>CM046850.1:24107204-24259704 GCA_025618425.1 Heliocidaris tuberculata
ACTTTAATCCCAAAGGTAGTTTCTCAGAGATCACGGAGGCGTATCTACATTTATGGGGAACCGACATTTGCTCCGGCGACAATTGCTCCTGCGACAAATGCTCCTAAAAATACGACAGTTGCTCCGCGACAATTGCTCCGCGACAATAGCTCCTGCGATAATTGCTCCGGCGACATTTGCTCCTGCGACTATTGCTCCTGCGACAATTGCTCCTGCGACAATTGCTCCGATCGAGCGACAATTGCTCCGCGACAACTGCTCCGTCGATCAAAATGAATATATGCGACAATTGCAAAAATGATTTTTATTGAATACAACAATCTTGTTTCAGCACTGTGAAAACAACGAATTGCATGACTGAGATACGTAAAAAACGTATATTTCTAATCTTCCAGCCCGTATGCTAAAAAAAAAATTAAAAAAAAATACAAATTTTATACTCTAGACTATATATCACTCTGTTGTTTAAATATTCACTTCATCCTTTTTTGCATTCAGACTTGTAGCCTATGAACAACTGTTTTATAGTTTGTTTTGAAAGTTCAGTTGTGTCTCCTTGTTTGTTTTCATGTTCATCTTAAAACTTTTTTGTGACATCTGTCTGAATATGCTTGTCTTACGGTTATTTGTAAAGAGAAAATTATTACAGGGTACAAAGAAACATAGGTTACGACCCATGGATGGAGCTGTGGGAGACTTTCAAATTAATGATATTTAGGGCCATAAAATGTGATATTTGGGTAAAAAGTGTGATAACTGGACCAAAATTACCTATTGGGCAAATATGTAAGCTTTCGGGCAAAGCACCTCACCCCCCCCCCCCCCCCGAACACGGATTCTTGAAAAACATCTAAATACAAAGAGAAAATGTGCACATTAAAGGTTAAAGGACTAGATCAAAATACTTTGTACACTCACCATCTTCATATTTTGTGCGGGGGTGCCCAGGGCTGATTGTCTGAGCCCCCCCCCCCCCATTCGCCCCTGTCTAGCCATGAAGACGTTTTAAAAATAAGCGCTTGTAGAGGAAGAAGAAGGGGAGATGGCGTGTACAAATGTACCCCCAATTTTTAAAGAAGAAATAATAATGTAAAGGAGGAAAAGAGAAAGGAAAAAGAGAAATGAAAATTAAGGAAAAACCTGAAAGTGGCTGTTAAAACAAACCCACAAGGGTTTTTATACAGCAACCAAATTCCTATTTTTATTGTCAGTCTTTTAATGTTTCAATAATTGCATGCAATTTTAATGATTATGTCTAAGCACACTATACTATATTAATTTTTTTGCATGTTAATGATATGGAATTGAATAAAGCTGAATTGAATAAAACTGAATTGAATTGAATTTAAAGCGTCGCTCGCTTCGCTCACTTGATTTCACTATCTTAACCAATGCCGGTTATGTTAGTATTCTTAAGAAAGGGAGTAGGTTTATATCTTGTCTCTCTCTACAATATTTATGCTAAATTCTTTAACTCATAAAGGGACAGTTATTTAACTGGAAGGATTCGAGCGGCAAGTCGACCTAAAATAAATGAATTTTCAGGAGATAACCGCCTGTGACCATGGTGACCATTAGCCTATTCCTATCATCACACCCTGATCATATTCTCTGTGTGAACGGAAGTTTCCGATAAATGTACGTTGATAAAATCACGAGAAGGGATCGTAACAATACACTTAAGCCTGTTCTAAGTAGTAAAAAAAAATCATGTTTTGTCCGCTTATAAAATCTAGAAACAAGACGTTTTAGATCAGCAATCATTCTTGTTCCAGCAGCGGATACCTGCATATCATAATATTTTTGCAGCGAGGTGTCCTCGAATTCTGAAAGTATCGGTGTAAATTATAAATAATCTAGTGTACTTTGTATATTTTTCGCCCCTCGCTGCGCTCAATGAATATCTAGAGTGAAACTTACTGGGAAGGCAAACAAATTGGGCAGGCAACGAGAGGCGGACGAATATAATTTTAGAAAGGTTATAGGCCTGTGGTGTATTTTGATGACGAAATGATACTTTGTCACCAAAAGAGTGTGTTTTCCTTGCTCGCTCGTAATGTTTAGAAACAGGGTACTTTTGGACAGCAAACATTTGCAACAGCGAAGTATATAATATTTGGCAGTGAGGTGACCAAATATTCCATTTAAATATCTTATAAGTCCAGAGTGTATTTTGACCGCAAAATAAGACTTCTTTTAAAGCAAGAAGTGGTAATTTTTGGCAAAATATTTCGTTCATTCTCCACCCCCACCCCTCGAAACGGATTTACGCCGGTGTCATCAATCCTCCAAAATTGTCATGGCATACTCATGTATTTCGACGGATCAATTGTTGGAGAGCAATGACATTGTCGCATATTCATTTTCTTCGACGGAGCTAATGTAGCGGAGGAATTGTAGCTCGATCGGAGCAAATGTCGACGGAGCAAATGTTGACGGAGCAATTGTCGCAGGAGCAATTGTCGCAGGAGCAATAGTCGCAGGAGCAAATGTCGTAGGAGCAATTATCGCGGGAGCAAATGTCGTCGGAGCAATTATCGCAGGAGCAATTGTCGCGGAGCAATTGTCGCAGAGCAAATGTATTTTTAGGAGCATTTGTCGCAGGAGCAATTGTCGCCGGAGCAAATGTCATACATCCGCATTTATATTTCCTATTATTCAAATCGG
This sequence comes from Heliocidaris tuberculata, assembly GCA_025618425.1. Taxonomy (NCBI): domain Eukaryota; kingdom Metazoa; phylum Echinodermata; class Echinoidea; order Camarodonta; family Echinometridae; genus Heliocidaris; species Heliocidaris tuberculata. The sequence continues at coordinate 24,109,872 of CM046850.1, forward strand.
TTGCCCCCTCCCCTCATTGGTCCTGAAAAAAGATATCACGATTATTTTGTTTTGTCGACAGCAGAACTAAGAGGCCGTCAGAGGCTATATAAGGCTGAGACCCTAAGGATATTGTTTGTCAGAAGCTTGTATTGTGGTTCAATATCTGTATAAGATGTTTCCGTGCCGCCCCCCCCCCCCCGAAAGAGCGACTAAGCGCCGTCAGATTGCACATGGGCTTCTCTTTAAGCATGGGCCGCGGAACCGAGGGGCGGGGCGGGGGGTGGGTTTACAGTCCCTACTTTTTTTAGTAGACAAGTTTCTCTAAGGTCATTATTAGGTGAAATCAAATCACCCCCCCCCCCCCCTTCAAAAACGCTCCTCGGCCCCTGTCAAGGAATAACTTCCCAAGATTCTTCCGTGATCTGTGTTTCTGATGAATGCGTTGGCCCCTCCCCCCCCCCCCCCCCTCTCCTCCATCCTGATTTTTTTTTTTCTTTTTTTTTTGCGGGTTGGGGGTCGGGGGGGGGGAGGCAGTTGTAGCATCATGGGTCTAGGGATGCGTAGTTATGCATAAAAACAGGATGAGTATAGCTACATTATTATCAATATTATTTTATTTCATTGTTGTCTAATATACCCAGCAAATCTGACATGCATGTTTCGTTTTGTTTCAACATAATTAAGCTCACCCTCATAATGTTGCTTTATGTTTTGGGGGATGTTTTGTAATAATGTCAGTCATTTCCCGCTCTATATGCCTTTTGTATACATTGCTATTTAATAAAGTAACACTGATGCTTCTTGTATTTCCCATGTTTTTTTTTCCACAAATAAAGGTGTTGTTAAAGAAAAAATGTCCGCAAATTATATCTTTGATAAATCTCACAAGCGAGAGCAGTAATTGTTGTTTTAATAATTGAAGGCGCGTAGCCAGGGGGCGATGGGGGCGATCTCACCCGCCCCCCCCCCAAAAAAAAAACCCAAAAAACGCCAAATAGAAAAATAAATAAATAAAAAGCGAGAGCTAAAACGCGGGGGGGGGGGGGTGAGAGAAAAAAGCCTTTTAAAAAAAAAGGTGCTAAGAGCCCTTATCTTTCTCTCAAAAGTTGCTAAAAGGTTAAAGCTTTCGCGCTTCGCGCGGTTCGGAAGGAGGGGGGGGGGGGACTCCCCCATCCCTGTGCCCATTCATAGATCTGCATATGTACAGTGCAGTATTGCGTCCAAATAATTTAAAAGCAGTCAGGGCGTCGAACTAACTTTTCGCCTAAAAATGAGGTGCTATACGAGCCATTATATTTCTCACAAATTTGCTAAAACGTCAAAGCTTTCGCGCTTCGCGCGGGATGAGGGGGAAACTGCCCGTCCCTGTTTAATGGCAGTAAGTCGATAGATATGTTCAGAGAACAGCATATCGATGCATAATTGCATTTGATACCAGTGTCTACATGTGTGTTAATAATTTTATTTAAAAAAAAACAAAAAATTGTAGTCATCGATCTCCACCTCATATCGCTGATGGCGCTATTTTAAAAAATCTCCTGGTGGACTCCGTTCCTACTTTGAAGCCAGTTTGTCTTGAAACATATTTCCCCGTCAGCTCTGTAAGTTCCTCTTCACTTTAATTCTTTAAAGCCAAGGAAAATTTTGATTGTGATGATGTACTTATACCTCTTTCATGTTCTGTAATTGAATAACTTCTTTCCTTTCAAAAGTTTCAGACCCGAGCCAAGACTTCAGCTCGGTCCCACTTGTAGTTTTTTGTGCGCTGTTTCCAAGTGCATTAAATGATTAAAGTAGAATTCTATTTTATTTAAATTCTTATTATTGCGTAGGTGAAGCTTATATTAAACAAAGTTATCGAAATTCAATGCATGGAAACATTTGAAATAATGATTATTTACCAATTATAAAGTAAAATACAGTCCCGCTACGCGCTAGATCTAGACTCTAATGCCACCTGAAGAGCTCTTCGAACGCTGCAGAGCCAGAGATTTTATATGTGACGTCACACCCATGACACCAGGGACCACTCCTGCCCACTTATACATGTATAAGCTTACCTGATGATAACCTTGTACTCAGAATAGCTCTTTTATGGGTGAATAGGCTTCAATAGCTATTGTGTGTATCAGCAGGCCCTTTTCCAGGCTAGATCATTCATACAGGAGAGGAAAATAATTATTTAAAATTTCACTTTCAATTCTGAATCCCCTAATTTGTGGCACAGTAAGAGTGGAAAAGTCCATGAATCAGGTATAATCTAGCAAATTTAAGAAAATTAAATCTTGCTTAGAGCAATTTTGTTGTCTGTTTTTGACTGCTGCAACAGTGAATGTTGGACACAGTCCCCCATACATGTAGGCAAGGGCCCATGAGTGCTCCTGCCCACTTATCCAGTGAACAAGGTTATAAATTTTTATAATATAACCTATGGTCTCCAGTTTCCAGTGGGACCTGTTCATCAGTTTCTCCACAAGGGCAGTTATGCACAGAGGGTCGGCAGTGGAGCCCCTGTTTTTTTGCTCCTGCCTGAAGGCCCTGTCGCTCATACGCGACGCACGGCCCGGGCATTGAAAATCACTTTAAAAATAGAATATACTGTAACTTCAGTGCATCGTTGTGTGCCCAACTTTTTGTCAGGATTTTGGAGAAGTTAGCGAGTTAACAACGAATGGACTGCTTGTTGCTGGCACGCTGCGCGTATACAGAGGGCTTACGGAGTGCATACAGAGCTTATACAGGATGCACATGTTAAAAAAATCTAAGGAATGCACAGCGTGTTGCTAGCACATGAAACGAATGGTCTGCGCATGCACCGTGCATAAAATGCACAGCGGTCACCTGACTGTGCAGCTCGTCTTGCATGCCGTCACATGTAGTGCAGCGACGAGTGCACAAACGAATACCCAGCGTGTGCTCTGCGTGTGTCTGGCGTTGGTCCAGCGCGCTCAACGGGTATCTGGCGATGGTCCTGTGCGTGTCTGGCGTCCTCCTGGCGAGTACATTCATGTGTCGAGCTCCACCCACATTTTGTGCATGCACAAAAATCATGACGCACAGAGCTAATGACAACGAATGCATAGCGTTGGTCCAGCGCGCTCGACGAATGAGTAACGAATGCTGATGCACACCCAGCGAAAGACAACGCACTGGCCAAAATTGCTAATTTTTCAGTGCACGGGCCATGCGTCGTGTATGTGTGACCAGCACTTAAGCAGACGATGTCCCATAACATCTTACACATTTTCAATGCCTGTTTTGTCATATCCTCTTTTTTTTCCCCTCTTACTTCACTAGCGTCAGTCTAAATGTTAATCTGTTTCCTCACTCTAAACTTTGTGCATGGTATTACTATTATTTTGATGAAATATACAGCATTAAAAAAATAAAGGAGAAATAAGTGCATTGCAGTTACGTTCATTCATTATAGGACGTCGTCTTCTTAGGCAGGATTGGTCACTGGTGTGAAGTCATCAAAACATGGCTATATTTCTGGTGAATCGCTCGGATATCCCAGATAATATTTGTGTTATTTTTTAATCAATTTTTTGATCACTTGACATAAAACTTACACAATTGCCATTTGTAAGCTTCCCAGTTTCTAGTGTTACATTATTTGCCATATTTGTGATTTTCTTTGAATAAGCCCTTTAAGGGTGAATGTGCACGCCCTTCTTCAGTCTCAGACTTCAACTCACTCATAAACATACATGTACGAGGTTATCTTAAGTTATACTGTTAGATTTCAAAATCTTGGTATATTGCGATATCTATATCGAAGTTGCCATTGTGCATGCACATTTTGATTCTCAAGACGGTGGTACTTTGTAGATGTAAAAGCTTATGTGAGGATAAGCATGTTGTAGAGTCTACTCCGCAATAACTTTCAGCTCTGAAACCTCAAATCTGTAGTATAGTGAGAGTTGAAGAGACCCCGAATCAGGTGATCTAGCAAATTTAAGAAAATTAAATCTTGCTTAGACTAGAGCAATTTTGTCATCTTTTTTTGACTACTGCAACAGTCCCACATAGGCAAAGGCCTATGAGTGACAGTGGTAGCGAGAAGCAAGGTACATGTAAAAACTCACCGGTTTTCCCACTCATAGGCACTATTGAAGCCTATTAACCCGTAAAAGCTATTGTGGAGTACAAGCTTATCTTCAGATAAGCTTGTACATGTATAAGTGCGGTTTTCCGGGTTAGACTCGTAGGCCCATACGTGCTGTTTTTACTACATTGGAAATTTCACAAATGTAGTGTCAAATTTAGACATGTTTGGTTCTAATTCAATTCAATTCAATTCAATAAAAGGTTTATTATTTCAATATCCAAATACAAATGAGAATATTTAAACATATTGGGAGATAAAAATCCATCGCGGCCAAAGGCTGAATTGCGGAGAATATCACATATGAAAAAATTTAAAATATTACATGTAGATATAGGTATACATAGCAGTATACGATACAAAAATAACTAGTGCAGTTGAACCATTGTTTAATAATATAAATGTAAAGCAATACTACCAAATAATCATAAGTGTATAATTGATAAAAGTCCTGAGTTTCAGCATAATGAGTATCAACATAAAATGCATATGTAAAGTTGTAAACTTGGCAAAATTCAATAGATACAAACAGACTGATCTGGAAAAGGAATAAAGAAGTGATAGAAGAAAAAAGAAAAAGAAAAAGAAAAAGAGAGTGGTATAGGCAGAAATGTTGAGAGAGAGAGGGTGATGTAAGAAGGTGTGAGAGAGAGAGAGAGAGGGAGAGGCATAGAGGGTGGAGATTGCACTAAAATTGGCAAAGTACATTGAAAATACATTGTTACATTAAATGAATAACAAGGTAACAGACAAGATATTACCAAGAATTTAAGGAGAACATGTGGCAAACTGACATGTCATACTTATGTACAAATATAAATATTAGGAAATATAGACAGAGAAAGAGAGAAAGAGGGTAGAAGGATAGGAAGAGAGAGAGAGAGAAAGACAGAGAGAGAAAATGGAGAGAGAATAAAATATGTCATTGAAATGGTTGAGGCCCATAGAAAACTGAGAATTTCATCATTTTCAATATATACAATAAGCATAAAAACAGATTTAACATAACGGTGCCCAATTATGTTGAGAAATAAGTTGAATTTACTCAGCATTACCTTGATTACAGAAAGATTTTGAGGAATCCTCCTTCATTTGCTTGTTATTCCTTGACTTGTAATTCCAAATGTAGAAACTGGTATTTTCTACAGCTTTTTCTCGCTCCTCGTGTTTACGGTAGCGAGGACTGGTTCTCGCTACAACTCAACTGTCTTGAGAATCAAAATGGCGCATGCGCAATAGCCGATTCAATATAGACATCGCGATCAACCAAGATTTTTAGTCATAGCCTATTTGAGAGAGATAGTTGTGACCCATGTACAAGTGCATGCTCAAAGCCGAAGGTTATGGTCAAATTCATGGGGCCCCCAATACTATTCGGATCGGAGCACCATAAATTTGGTTCAACCATATTAGTGTCTTGTTTTCCTCCACACTAGCAGTATTGAGTTGTACATATATCCAGGTCCAGTGTGTCCATAAGCATGATAAGCTGCACACCTGTAATAAATGAATGCAACTTTTTAAAAATTTGATTATATTGATGACTTTTTCTTTATTTTTCAGGTTGTAGCAATTTGTAATGGGAAGCAAGAAGAAGCACAAACGTGATCGACGGTCACGATCCAGATCGTCATCCAGCGAAGACGTTGATTACAGTAGGTCACGCAAAAGATCCAGGTCTCGTTCAAGGTCAAGACGTTCAAGGTCCAGATCAAGGTCCAGACGGTCGAGGTCTAGATCTTGGTCCAGGCGGTCTAGGTCGAGATCTAGGTCCAGGTCACGGTATGAGGGAAGAGACACTTCTAGGAGGCACAAAGAAAAGAAGAAATCAAAAGATAAAGATAGATCAAGGTTGGTTACTTAACTTTTTATATGTCGCAGATCTGGACAGGAAATCCTGCCCAAGGTTTGCTATAGATCAATGACAATCAGGAAGGATTTTAATAACAAGGGAGCTTCTCTGTATTAATTAAGGCATGCAAATGTTTTTGTGTGTAGTTACAATTTCAGGTCTTCCTTCCTTCCTGAAACAAAAGCAATTACTCTAATTCATATTCTTCCATTTCCCCCATAGGATTTTTTTTTTTTTTAAAGGAGGCAGTGTCAGAAAATTACAAAATAATGGGGGCATATGTTGGAGATGTACATATACATACATGTAAGGTATGCCAATTGGGTTGCAAAAGCGGGGGAAGGGTTGGTAGTGCCCGCCCCCAACTGCCATCCACCATAGAATTTTTACAACGGAGAATTAAAACAAAAGATTTTACTCTTGAGAGTTGCTTTATTTTTAGAAAAAGAAGCAGTTTTTAAACTAGGTTGATAGGAGCTTTAGATCTTCCATACTGGGAGTATTTTGAAGCACACATAAAAATGACAATCTGAAAGGATCTTGATGGCAAGGGAGGTTCTCTGTATTGATTTACAAAGTATCTGAAGAAACTAGAATTAGTTTGTGTATTACATCACAAATCATGACCACATTCACAATTAAAGGCTTTAGGTAACACCATGTGGTAGCCTTAGTGAAAATGCTGTTGATGTATATTCTGTCGTCAAAAGAACCCTATGGGGCGTTTAGAGGAATTTAAGAAAAGTAAAAGGAAAGGAACCATGACCGAGGCGTATTGTCTGTGAGAGGTCCCCGAAGTGATCTCAACTTAGAAGAGTTTATTTCCTCTTCTTCCAATTTTGCTGAAATTTTTACAAAATTAGTCCTCTAAATTTTTAGCTTCCACTCAGGCAAATTTTTATTTAATTTCTCTTTAATTAAAATGGACATAGATTAAATGTTAGGGAAAAAAAAATGGTAGTACTGTAATATGAACTGTATCATCTTGCTTTTGTACATGTACATGTAAGCATGTATATATTGAGAAAAGGCATTGAAATTTTATGAATATAATGATGGGAAAGAATGAAATGATTTATCATTACACCACCTTTTAATGAAGTAAACTGGACTTTATTTTGATTCCTCAAACAGGTCTCATTCAAGGAATCGTAGCAGATCCCGTGAACGCGGTTCCAGGACCAGCCACCGATCATCAAGGCGTTATTCCAGCTCCCGATCTCGAAGTCGTTCCAGAGACAGAGATTATTCCAGGTCCAGCAAGAAAAGGTCTAGAAGAAGTCGCTCAAGGAGCAGGTCTAGGCACAGGTAAATCAATACACACCTAATTGGACCAAGTTTTGTGATTTTGTTTATGTAAAAAAAGAGAAAAATCAAATTTTATTGCAGCAATCAATAGATTGATTTGTGTCAATGATTTAATAAAAATGTTTTTTATGCATCTTGTATAGAATGGTCTTTAAACAAATGATGTATGTGTAGATAGTGCTCACAGAAAACTGAGTTCAGAATAACTCTTGGAATGTTTTGGTCCTCAATAGTTTCTTTTTTAATTTTTGATTTTATTTGTTAACAATTTTAAAGCAGGTACAGGTATATCATTTTACAATGATGGAATTATTAACGTCCACCCTGTACCAACATAATGTGCCTAACCCCTAGCCCCAAACCTAAACTAAAACAAAATCAACCCAAGCCCTAATCCCAAATCTTTGATGAAAATGTTGAATTACCCCTCAAACAGATGTGGATTTTACAGTAACATACGCTGTTTAATTTACATGTATAGTAAACTTGTCTCATGTTTCAAATCTCTTCTTCAAGGTCATCTTCAAGATCATATTCTAGATCAAGGTCAAGGTCAAGGTCAGCAGACCGGAAAAGGTCTCGAAGCCGCTCAAAGGACAGGCACAGCAGCCGTGGATCCAGTCATTCTAAGAAGAGTGGCCATTCCAAGGGCTCATCTGAAGGAAAGAGTGATGCCACTCAGAGTATGGTGAGAGAAAATTTCTGGGTCCCGTTTCATAAAACTTGTTATCAATAACAAATGTCACATTTCTATGACAAATTTGCTAACAGCGAATCAAATGCAAGGATTTCAGTAGCTTATAGCAACTATCGTAACTTGTTATTGATAACAAGTTTTATGAAGCATGGTCCTGGTGGTTGATTCCACTTTGAAAAAAAATTGATTCAACCCTTGTGATTTTGTTATTTTTTGTGCAAAATATACAGCCCTGGAAAAAATTATTAGACCAGCTCCATTTGAGAGCATATAAACAATGTTAAATTCATTATTTATGGAACTAGGAAAATAATTATTCAAAGCTAATTCATGACGGATGGACTTACCACTCTTCAGGACAATTTCCCCTATGACAATTACCTCAGGACAATTACCACTGGGACGACTTAGCCAGGACAAATTTCGAAACACAATTTACCCCCTCCCCATTCCCCTATGAAATATGGTTTTGGACTTCCTGATAGACTTTAAATGTCTGAGAGGATGTTTGTCTAGTGTTACTTGTCTTGGTCTGTGCAGCATGGCCTGCTCATTAATCTATTAAGAATACTTTGAATGAAATGAATTTTAAAGATAAGAAAAAAACTAAAGTCATCAAACAAGAAAAAATTCTTGCAGCAATGGGCTGCTGAGAGAAGAAAAATATGCAAAATCTTGCAGACAACATGCTAAGAGGCATAGCTGCTACCATCAAACATGTCATACATGTACATGTATATAGCAATTTCTTACAAAGAACTGAACAAAACGTCAGTACAGGAGTGGACATGGCTTTATATCCACATGATTAAGGAAACACCCTGGACGATTATCTCCAGACCACTACTGCCAGGATATTTATTCCAAAACCCCTACCCCTGGAAAATATCCCCACATTTTTGATTACCCTCTAGGACATTTACATTATGTTAGTAGTTCTCTATCCTCTGCGGTGCCCTTTGATGTATATGTCCTCATAGGGATAATTATCCTGGGGGGAAATTGTCCTAGGGGTAATTACTCAGGAGTTAACTGTCTTGGGGATAGTTATTGTAGGGAGTAATTCAGGGTTCTCCACTGGTCTGTATTTTGTCTGGGGGCTCTTGTGTTCGTCGGCCTCCGAAGTCAAATTTGCGGTCTCGCGACGGCGTCAAATTTGCAGTTTCGTGACGGCATACGTATTATAGTGCACTGCGTCGAGATGGTGCATTATATGTCCACAGAGAATGGGTATATATATACTGAATTCGATCGAGACGGCATTTTTGATTCATTGAATGAGTGGGCGACGCACGTGCACCGCGGATCCACCGACAGAACTCGTTGCGATCGATCCAGAGAAGGTGGCCGTGATCGCAATGAGAATTCGACGTGGTTCATGCAAAGAGATAATACGTTCGTGCGGGTTTCCGACATGATCATGCGAGTAAAGTTTTTATTTTAAGTCGATGCTTGATTGCGCAATGCCGCGCGGTCTTGATGCTGTCTTGTCTGTGCGTGAAAATATGTCAATTTTCATATCCGGGCGCGTCAAGTTTTTGTCCGGACGCTAAACTGGTTTTTCAAATTTTCCCCGGGCGGAGCCCCCGGGTAAAACCGCTAGTGGAGAACCCTGGTAATTGTGTTGGAGAGTAGTAATCCACTCATCATGAGTTTGCTAGCCGGAATTGTTTTTAAAGTCCCATTACTGATGTAGCCAACACCTCCCATATATATATATATACATGACCTTTATTTAAGTAGCTGGTCTTTTTCCAGGGTTGTATAGAGCAGGACATGATATGTCACTAAGTGACTGCAATGTTGGAACTTCTGGAGAATGTTTTTTGCAAGTTCAAAAACAAGATACACAAAATTCATTGTACTTTCAATATTCTTTGATTTTTGAGCCTTCCATATGCTGTCTATCCACTGTGATGTTCAATATTATAAATTCTTTCTGCAATATCTTCACTTTCATTAATTTACATGCTCATGTAGGAAATATTTGTTCCTTGGTTGGATGGTGAATTATTAAACTGGTGAAGACCCAGTAAAAGTTTTTGTCTCGTTATATCACCCTTAATATCCATGCATATGTCATACTTTTGATATCAAGATGATTATTGCTTTAAAGTGTATCAACCACCTGAAAATTTTGTTTGTATACTGCTAGGAAATATAAAATTAACCTCAAAAAACTTTATCTGAAATTCTATAGGTCAGCAGTTTAGGAGTATAAAGGAAATAAAGGATAACATGAAGGTGCTCGCGCGGAACCGAACCTCCGAGTTGGGTTTCGCGCTAGCCCTTATCTTCACGAACGCGTACGGGTGCGTTGAGTAGTCTATTCACAAGTCGCTTTTATACTTATAGAGAGTGTAATTAAACTTGTAATATCTCTTTATAGAAGTGATATTCGAACCCCATATTTGAAATATAGTAGAATGACATGGAACCTCCAACATACAGAGTAAAATATTTTTTGGTGATTGGTACCCTTTAAATTTTCTTTTTTTTAAACTTTTAGAACCCTGCAGAGAGCATCAAAGTGAAGATGCAGAAGGCCCTTGAAGCAGCAGGTATGCTCTCTTCCAATGTTATCCAGCATCCACTATTGATAGCTGCAGTGGCGGATTTAGGGGGGGGGGGGAGGCAATCCCGGCCCTTGTCCCCCCCCCCTTTTGAAAGAAAACAATGCATTGTGCCCCCTCTTTTTTTATTGTGCCCCCCCCCCTTTTAGAACGGAAACCTTGTCTTTTTCTTTTTCTTTTTTTGTTGTTGTTGCTCGTCAGAGCATTATGGAGGGAAATTGGACCCCAACCCCCCCCCCCCCCCCCCCCCCCCCCCACTGAGCGATTTTCGGAGAGCTGGCGAGACCAAAAAAATATGGATCTCCCTCCAAGCACTTTCCCAAAGTTGACAAACCTGCATTTGTGTGCCCCCCCCCCCACCCCCTTATACAAAATCCTGGATCCGCCCCTGGATAGCTGGAAGCATTGTGTTTTGTATATATCTGTCTACACACTTTTTGTTACCATTAATTATTACTGAGCAACATTTACTATATTCATTTCTTATCATTTTATGATGAATAGTATTAATAGTTGGAATATCTGTTTTCTTTGCTTTGTAGTTCTTGTAATTCTTTATTTCATTAAATTTGAATATGCATGTACAATACTAAAAATACCTACTTGATCAAAGTGTCTCGAATTGTCTCAAACTGTGTATGGTACACTATTACTGGCTATCTTTTATATGTATATTACAATTTAATGACTAATCAGCACCCAAGAAAGATATTTATTGTAGGCACTAGAATTTTATTGGGGTATGTGACATAAATCCAGATCAATCAACACAATATCACTCAGCTTAAAAGAATAAAAATCGCTTTTGGTTATAATTGTTTTTTTTTCTTGAGATTCACACTGAAATACTGTTGATGAAAATATAAACTTGCACTCTTTACTATCCCTGAATTTGAACCTGAAAGTTGAAAGAGAAAGTAGGTCGTGCAGTAAGTCAGTTCTTGTGCATGTACATTGATTGACAGGTTGTATATTACAGGACATACCATAGTGTGAAATTCACTCAATCAAGCAGGTGTTAGAAATACCAAGCTTCCCAAATGGTAGATTACAGGAATTAAGAAATCTACCAGAAATATCTCTTGGCCAAAATTTGTAAACAAGGAGGAATGTAATTCACTAGAAATCAGCAAGCAAGTTGGTATTCAGGCATTGGAACAGTGTTCAGTTTGAATATGAATCAAATTCATTTCAGATGAACTTTTCCTTTATTGTTTTATTAAACTGCAAAGACGTTATTGGTGACATTCTAAAACATATTGAATACAGTTGGGCAATTCAAATCTGCACTGAAAACTACCTTTTTAACTGATTAATATTATCATAACATTTCCGGCAACTTTCCTACTTGTCTCGCTTTTTTTCTCACTTTTTCCTAAGTGCGTTGAGACCTTTTTTTCAGAGGAAATGTGCTGTACAAGAACAGTTCTATTATTATTATTATTAGCATTAACATTGTTAGCATTATGTACTCCATTTATTGCTTCACTGGATTCTTTCCTTAAAAAATGAATAGGATTCATAACAGTATATCCTTCAAAATGTTATTACTTAAAATATGACAAATAAATTAGAATTTCATTGTGACTTGAGTATTTCAAGCAGATGAAATCTATGTAATTTTGCTGTAATTTGTATGAATGATGACATGTTACTGAAGGTAGGGATATTCAAAGAATAAATCTTTAGATTTCTATGAATGCAAAATCTTCTGTAGCATCTACATGTCTATATTAACAGCATGTTTAGGGAAAATATAAATAATCACAATCAGTTTGAGCGTTAGTATGTGATGATAGGAAAGGCTAATCTCCATTTTTTGCCCCCTTTTCTTCCTAATTTGAAGCTTCTGCTGATGCAAGGTTGAGAGAGCAAGGTGTACTAGCTAATGCAAGCAAACAAGGTAAGTGCAGATCTTTATGGATCATGGTTTAATCTTGAAAGCAGTCACCAGAAATCATTTGGACTGTTCTAGGACAAGTCTATGATTTTTCTGGTTATTAAAAGGGATCAATATTTTTTTTTTCCCAGGTAACTCTGTCGTGTTATATTTTTGTACAATGAAATCTTTAGTTTAAAGCATATACCCTTAAAAGGTTGAAAGAGAATATTGGAATTAAAATCATGTATTCATACAGCATTTTCTTGTTAAATATTGGATAATTAGGTATTGTATTGGTTGTATCATAATTTCGTCTACTATCGGTATATATTTATGTATCATGTATGTAAACAAGATGAATTCAAATTTATTATTCATGGATAATAAAATGATTGAATTAACCTGTTTACTGAATTCTCTCATTCCCGTGGCTTAAATACGGGGATCACTTGGTTCCCGTAGGTAATGGGTTCATTGAATTGAATTGTGACCTTCTTCTTTCAGAAATCCTAACACCAGCAGAAGAGCACAAGAGACAGAAGATCCTTGACAAGTTAGAGAAAGACAGCTTTCATCCAAAGAACTTTTCGTCATCTGCCAGTGATAACAAGGTACGTACATGTTTGACATGGTGCACGATAATAATTTTGTAGATGAGCCTGATCGGTTAGTCACGGACGGACATTTGACAAATTTTAAAAGTTTGAAGGCCTGTAGAAAATAAGTATTTAATTGTAGAGAGCTATTTTATGTTTCATTGTCAAGGGTATCACTTAAGGAGTTGAAATTTGATAAAATTTGGTTGCCATGATCACCTACTAAAATTATAATCCATAAAATATTCACTTTCACGGACGGACAAAATGCCTACTCTTAACCGATCAGGCTCAAATTTAAAAGAATAAATCACAAAAAGATATTTCGGTGTTCATGTGTGAGGTTTCGTTGCCAGTATACTATATTGAAAACCAAGTTGGTTTAAAATATTGTTTCTGCAAAGAATTTGAATGCACTCTTTAGAATTGAAAAAATTGACCTCTTGTTATTTGACTAGTTGACTGACCAGTGCGTACATGAAAGTTAACATAGATGCAATACATTAATAGGGTCATAAAACCTCGCAAATCAGTTTCTAGCAATTTTTTATTATTTTTGTTTCATAGTGTTGTAGCTAAGGACAAATTTCATGTTGCAATAACCCATGTAGCACATATCTTGAGAAATAATGCCACAAGGGACCTGAAGAAGAAAGGTTGTCAATGCTTCTGGAATGGAATGGAATGGAATTGTATTATAGAATTGAGGATATAAAGTGACCTAAAAAATATGTATTTATTTGATATTTTGTTCGAACCACGCTATAGTAGGGCTATCACCTTGATACAGTCATCAGATATACTAAAATCTTAAATGTGGTCGGTAAATTCACTCTCTTAAATAGTTAACATTGTTTAGTTACACTTACAAGGTTTTATCACTGACTTAATGTCATCTTTCTTTACAGGCCAAAGAACCTTTGCAGGGGGTGACATCTGACACATCACATGACAATGCCATATTTGGTTCAGCACTAGACGGAGCTGAAACGACAGTATCAACACAATCATTTCTCAGAGGACCCCGATACAAGACCAAGACCTTCGTCAGTCAAGCGGTTAGTCGAACTACTTATTTACGTATAAGTATATTTATGCATTTTCATTTGAAATCTGGCTCTGGTCTGTATTCCCTCTTTTCTAAGTACTGTAACACAGAAATGTTAGTGTATATGAAACCTTCGTGAATTTCGCAAGTGGTTCAGATTTGAGAATAACTGTATCACAGCTGATTCAGCATTGGATTATTGCAATTTGCAAAAATTTCTTTCATGAAATTTGCTGCTGTGTACAATTCACAAAAGTCGCTGGTTACATTACCCACCTAGGAAACTGCCCCCTTTCATTTCCCCCATTGGTAATCGTGTGAGGGTAATTGGGCAAGGGGAGATTTTTTGTAGATTATTGTCCATAGGGTAGTCTTGCAGTCTTGCAGGAGGTAATTGGCCAAGAGGTGGGGGGGGGGGGGGGAGGTGGCCGTTGGGCTTTTGTGGTATTTGTCTTCCTTTTTTTTTATAAATGCCTCCTCCCACCGAAGGTGGTGCCGGAGGCATAGTGTTTTCGGGTTGTCCGTCTGTCCGGCCGTCCTGCTTTCTCGTTCTCACTATTTCTCAAGAACCACATGAGGTATGAACTTCAAACCTGGTGGTAGTATGTATCACCATAGGATGACGATCTGATTTAGATTTTTGTTTACATAGGTCAAAGGTGACAGGTCATAGAGGCATGACTAGGACAAGATAAAGTGATCAGACTTTTGGGTTGTAAGGTCTGAGGTCAAAGAGGTCAATTAACAACTACATGTAATTGTAGTCTTTTTATTCTGGTTTTCACAATATTTAAAGAACACTTTGAGCTATAAACTTAACCAAATTTATGGGGAGGTGTATAGGAGATGCTTTAGCATTCATGTTTGCTTTTTTACATTTTTATGGTGGATGTAAATGTGCTGTATTGATCTACAGAGGGCACTATTCAATCAAACTCTTAGAGAGAAGGTGGAGTACTGGTGTGAGGGAAAAAATTAGATGACAAGTATTCTTCCAAATGTTTATTCTTGGGAAAGAACTCCCAGTTTGAAACATGTATCTGTGGATTTCGCATGAATGAAAGTGAAATCTGTGAGTTCAAAAAATTTGGTCTATGTCTGTTCGCATTCCAGTGTGCTTTGAGTAGGTTTGATACACTCATGTGTCCTAATGTAATGTGTAGATGGAGCTGTGAATGGCAATATGATTGCATGCCTTTTTGGTTTAGTGAATATTAAAAAAAAATTTTTTTTTGCAGGTTTCACACTTACTTATTCATTAAAAATCCACACTAAATCTTGGCATAATGCGTAATTTTGTATATTATACATGTAGTTTCAATTGATATGAAACAAAGTAGCATCTTCTTTATTCAGTTTTGTTCCAATGTATTATTTCTTTTAATACCGGAAACACAAAATTAGATATGAAAAGTCATATGACTTCACAGTGATTTGCCAGTTTTCACACATTTGGTATGAAAAGATGCACATGACTAAGAAGAAAAAAAAAAGAAGAGGAGAGAAATAGTTCAAGCTATAAAGACAACACATGTTTATGGGTTTTCAAACTGCATGTATTTTGTATTGCCAACAAGTATTACTCACTATGGAGTTCTCACTCTTCTCTTTACAAAAACTTATCATATTCATGAAATTCTTCACTCATGTTTGAGAAATCTGCTGTTTTGTTTTCTGTGTCCTTGCCCTTTTACACTCTCTAAGTAGTTGTAGGCCAAAGAACTTTCCCTTCTCTTCTGGGGAGCGTTTTATCAAGTGTTTTGTCGGTGATTTTTACCAACAAATTTGCTCTCAGCCAATCAGATGCAGGGATTTCAGTAGCTTATAAGAGATATTGCAACTTGTTATTGATGATAAGTTTCATGAAACAGGGCCCTGACATGGTACTTTCATGATTGTCGTCTCTCCAGTGAAGGTCACAAGATTGCTTTTCTATACTATAAAACCAAAAACTTTTACAACATGAAACTTTGCAAATTGATAATCACAGCCAATTTTGCAGCAAGAAACTTTCGCGAATCGCAATAATTTTATGTTCATTCAATTGTGATTTCATTATTTTGCGGCATGAAACTTTCGCGAATCTCGACCACTCACAAAATTCGCAAAACTTTATGGTTTTACAGTATACAGGCACTCATGTACATGTATTGTATTTGTGAACATTCATGTTGGTGACAGGCATTTGCTCTGGACATCATTTTGTCAAAAGCATAGGGTAAGGGTTCGAATTCTATGTGGTTTCATGTACATGTAGGTTAGGGTTTGGGTTAAGGTTAGGTCTAGACCTATAGCGTTTGGTCCATCCAGGGCTGAAGTCCAATTTAGCTGCTGGGAATTGACAGCAGAGCAATTATTTGTCGAAGGAGCATGTGTCTTAGAATCAAATTTAGCCGTGTTTGAAACCTTCCAGATAAAGTTATTATAAATGTAAATATTTAGAGAAAGGCAGGTTTCACAGGTAAATAATGCCTTAAAGTGTACATACATATACCAGCACATGACATCCTCCCTATCACTTTCGTATCAGTAGATAGTACATGTATTTTCTACTTTTTATAGTGGTAACATAAAACCCATGGAATCAAGACACAAGTTCAAATTACAAGGATGAAATTGATTCAAACATACAGTGCATGATATATCAGATTTGCTTCCTGTTTTGCAAGAAAAAAAAAAACAGAGGAAGGATAAGAGAAGAAGAGGGGAAAAGAAGAAAGAGAACAGAGAAGGGGAGGAAGTAAACCGATGAGAAAGAACAGGGAGAAGAAAATGAGAGGATGAAAAAGAAGAAAAAAAAGGAGAAGAAGAAAAATAAAAAGAAGGAGAAGAAGAAGAAGGAGGAGGAGGAGGAGGAGGAGGAGGAGGAGGAGGAGGAGGAGGAGGAGGAGGAGAAGAGAAGAAGAAGAAGAAGAAGAAGAAGAAGAAGAAGAAGAAGAAGAAGAAGAAGAAGAAGAAGAAGAAGAAGAAGAAGAAGAAGAAGAAGAAGAAGAAGAAGAAGAAGAAGAAGAAGAAGAAGAAGAAGAAGAAGAAGAAGAAGAAGAAGAAGAAGAAGAAGAAGAAGAAGAAGAAGAAGAAGAAGAAGAAGAAGAGAAGAAGGAAGAGGAGAAGGGGTGGCAAGTGAGAAAGATGGAGGAAAAAAATTTGTGAGGGTTTAAAGAGAAGTTATAAAGAGGAGAAAGAAGAAGTACAAAAGAGAACAATGTTGATTAAGCAAGCAAATTCTTGATACTGCTTTTCTTTGAAACTATATTGAAATAATGTGTTTGCAACATTTTTCTGCAATGGTACACAATGTTTTTCAATATTATTAACCAATAAAAAGTTATAGCCTTTTAAATGTAGTGCTACACATGGGGGAAGTGTTGCTTCTCACGTGTGTATAAGACACGTGGACGCACGATCATTTCCATTGAAGCTCTCATTAACATGCGATAAATTCATTTTAAATCAAACTATTTTTAGTTTTGGAAAATTGCCTTGATATGCTAATGATTTAAACAGAAATTGCACTAGCCCCTGCCTCTATCTCAAGCTGTTGAAAAGATGAAAAACACATCTTTGCACAAGGCTTAGCTTAGAGTCTACTAGCCAACACTAAAATATCCATGTACATTGTGTTTCAATACTTTTACTTTTAAAATTTCCTCTGTAGCATATACTGTATGCTGTTTTCTTGGATAAATTTTGTTATTTATTACAGTTATGTAGTTATTTGAATATTTAGTTATGCAATACACAAAAAGCTGATACTATATTGTTGAAGCAGTGAAGAAATTGAAACATGGCACATAAGATTAGAAGTTGGATAACTTTCATGGTTCAGGAACCCATAACTCACCCAACCATGTCCTAAATGTTCTTGTTGTTGTTTTATGTCCATTGTTATCCCCGAAACGTAATCTTGACGTCAACATGGCTATTAATTTTGATTCCTGGTCGCCTTATTAAAAGCTTACAGTATGATATTTGTGCTGGTTGCAGAGGAATATTGACGCATTTGTTGGCTGTGTACATGTAACATGTAACATCCCCCCCCCCCTCCCAACAAAAAAGAGAGAGAGAGAAAAAAAAATACACTGATGCTTTCAAGGCATTGGGAAAAGTAAGAAATGCCTAATGTTAATGTGTAGTATCTGAGAAAAACAAAATTGTTCAACAAATATGATTGCATATATGCATCATATTTGTGTTACGTTATCATTTAGGTGAGATATATACTATCCACAATTTAACCCTTTCAAGACAATTGACCCTTTCAAGACAATTGACCACATTTTGTGGTTGGGCTTAATAACTTTTGATTAATAGCTCTAAAAATTATACCAGATGCATTAGTAGAAAGAGAAAAAAAATTTGCACACACTATGTCCATTTTTGTTGCATGACCATATTGTGTTTGATGTCAGAAATTTAAAAAAGGAGATTAAGCTTTAAAATCCTTAAATTGGCAACACATTGGGAGATTCAAAATCATTGTTTTTTATCGAAATTGGCCATTTTTCCAACTTTTCGACAAAGTTTCTAACCATGTATAATGTTTTCAAAGACATTACATTTTATTAGAACCATGTAGCACTAACAGAAAAATATTATTGTTGCCAATTTGAAGAAAAAAACGTGATCAATTTAGCCCTTAAATAATTCCTGTCCTGAAAGGGTTAAGTTGCCATCCATCCCTTCTGTGTAAGTGCTAATCACATTATGATGCAACATCTCTGTAGATAAGCTTCCAAAAGTAATCAAGAAATTATTACCCCGGCTTTAGCTGTGGCAATGATGATCAACAGTGCATTTCAAAGGAATAAATCCTACCAGGTACCCACTTACTACACCTGGGTCGAGAATGACAAATGCAATTTAGGGTGCATTTATACTCCCATTTTTCAGGCCAGAATGAGCCTTTTGTTATGCGTTTCGTTCAAAGCACGGTTGCATCCACAGTCATTTTTGTATAATCGCTGATTTAAAACGCCGTTGTAAAACTAACAAAAAGGTGCGTTTTGAATCGGCGTTTCTCCAAATACACAATTTGGGGGGTAGCATAAATGCACAATCATTTGTTTCGCAAACCACTCCGTGAAACTGCGTTTTAGATGAGCGTCTCAAAACGCTCATTCTGCCTTTGTAAAGAAAGTATAGACTCACACTTAATGTCTTGCCAAAGGACTATTAAAGAGCAAGTCAATTAACTCATCAAACAACAAGGATTTACAGGAGGGCTAAACAAATCGGCTATTCCTCTTCAAATGTTAATTGGTTAATTGCATAATCTAAGGTTATCTCCAGGCAAATGTTCAAACATTATGATCAAACAAAGGAGTTATCTGTGATAACTCCGTGATCAAACCAACTTCTACAAACACTGACAGTCTTCTGTTTTACAAAAGAATGGAACTTTAATCTGCCAGTGACTTCTGCTCAGTGACCAATGTTTTGTAATTTGTAGCTGTATGAATAAAAAGAAATCAGTGAAGATGTTATCACAGTACCCATATCTATTTTTAAAAACATAGCATCACCTGAAAGTTCATTTGAAAATGGCAAAGGCCTACATAAACACGGTGTATTATGTGAATGCCGCAGGCCTCAAATTTCATAGAGGCGACACAGCACTTTGCCTCTGTGCCATACATACATACTCACTAGATGCATTGCCTTTCTCAAAAATGACAAAATCTTTCACTAAACATGTAATTTTTTTTAAATGCCTGCATTTCAGCGCAAGCCTGATGGAGTTTGTAAATGAAGAAGCCTAATGGGAGGAATTTTAATTTGTAAACAGATTTTTAGGCATTGCTCCCAGTGTTAGAGATTGTATGCTCGATCTGTAATGAAAATCACAAGTCAGAAATGATGGAGTTTGTCTTCTACCCTCACAAACTACCCAAAATTAATGAAATTATAGAATTCTCTTATGCTGTATTTTACTGTGTTAACTTAATATTACTTTGTACAATGACAAGTAGACAAATCCAGCCTGGCATATCTTTAGTTTACATCAAGTTTTTGATATTATTTTTTATTTATTTATTTTTTTTCTTTTTTTAGTAATTTTATATTTTCTTTATTTTTTTTAATTTTTTTAATTTTTTTATTTATTTATTTATTTTTTTTTGGGGGGGGGGGGGGGTGGGGGTCACAAAAAAAATTTATGACTTATTTTTCTTATGTTTTTCATTTTTTGTTTTATTCCGTTTGTCTGAAAACTTTCAGGTTGTGCCCCCCCCCCCCCCCCCCCCCCCATAAACTTGGATCTGCCACTGAAAGATAAGCTTGACTGTGTTTCTTCTTGAAATTCAAAACAGGCTTTTGAATTGTATGTATATAGACCCATTGCATAGACCCAGTTCTATCAAGATGGGGAAAAAGGGCAAAGTCATTAAAAACTTTGTACATTTGCTTTTAAAGGAGAATGAAACCCTGGGGAAAAATCTATTTTAATGAATAGAGAGGATAGAGAGAAGCAATTTTTAAAAAGTTCCATCAAAATCGGTTACGAAATGAGAAAGTTATGAAAGTTTGAAAAGTCTCACTTTACTTTCTATAACGATCCTCAAATTGGCAATGTTGCTTCAAAGTACAGGTTTAGTAGTACAACTCTCCATATGTTTTGTACACAAAATTTCATATTGTCCCCATTATCTCTCAAGGTGCAGCTTGTCTCCTTAGCTTAAGATATATCATGGGAAAATGTATTTGACATACCATATGTTGAGTAGCATCTTTAGAGATAATGGAGAAAATATGAAATTTTGTGTACAAAACATATTGAGAGTTGTACTACTAAACCTGCTGGTTAGAAGCAACATTGCCAATTTGAGGATCGCCATAGAAAGTAAATTTAAACTTTTTAAACTTTCATAACTTTTTCATTTCGTAACCGATTTGGTGGAACTTTTTAAAAATTGCTTCTCTCTATCCTCTCTTTTCATTAAAATGGATATTTCCTCAGGGTTTCATTCTCCTTTAATATGGCACCATGTCAGCTCAGCAGTCAGATATTCAGGTCACTTAGGCGTGGAGATCCGCCTACATTTTCAAATATTTTGAGAATGACGTCAGTTGGAAAAGAAAGAAAGGAATACAAATATACGTGGTAGGTGTGATGTTTGTTTGGACAATTAATTTAAGTTTGAACAAATTCTCTGTTTTGCTATGACTCACAAGTCATACATCTTCTTACCCAAAGTCAAACAATGTATTCACATACATCTTACAAAATGCAAAATATTTCTTTACATAAAGTAAGAAGATCACTACTTATTTTTAGATCTGAAACACAGTTGGAAAGTGAGAGATGCAGAACTACATGTATACAATGATATTGAAAGTGGTAGTTTTGTGCATACTCACTCTCTTTTCTTAGGGGGAGCAAGGACAGGTGTTGCCCCTCACACCCCTCCCCTTCCTCTTACTCTCCCCTTCCCCCTCCCCCTCCTCCTTCCCCCTCCCCCTCCTCCTTCCCCCTCCCCCTCCTCCTTCCCCCTCCCCCTCCTCCTCCTCCTGCCCCATCCTCTCCCCCTCCCCAACCGCCTCCTCTTCCCAGGGGGGGGGGGGGGGGGGGGGGGCACTCAATATATTGGACAGACGGGTATGTGCCGCTTTGACGACCCCCTTTTTCGACGGCCAATGGCCGTTCTCAAGATACCCAGCCGGTACTCGTCTCGCTCCTTTTCCGCCGGTGCGGCCTGTTCCCTAGCTGTCGTGTACGTACGTCCATTCACTTGCGTGCGCAATTGCATATGCACTAGATGCGAAGTGCGGCCGATAGCCGGTGTGCTGCGGGTCCATAGTTTGCATTACACACACACACACGCATCACAGTCACATAATTATGACATGTCACACACACAATTTTAAAGTGACTTTGTAACGCAAACGATGGACGGGCCGCACACTGGCTACCGGCCACATTTCGCAGCATCTACTCTATAGCATCCCCATACCCTAAGTGCCGTAGTTCCTTAGACCATGGTTTTGGGGTATAATCCACCGTTCCAATGACCCAATGTTTTTCTCTTCTAGTCCGTTCCTTAGACCCCCGTTTGGAGGGCGGCTCTTCCCCCCGCCCCCATTAAATCTGCCAGTGATGTATAATAAGATTTTCCCTGTCCTCCAAAAAATGTATTTTACACCTACAAGATTAATCATTTTACCTATTTATAAGCTACATGTACTTGTAAATGTAGTACAGTAGTCAACTTTACTCCTTCAAGAGTGACTACCACTATCTCCACACATGGACCTTCAATCACATGGTCTTGTTTCATTCTGTTTTCTTGGACCTACAGTCAACGGGGATGGCCCTGTTTTGTACCTGCTTCTTAGGAAAACAGTTTCTATGCATTTCATAGAATTAGGTTCATGCATACGTCAGTTACAGTGTTGGGTGTTGCATTAGAGTTTCCTTGTGCATTTTATGCAGGTACCAGTATGTGAAAGGCGTGGATCTTTTTTTCTTTTTTTTTAAAGACTGACAGAGAGTCCTTTGTGTCAATTTCGAGTTGGGGATAAAATATTTGCTTGTAGCTAGATGCAGATAAATCCTTATCTATCATATTGACTTAAGTTCCGAAGGTGTTCGGGTTATTTTCAAGCCGTATTACTCAGTCGAGCCTTTTTCTCTCCCCAAAACAAAGATAAGATACATGTGTACCAACTAAATTGGTATTCATCATGACCTCAGTCTTTATACAAAATTGGCAACTATAAAACTGAATAATAATAATGTTTCTGAAAATGGACTATTGAACGGCAGGGGTCTACGCTAGCTTCTTTTTACAGGGGGTATGGATTGAAATATGTTGGGGTTAGTGTAGTGCATCCAGCCTGTGTTTAATTGTCAAAATTTGGGGGTTCTAATCTAGAGTTAAAATTTAGGGGGCCATGTGCACGGTCCTTGTTATTGTTTGGCCCTGCGTAAATCCACGTTAAAATCAGATGTAAGTTTTGTCTGACTAATACATATAGTATGAAAGGTGTTTCATAAGTAAGAGATATTTCCTAGTATTATGGGGAATTGTTCATTGCTGCCAATCTAAGAAGTGCAATTTACAAGTGATTACTGTAATTAAAAAAATTCAGATAAGGATTTATTTCCTCTCTCACTCTTAAAACCTTAATGGTTCAATTTCATTGTTTAATAACCCAGCTTTTCAACGATACCAGAATATGGTTCAATTTTGCAACAGTGAACATTAGTTACATATAGTTCTTAATGATTATTTTGGCATTACGGGTCTTTTGGAATTGCAAAAATTCAGAAGTACCAGGCTGATCAATCTACTGTAAATGAGAAGTAGGAACTATTTTCCCTCTCAAAACCATTGATACATGTAAGTTGCATCTCTTGAAAAAAACAAACTTCTTTTAAGGACTTTAACTCTATGATACAAATAAATCAGGCTACAGTCTATGAGACTGGCGGTGTTGGTCTTACAGTCAGGCCTTCTGAAAAGTTATCTGAGGGTTCATGGGAGTGATGAGACCAGTGGCCCAAGAAACTGACAATATCAGTCTTTCTGGCATCCTGACAGCCTGACATACTGTACACATATATACCCAACGGTCCAATACTCTTAATTTTCACTTGCTCATATTGAAGAGTACCTTTAAATATATATCCACTTCTAAAACTGACTTCAAGCTGCTTGTTCTGCATGGCTTGAGAAACTGTCAAGGTCGGTCTCGCAGGCCGTCTGACAGCTTTTCAAGTTTATTCCAATGTTTTAATAATCTGATTTTTACTTCTCTGATAATTTTTGACTAGTACCTTTAAATAAATATTCACTTCTTAAACTGACCCTATAAGCCTCTTGCTCTATTCAGGACACCATATCAAAGCAGATAAGATGTTTTTCCTAGTTTGATGGGCGCTCTGTACCCTCTGAAAGACATTTTCCTAGCGGGGTTTGTTCTGGGACTGAAGCCCCCCTCAGGCAAACACGGCATACAATGAGGGGGCCGGTCTCCGGAGATAAGTCTGACTTTGGCCTCTTTCCCACATATATGTAGATGTGGGTGGTAATGTACATGTCACCCCAGAATTGAGGTGAATACTAGTACCACATATCTGGCATATGAATCACACTTTACATACTAGACCTGTATGATTTGATTCAACCTTACATATATGTATTTCTTTTGTCATGAAAACAATAAATATGACTGTAATGTAGTTTAGAGTTGTCTCTCACTTTCTCTCTCTCTCTCTCTTTCTCTCTTTACTTTTTGTTTCTTCCTATCTCTCTCTACCTCGCCTTCATCCCCACCCTCCCCCTCCTCGCTCTTTCTCTCTCTCTCTCTCTCCTTCCCTCTCTTTCTCTCTCTTCCTTCTTCCTCTTCTCTCTCTCTCTCTCTTTAGCCTCTCTCTCTCTCTGTTGTTATCTCCCTCATTCCCCCTCTCTTTGACTTTATTTCTCTCTTTCTGCTCTTGATTTCTCCTCTCTTTTCACCTTTTTGCTGTTCCTCTGCTGTATATATATATATTTTTTTTTTACAAATATTGTAATGTGTTGTGATTATTGCTATTTGTAAATTGATTATTTTTAGATTGATATCAGTGATAGAAAAAGAATTGTCAATATATATATATATAATTTAAGTTTCATCTTCTGTTTTTTCCCTCCTCACAGATATCTGCTAGTTCTGAGGAGAAGGAAGAGAGATGGATTCAGAAGCTGCAGTCCATGAGGAAAGAAAGGTTGCAGGCAAATCCCGCTCGCTATAAGAACATCTTGAACCAGGGAAGGTCATGATTTAAGTTATTTACCATTTCATAAGCTACTTTTCTCGAGGATACTAGAATTATAGGCCCAACCTTGAACAACCTGCACACAGGAAAGTCATAGTGAAAATCCTTACTGTTCTGAAGCTGCAGTCCATGAGGAAAAAGGTTGCAGGCAAATCCTGCTCATTATAAGAACATCCTAAGCACTGGGAGGTCATGATTAAACTCATGAAGGCTACAATTCCTGAGCATACAATGATTACATGCCCAAGTTCATTGGTATAAGAACATCCTGCACACGGAAAGTCACAGTGAAGATTTTTACTATCCTGAAGCTGATGTTCATGAGGAAAGAAAAGTGGGGGGCAAACCCTGGAAGGTCGTGATAGAAGTTCTATCCTTCATTATTTCAAAGCTGCATTTCTTGAGGATACAAAGATAACGGCCAACCTTGATTGAATGTCTTACACATCAGATGGCCATGGTGAAGATCATGCTGTTCAATAAGCTGCAGTTACGAGAAAGGGAGGATCCAGGCTTATTGATCGCTCATGGAATATCCTGCCTATTAGAAGATCATGATAAAAAAAAACTTTGTGTTCATGCACTGCAGTCCTTGATAGAAAGATTACATACCTGTACCCAGATTGCTGCAAGAAACTCCTACACATGGGAATGAAATTCATGATTATATTTGTTCATTTGTCCAGTATTCAAGGCTGAATATCTATGTTGAATCTATGTTGAAGGCCAACCTGTCTCAATCCTACACAATGAAAGACTCTTATGAAGACCCTGATCATTGAGGAGACAAGGTTGAATGCCATCACTGACTGCTATATGAACATTCTGAAGACGTACGAAGGGTTGTACAACTCGTGCTTTGGCGGCAATTGCCCTGCGGTCATTATCCTACACTAACCGAATTCCTGTCTTTCGGCCTTGACCAAACATAATTTAACTGTAACCCTTACCCAGAATCTAACCTAAAGCCCTAGTGCAACCCTAACCCTATGGCCCGAGTTCACAAAGGAGGTTTAAACGATGGGTCAGGTTTAAACCGCCGTAAGCGTACTAAAATAAGCGTAAATAAGCGCACATTTGCGTGATTTGCGTGAAAGTAAAAAAAAATAAAGAGAAATGGAATGGTGAAAGTTTGAAAGAAATCGGGCAAAGAATAAGAAAGTTATGAATGTGTGATAAATGAGATCACTACATGTATGGAAATCTCAAATTGGCAATGAATTGATTGTGACGTATTCATGGTCAACTCTTCCATTGCATTTGTTGTACACCAAAACATCACTGAATTCCAGTTTTCTCATGAGTGCCTTTACCCTTGGGGCAGTACTCCACATATATTGTAGATAACACATTGTCACGTGATCCTCCTGAAAGGAAAAAGATCCTACTGAGTTATACATTTTGATAAAATGACATTTTAGTCATTTTATGTGTAGGAGCAAAAAGGGAAAGCTGACCGCCGCTACAACACAGTGACCACGCTGATTTGGCCAATTTGAGATTCCCATATGTATAATGATTACAACTTTAGAAAAATCATTACTTTCTTATTGCTTGTCAGATTTCGTTGAAACCTTTTTCACCAATCTGCTTCTCTGATTTTTCTGCTTTCACACAAATCAAATTATTACAAAGGTTGGATTGCCCTTTGTTTGTTGAATAACAGTTACTTCTGGTCATGACACGGCACAAGTCGGTAGGGATGGGAAACTTTGTCAAGATTGCTTATTGAATGATTAGCAAATGATGGGAGGCATGTTTTGTTATCCTCTCACTTGGACATTTGCAATTTCAGTATCTATTGTGTATCCCATAGAAATCCTGTTTAGATTATGTAATAAATCGACTTCGCTTGATTTTTCAAAAGTCTTCGAGATTGTCTTTATGAAACATTGACTTGTTTTTTTCTTTCATGTGAAAAATATTAATCATTGAATTCGTAATTTTGTGGTGCAAATTTTGTGTTATTAAAGGTATGTGTTGTTTTGTTTGTCCCTTCCATTTATGATTTCAAACTTGACACACCCTTGGTCATCTGATAAAGGTATGGTCTTGAAATATAGGACACTAGTAACATTACTTTGTTTAGAAAAAAAAAGCAAGAGTTTCTACTGAATTAATGAGGCAGGGCTCAATTCAGTAGAATGGACAGGGGAAAACAAAATTTATGTATTAAAAAAAAAGGAAGCATTATTTGTGCAATGAATGAGACAGGTAGGAGAGACAGAATGTTATGTCCATTCTTTTACTTTAAAGTGATTGATTAACTTTGTGAAAAATTGTAAAATCAGCTCAAATGCCAGTGAATTGTGTGCAGTCCTCTAACTCCATATATAATTAAGGATATGTGAAAGTATGAGAGAAAATAGAACCCGTTTACTATCCTAAAAAAGAGAAAATTGCGATCAATAGATAGCGCAAGTCGCTCGGCTTCTTTGCTGCGCTGCAGTCACAAAAACCAAGCACCAGCGCTTGGCGATTTCAGAGCGGGTTTCCAGCCCGTATAAGTATTCTGTGATAGAGCGAGGTATGCCAACCGTAAGAGTTCTTTAGGGTTCGGTGGTACTCTATCCCGACATCAATGTTCAATCGTAAATATCTTGATATATAAACGACCGATCAGCTTATAAAACTCAGGTGATTCCTGTCTGAGCTAAAGGTTTGCAATTATGATTACAGCATTAGCTGGAACAGTGATTTTTTTTTCAATCCTGGGCAAAGTTAATCAATGCCTTTAACAGCCAAACATTTTATGTAAGTTAACTTTAAATTTTCATCATATTTTTTCTTTCTCCACCTAGTATATGGAAAGAAACAAAATAGGGTTCTTGAATGTATGTTTTAGCAAAATAGAATTTTTAAAAAGGAGATGGAAAGAAAGAGGGAGCGAGAAGTGAGAAAGAAATGAGAGAGAAGGAAACATGGAAGAAGGGGCAACAAACTGGGAAAAGATAGAGCGAGAGAGAGCAGGAAACGTGGGAGAAGGAGGGAAACTGGGAAAAGGTAGAGGATAAGAGGGGAAAGGGGAGAAATGTGCAGAGAGAGGAAATAAAAGAAGCGTGTGTGATAGAGAGTGTGAGAAAAGAGAAAGAAAAGGGGAGATGGTGAATGGACTAAGGGAGGGAAAGACTAGTCTATTGCAAAATCAAACTAGTCCATATCCCAGAATGCAGGCGAATATTTTAGTTTTCTGATCTTATATGAACCAAATATTTATTCATAAAGTGATGGACAAATTGCTATTGATATTTATGTTACTCTTCTTAGGGACGATTTTATAGAACAATATGACGAAATCAATCGAAGTCGATTCGTGCGAAAACAATGGCCAACTCGGTCTGTGTGAATACCGTAAATTCGAAGGGTCGGACAAATGACGCCATTGTCTACATTCTCTTCATTAACTTCCTATTTGCATTTCGTCTTTTTCAAAGATTACTCCTAAGGTGATAATGTTTGCTTAATTTCCAGATTAAAGAAGAGAAAACGGGAAAACTGCATGCCATAATTCTGAAGGTCGTATTGACTTTTCACACCTGCAAGTATTCGACGTAATTGATTGAAGTATGGAAAGATTTCCTTAACATGGAAAAGACCATTCTGTATGACTGACAGCAGAATCAATATGTTTCATATCGACGTGATGATTTGGCAGTTTGCTTGCTGTGGAAGAAAAAAAAAAGATATTCGGAACAGACTGGGTCGGAACATAGGGGCGTCGAACGTAGGGGTGACGGAACATAGGGGTGTCGGAACAGACGGGTGTTGGAACATAGGGGTGTTGGAATAGAGGATTGTCGTAACATCGGGGTTCCAGAACATGGGTGTGTCGGAACATAGGGTGTCGGAACATAAGGGCATCTGATCATAGGGTTGTTGGAACATGGTACGTCGGAATATAAGGGTGTTGGAACATAGCGGAATCTGATCATGGGGATGTTAGAACATAGCCTAGGGGCGTCCTAACATAGGGGTGCCGGAACGCAGAGGTGCCCCAGCAGGGACATCAGGACATAGGGTTTCGGAAGATCAGGGAATAATTGGGGGTAGGAATGTAGGAGTTATCGGAAGACATAAGTGTCGAAATATAGACATGATAGACTTTTAAGAAGTTTGAAGATTCACCTGAAAATTGTTGCTGACAAGTTGAAGCGTTAGCATTATTTATTTAAGTCGTTTCAATATTTGAAATTACTGGGAAAGAATTATATTTTTGACCCGCCCAGTGTCATTTCGAAATGAATGAAATTTGAAATTCAGTCAAACACACACAGAATTTTGCAATACTTCTTTACTGCCTAGTACACGAGAGAGTAAATAACAATGGTTATGTCACACCATTTTTTGTCAGTGTTAGAAAGATCAAATATTTTGACGGATTTGAGCAAATAGTTATACAAACTTTGTGAGACGTGTGCATTTTGTATTATCTGAACAAACTATTATTTCGATATGATGTGGCCCTAAACAGAAAATTAATGATTGGCTTGTTGGAAATTTTGCGGAACCTGTTACTACAAATTTGTTCAGCACATCTCCTTCCCATGCAAAATAGTATAGGGACGCCCCCTTTCAGAAGAACAATCAGATGACTTCTCTTTCACATAATTTGCGTAACTCATTTTTTTTTTTTTTTTAATGAAAATAATTTGGTCTTAATTACCCAGGGTAGCCACATGAGTATTAATACTGCTCTTCATACGGGCCCTGCAATTATTATTACCCCAGCATTGCCAGATATACCCATTTACACCTGGGTCGAGAGGGACAAATATGGGCACAAAACAGCTTGTCCTAGGATGTAAGCACCTGGCGAGGATCAAACCCAGGACCTCTCGTATGAGAGTCAAAAGCCCTTACCAATATAACACGGGGGGGGGGGGGGGGTGGAAATCCTGCTACTCATCAGATACTACAATGTATTGTACCTAGAACATTTAGATTGAATTAGATTGAATAAGTGGGTCAGAACAAATAGTGACGTTTACAAGGGGATGCATGGAGACATGCCCCCCCCCCCCTCCTCCTCCATCGTATGACGAAAAAAAGGAGAGACAGGAAAAAAACAGGTAGAGGAGAAATGGAATGTGAACATCAGGAGATGCAACCCCCTCCCACATCTCCCCTTATTCTATGGCCTTGTTCTCTAGCACTTTCACTACCTTAATTATTTCCGGTACAACCTCCCCCCCCCCCCCCTACCCCCAATGACACCAGTGCCCCCTCAATGGCTGGAAATGAGCTACGTTTTAGAGAGGAAAAACTTGTGATGAATAAGATAGCAAGGGAAAATGACAGATAGCTAATATTCCTACCAATTTCATAAGAATGAACTGACTGAAAATTGAACCAATGAATAATAGCACTGTTATTGTAATGTAAACAAAGGCGAAGTCAACATATCAGCACAAGACAATATTAATCAAATTCCAAAGTACAAAGCATGCCTGTTTGTATTTCCTTTTTTTTTTTTTTTTTTTTTTAGGTCTTCACGCACAGTCGCATAGCCCCCGTCTCTAACAATGCCAGACATTTCAGATTTTTTTTTCTTCAATTGACGTTGTGCTTTAAAATAGCTCCCCACCTCAAGTTCGCGCTCATTATTGGACTTACGATTTGGGAACACGCCGCTATAAAGACAGATGTCATAACGTCATATGACATCGAAATTTCGTATATCTTTCTTTCATTGCCCTGGCCAGCACCATTAATATATCTGTGCACGCCACAGGAGAGGCGGGAGAACTAGTGGGATATATGAAGGTGGACATAATAAGGTAAGTGTGAACTTGACGCTTTATAAGCAAGTATTACTTTGGGGATGTAACAGTGTAACTTACTAACTTTTTGCCGCCATCGCATCATGCACGACTGCATCATATCAGATTTAAAACGGTTTATTGTAGATCTCTCGATCTTTTCTGACAGTTAACCATAGATTCAGATATTCCTACTTATAATTTTTATAGTCAAATATTGATTCATAAGTTATATTTTAAAAATCAGAGTCGTGCAAGGGGTGTTGGTCATAGGGTACCTTGGGGGTAGCTCCCCGGCCATGATCCAGAGGCTTCCAAGATCATCGAATGTCTATTTCCTATTTTCTTAAAGGCGGAGAGGCGAGGGGACACAATTGGCCGTGCGCCCCTTCCTCTTCCTCCCCGAAGAGCCAGCTGAAAAATATAACATTTTATTATTTTAAAAAATTCATTTATGTTTATTTTCTTGCCAAACATTTTTCATTTAACGAAAAAGGCAACTGAAAAATGTGAGAACCCTTTTTATGGAGGCCGCTGAAAATATAACATTTATTATTTTTAGAATTTTATTCCTAGTTTTTTTTTCATTCATTTTTGCTTGCCAAACATTTTCATTTTACTAAAAACGGGCAACTGAAAAGTGTGAGAACCCTTTTTATGAGCACTTTTTTTTTTATAACACTTGTTTTCCCTCACCCCGTCCCTTTCAGACAAACCTAGACCCGCCCCTATTCCTAACGTCTAGTGTGACGGTTCACTCTCCACAATATAGTTACCGCGTTTACACATTGATCCGACTCTCGGGTTCGACACGAGAGTCGTGTCGAACACGGCAATTTTATGATATAAACGCGATCAGTATGATCCGAGACTCGGGTCGAACACGCCTTTTTAGCTCCGCCAGAATAGTAGGTTTCGATCGGAGAGTCGTATCAGACCCGGCAATTTTTTTGATGTATAAACAGAAAGCCGTGTCGAACACGGCAATTTATTAAAGGGAAAACAAAAAGAAAAGAAGAAAAACATAAGAAAGGAAGAAAAGAGAATGAAAAACAATGAGAATCATTAAGAATTAAGATTAAACAAAGAAATACATGAGAAAAAAATAGAAGAGAGACGATGAAAGAAGGATAAACAAAGATATAATGGGAAACAAAGAAATACATACACAAATATAGATGAGGAAAGATGAAAGAAGGAAAAATAAAGAAATTCATTAGGAATTATAAGAGGAAACAAAGAATACATAAACAAATATAGAAGAGAGAAGATGAAAGAAGGAAAATCAAATAAATACATTAGAAATTATACGAGGAAACACAGAAGAGAGAAGATGAAAGAAGGAAAAACAAAGATATACATTAGGAATTATACGAGGAAACAAAGAAATACATAAACAATTATAGAAGAGAGAAGATGAAAGAAGGAAAAACAAAGAAATACATTAGGAATTATACGAGGAAACAAAGAAATACATAAACAAATATAGAAGAGAGAAGATGAAAGAAGGAAAAACAAAGAAATACATTAGGAATAATATGAGGAAACAAAGAAATACATAATATAGAAGAGAAAAGATGATAGGAAGGAAAAACAGAAATTCATTAGGAATTATAAGGGGAAATAAAGAAATACATAAACAAAAATAAAGAAATACATAAGCAAACATAGAAGAGAGAAAACGAAAGAAGGAAAAACAAAGAAATTGTAACAGAAAATCAAACAAATAAAAAGTAAAACAGCTTGTGAAAGCTTGCCAATCAACCACGTTTGTGACGTTATGCTACTCCTGTCTGTGATCCGCAAGCCGGGTCGAACTCGCCAATTCAATACAAGTCATGTATAAACGCGATCACAGTTTTCCTCCCGTGGGAGCTTGAGGCGGGTTCGACACGAGAGTCGTGTCGAACCCGAGAGTCGGATCAATGTGTAGACACGGTAAGTGTTTCGTGGACCTTCTGGCTATTGCAATGGGAAAGTTCACGGGATCTGTTCCCTGATCGGGCTATCGTAAAGAAACTAATGGGTCCTTGGTGTCGAACACGTAATGTATGGTCGTTGATAGATTTATTTCAAACTGGGTCAAACAGTAAGGCCAAGGTGCATCCCCCCCCCCCCCCCTCCTGAAGCTGTTACGTTAAAGCCCAACTCAAAGTTTTAAACGCAACTTGATTTTTTTTTCAACCTATCAGGATCGTGCATATAACTTGGGACTTCCGTTTGACTTTTTAATTATGCAAGAGGGCCCAGCCAGCCGTAGGAGAGTGGCAAATTTTCACCCCTTGCATGCAGGGGGAGAGGCGTTGATCAGCAGCAAATAATGCTTGTACATCAGTAAAAGATAAATCATGAAGTTTGTATGAAATAACTCAAGTTCACTCCACTTGATTCGTTCCATCCGAATAAAGTTACGCCTTAGAATAAAGTAAAGCTTACAGACAGTAACTGACATCATCCATGGAAAATACGTCATGTAATTCAGCTCTCGCGCTGCGCTTCCCATTCAATTCAATGTAAACTTGAAGTAAGGCCTAACTTTTGTAAAGATTTTCGCGTGATTGATCATGCACGTATTCACAGTATCGTGTGAATTTCATATAATTATCTAGAGATAATGAACAATAACGTTAAGGTACCTCGATATATGGTCTAATGGATTTATGTCAGCTGAATTACAAGAATTGAGTGACATACTGCATACAACCTCAGAAGCGGAAACATAAAAGAGTCACAGTGGTATGAAAATAGCTAGATTTGCTTCTTTTCAAAAAAAAAGGTACAATAGTTAGAGAAATATATTCTCAAGATAGCCAAAGGTAGTTTATAAATCGCTTTATAGTTTCCCGCATAATTCATTTCGCCTTTTAAACCCCCCCCCCCCCCCCATTAAAAAAAAAATAGTTGTCGCTTATCGTACAAAGCCATAAAACGGTTTGAGAGCCACTCCCGGGTGAGAAGTGTAATGCTTTTCAGGAGGCCATAAATGATATATACTACAGGCCTCTCCAGCAAAATAATTTAGTGATTTTAAAACGATTCTGGGTTTCAATATTTCAAAATAATTCTTTGTGGTACATTCTCGGGTCGGGGAGGGTGGGGGGGGGGGGGTGCGGCATAATCTACATATACTCCCCCCGCCCCCCGTACCCGGTCAAAATGTGTGCCCCCGCTGTCAATTGTGATAACTCCATCTGTGTCCCCCCCCCCCCCTCTCTCTCTCTCTCTCTCTCTCTTTCTCTCCTCCTCTTCTTCTTCTTCTTCTTCTTCTTCATCTTCTTGTCAAAGGATTTTGAGCCCTAATAATGGAAAATGTGATAACCTTTCTAACAGAAGAGAGAGAGATAGAGAGAGAGAGATTGGACACCCCCCCCCCCCCCCGATCAAAGAAGCCTTAATCTGCTACATATAGTATTACCATTGGTGCAATGTATAAAATGTGGGATAGAAGAAAACCTAGAAGTGTTCTGGATACTAATGTATTCCATTCGGACTTCACGGAACGATTTGATGTCATTCGAAGCAAAATAAAAAGGACCCCATTTTATGCACGTGTACAGCTGTGACCAGGCTGTCATATCTGACGATATCAATGTCTGGATATATCTTCACTTTATCCTTGTCAAGATAGTTTTAGATACGGATATGATTATCTGTTCTCATCCATGCTGTGTTATTATTGTAATTTCTCTCTCTCCACCTCTCTCTCCCTCCCTCTCTCTCTCTCTCTCCCTCTCTTTCTCCCTCCCCCCTCTCTCTCTCTCTCTCTCTCTCTCTCTCTCTCTCTCCTCCAGTACGTCCTTCTCCCCCTCCTCCACGAGAGCGCTATCCATTGATTCCCTTTTCTCTCTTCCTATCAGTTTCTCACGCTAACAGTGACTATAAAATATGAATAATGATTCATTTCTGCATATTTTCTCAAATACCATGCTCTGTCATGAACCCCATATGCTCCGCCTTCCCCGAACCATGAATGTATATGGTACATTAAACATCCATGCCTGAACGGAGAGATGGGCTGTATGAGGAACAGTGTTTCAAACCCATCCCTGCTTGCTGCTTGTACATGCATAGACCTATTAAGGGCTGGTCACATTTGTCCGATAACGATAACGATAACGATAACGAGATTTTTCATTAAAGGTACACCCTAGAGCTGCTCTGCTAGTAGCAGACAAGAGCATACTCACACGTACACGTAATATATACATGTAGTAGGGTGTACCTTTAATTGACAATCTCGTTACCGTTATAAATGTGACCAGCCCTTAATCGGCCTATCTATGTAAAAGCAGGGATGGTTTTGAAACACTGTTCTTTATAGCCCATCTCTCCGTTCGGGCATGGATGTACATTAAGTATCGGTAGTATATCCATCATGTACATGGTTAAATCGTTCTTTTAATGCGACGAAGTCAATCCGCTACCACTACTAGAGAACACCCGTGTGGCGCTTGAATTAGACGCATTCCCATCGACGAGTATCGATGGAATTGCCTCATTTGCAGTTGCGCCCCCATCAGACTTGGTCACGGTCCTAATAGTGGAGTGGGTTAGGGAAATTTTCTTGACAAAGCGGACAAAAGCACCAATGAACACTCCTGATGGCGTACTAATCAATATTAGTCAAGGAGCATTCGCGATTTTTAAAGGTTAAATGCAAAAAACCAAAATGGCCGCCATCCAGTAAATAATAAAAACAACTTTGTTGTCAAATGAAATTATTATCGAGATCATACTTACTTTTCATATTAGAAAAAAAAATCGGTTTATAGGGACAATTAATGATTTTTGAGAAAAAAAATCATATACATAAAGGGCGCCCTCACATTGATCCAAAAGTTTGCTTGGATAGCAGTTACTGTGAAAGGAACTGCATTTCATGCAGCCAGGAAAAAAAATGAAAAACATAATAGAATCTGGGCCAGGCGTTCCACCCATTCATCGTGTTCATAGTCGTAGTAATTATGTATGAGATATATTATTTTTTCAGACTAATTCAAACTTGATGGGTCTAATATGTGATTTTCCTTTGCCGTCGAGAAGAGAGAAGAGATTGCTTTATTGAGCAAACTTTTGCGAGTACATGATAAATAAGGTTATTCCTTTCAAATATTACTTGGTGGTTTCATAGACATGACAGCTAATATTTGAAATAGAAATACCCCTCAGAGCCAAAGAACTTTGGCTTCGTGGATTAAACATGATAAAGGATGGCAAACTCATAATAAGACTGCATCGGGGAATATGAACGACATTGATAACAATAATTTATGATCTTGTGAATTTTTTATTTTGAGTATTTCCTGGATCATGAATAACAACATTATAGCCTAACCCGATTTCCGGTGTGATAAGCTATAGATCTAGAGCATTGCAGGAAACGTCACATGTGACAATTTATCCAGTATAGGCAACTCTTAGTAGGCCTTCCCTGTGCAAGGAATTACCGAATATCATGAAATTTTTAAAAGACATTTTATTTTGTGCATGAACGTAACATAATCTAATAATCTGCAAAGAGTAATAAAAGTCGGTGATTACAGTTTTCATTAGGAGCCATGGTTAATTTGAAGTATTATGCAGTTTTTTTGTTTTTTTTTTCCAAGGATTTTAATTTCTGAACAATTTCGCTCTTTGTTATATCCATCATCGCTTTTTTTTTCTTTTCTTTTTTTTTTTTTGGGGGGGGGGGAGGGGGTGGGGGTATTTTTTGTCAATTTGTATATTCATATTTCTAATTGTAAAACATGTCAGTTCAGTCCTAGGACAGTGATTTTCAATGAAATGTTAATTGTAAAACATGTCAGTTCAGTCCTAGGACAGTAATTTTCAAAGAAATGTCTATCTCTCTCGATTATTTGATGTATACATTTCTGCACACTACTAAAAATCAAATCAATATTACATAATGTGTTAGTTATAATACAAAATTGAATGTACTTTACTATGACAAATAATAACGTGTGTGTGATTGATGTAAAGCATAGGTGTTTATGGGGGGGGGGGGGTGTGGTTGCGGTTCCGATGTATTTCAAAGTTCCTACTTGGGCAACCTTATATTAGGGCAGCGAGGTGCCCGAATGACTCATTGTTATATCTTATCTAGTGTATTTTGAATAAGAAATAAGATATTTATTTTTGTTTTTTTAAATCAGTTAATATACTCCAAGGAAGCCTCACACCAGAAATGGTGCTTTTGTCCACCGTGTCACAACATTCGATAGTTTTGACCCTAACCCACCCAACTATAACGCCAAACGATACCATCAGCCTGACCACTCCTATATTATTTTCTCTGCCGCTTTCTCCTTTTTGCTCTCTCTCTCTCTCTCTCTCTCTAAATATATATATATATATATATATATATATATATATATATATATATATATATATATATATATATATATATATATATATATATATATATATATTTATATATATATATATATATATATATATATATATATATATATATATATATATGTATATATATATATTTCTCTCTATTTATATGTCTCTCTATCACTTTCTCTTTCTCTCGCTTTCTCTTTCTGTCATCGTTTCCTTCTTTTTCTCTTTTTCCCCACACTCTATATTTTGATTTTTCTCCTTCTGTCCAACTATCTCCTACTTTATTATATCATTGTCCATATAATATTTATTTGAATTTTATTTTCACTGGCGCTACATCCTTCTCTATATCCATTCACCCCTTCCCTCCCTCTTTACCCCTATCTCTTTGCCTACCCCCACCCTCTTCTCTCTCCCTCTTTCTCTCTCTCTCTCTCTCTCTCTCTCTCTCTCTCTCTCTCTCTTACTCCCTGTCAGTCACGCTGTAACTCCATCTCGCTTTCCCCATACCTCACATTCCATCCATGATAGTCCATCCTACCTAATGTATGCTCATTACAAAAATGGAGGGGGCGAAGAAACAAAACTGGGTCGAAAGGAGGTCATAATATTATACAGGAAGATAGCAATGAATAACCTAGGGCAAGGTTGACTCGAGGTTCAGAAGTTGCGCCAACTCAGTCACTGCCAGCGAGCACTCATTATTTTTAGACGCCTTGTCATATCGCATCTCATATCAAGTACCCGTTTAATTGCCTTTCGGCCTTGTCATAATCATGTATACAAGATACAACCCATGCACATCCTATCAAGTTCTTATCCGTGATATGTGAAGCACGAGCTACTATAGTAGTTGACGAACCCGGTTATCTCTCTCTCTCTCTCTCTCTCTCTCTCTCTCTCTCTCTCCTCTCTCTCTCTCTCTATCTCTCTGCCTCTCATTCAACATAATTATATTTTCTTTCGCAGCTAGAATTGACCAAGGAGTTAACTCCTTGAATTGACCAAATGAATGCGAGCTACAGTGAGCACCTGGACTTCTTGTAGGCGAATGACCGGTGAACTGGTTACCTGTCAAATGGTTGAGAGTGGACAGAAAGTAAAGTGGAGGTATTGCAGGCGCACTATATGACTGAAGGCCTACCAACAAGTTAACCCTTCTTATACATTTTGAACTTGCCTTTCACAACCGTCCGCTATCCGCGCCGTCATTCGCTTTCGCGAAAGCTTCCCACCGCAGTCGCCATGCTCTCTACGGACTGTAAGCGGAGGCGCATCCTCGGGGTCATAGCATCAACGATCGTCGCGATGACGGTCATCGAAGACGCGAGTACGATGGTGACGACGGGTGCGACGATCACCGCCCCAACCCCAATGAGGTACAACGACACTGGAACCGACCCCGACCTACGTGAAATATTTATTGGAAGGTGTGCAGACTTCAAGGCCGGGAAAGTCAACCCAACGGCCGACGCAGATGAATTAAGGTTTGCAAATATCATCTTCATAATTTTTTTTAAAGTCTCGTTTTAAACTGATTAGTGTCTCTCTTATTTCGCTTGTGCACATGCAATAATAGGCATATAATTACAAAAGAGTAATTGTTGTTGAAACTATACATGTATATTGCGGTGGAAATGCTTTTTTAAAAGCCGCATTGGAAATAAAGTGGGTTTAGGTGGTATATTTTCTTTTCAAAAAGAAATGGAAGACCGACTGTAAAAAAAAATTGGATGCTGAAAATAAATTTGTTAAGGTAATGGTATTGGAAGAGGAAAGCGACCGTTATTTTACCTCTTATTTTGCTTGCTACTTCACAGTATCAAAACGTTTACAGGTATATTGGTTTAAACCATTGGTATCTTCCTCGTCAACAAAATATTTTGATAAGTTTCAAGAAGAAAAACAAATATGCATGTAGTAATTGGTGCCTAATTCACTGTCAACGTGCTTTATTATCCATTTGATATAATATTAAAGGGCAATGCAACCTTGGTAATAAGATGATTTGTGTAAAAGCAGAAAAAAAAGAAAAACAGGATGGTGAAAGTTTAAAAGAGGTCGGACAAGGAATAAGAAAGTTATGGATGTTTGCAAAAAGAGATCACTAAATCTATGCGAAGCTCAAGTTGGCAATTTGGTGAGTCGATTGTGACATACTGGCTGTCAACTCTTCCGATTGCCGTACACAAAAATATCATTAATTTTATCCGAAGCACCATTTCCTTCGGGGCAGTACTCAACATAATTATATTGTAGATAGCGCATACATTGTTATAGGTCCTCATAAAAGAAAAAGATCCTACTGAGCAATATTTTTTTTTGGGGGGGGGGGGGTTGAGCAAATGGGGTAGTTGTCCTTCACTACATCACAGTGACATTACCGATTCGGCCAAATTGAAATTCATAACTTTCTCATTTCTTGCCCAATGTCGTTCAAACCGTCACCAATTTGCTTCTCTGATTTATCCTCTTTCTGCCCAAACAACTTGCTATTACTGGATTTCCCTTTAATCCAGACCATATGCATTTAGAAACCTCGGGAATATACGTACGGTTATTGCACGTTGAGGTTGACTGAAAATTCATAATCATGGAAAGAAGCCAACAATATTTTCAGAGAAATTAGGCCAAGGCCTAACGAGATCATTACCCGATCCACTTTAATGATAATCTTTCACTATCTTACACTATCTTACACTATGGTATGCTTTTATGCAGGGGCGGCGCTACAAGGGGGGGGGGGGGCAGAGGGGGCGACCGCCCCCCTATGACTTTTCAAGTAGTGAAAAAAGAAAAAAAAAGAAAAAAAAAAAAAGAAGAAAAGGAGGAAGAAAAGGGAAGAAAAGGGAAGAAAGAAGAAAGAGGAGTATTAAAAAGAGAGGTCTTAAACATATAACTCTATATTACCCCTGTTATTTAATGGAGAAAAAATATGACGTCATCTTTAGGTCGTCTTGCCCCTCCTATCAAAATACCCTGGCGCCGCCCCTGCTTTTATGGGGTTTCCATTCCGCGTTAGGCTTTATTATTTTCATCTTTATGGTGTTATTCAACATTTTGCTTAGATTATAAGCCTCAATAAGTTATGGACATTGAACACCATGAACAACCAAACCTGGATGAAATGTTGATTCTCTCGTAAACAAGATTGTGGAAAATTACGTCCATTTTCTCTGTAGCCTTCGCGAAACACTTGAACCCCGAAAGGGG
Source organism: Heliocidaris tuberculata (assembly GCA_025618425.1). NCBI lineage: Eukaryota > Metazoa > Echinodermata > Echinoidea > Camarodonta > Echinometridae > Heliocidaris > Heliocidaris tuberculata. Next base: position 24,149,997 of record CM046850.1, read on the forward strand.
CATATTAATCCTTCAATTCACAGAAAGTCCAAAAGATAATAATTTAGCTAGAAACCTTACAGCTAAATACTTTTCAAGCTCATGTACAATTCAATCAGTGTATTTTCAAATTTAGATCATTCGCTTATCCAGAAACTGATAGGGGAGGGGATCCTCCCTAAACGGGGCAACTACATACGTCCATTTGAAATTGTTAACTGGCACCGTTGATAATGTGCATACATTGAATATTATGTTAGAGGTAAAACGCAGCGAATGTTTCGTGGAATCCATTATCATTACCTTTTAGAATTATTGTGCTCAGTACACCAAACAACGCCTCATGCGGTTGTTTTTCGTCTCTCGAAGTAGAGAGGGAGAGAGAGAGAGAGAGAGAGAGAGAAGAAAAAGAGCAATTCTTATCTTTCTTTCTTTTTTAATTTTAAGACCGAGCTAGGTAATTATGAAGGTACATGTACTTCTCGCCGCAACACTACACGTATATATGTATAGTCATTATCCCTTTAATGTGCTGTCAATGTTTTCGTCGGGGCACCATGCTGGTACCGTGTCAAAACTGACATCACTTTACAGTAATGATCTGGTAGATACCCTGTACAACATCATGGTCTATCCAATTGCATAATGATGATGGAATAATAACGATCCAGAAACTATTGACCCCATTGTCATACAGTATTCAATCAAATTTATTCATAATGATTTTATCTACATGTAATTCGTTATTACTTAATGTGCTGTCAGTGTTAGGGGATCTGGCACCACGTCAAATTCGATCTCAGTTTACGCTATTGAAATGATTGTACAGCTTTGTGCCTTTGTGGTCAATCCAATTACATAATGATGATGGGATAGCAACGATCAACCCCCAATGCCAAAAAATTTCGAGCAAATCTATTCTTAATAGTTTATTTCATTCTACAGTGTGTCCCAGAAAAAGTTAACAGTAAAAAAAGGTCTCACCAAATAATATTTCAAAATATTTGAAGCAATAAGCAACCAGTGATGTAGCCTGCCAGTCACTGGAGCCCCTGCTGTCATGAGGGGGGGGGGGGGGGGGGGGGGGGGGGGGGGGGGGGGTGGGGGGGGGGGGGGGGGGGGGGGGGCGGGAGTCTTACTAATTTGAACGGAATGCAAGAGTGGGGCGGATGTAAGATGTGGTCATATCATTTATTTTCAACGTTGCCTTCCCCCTCCTTTTTTTCTTTCTTCCTTGTTTCTCTTTCTCTTCTTTATTCTATGGCAACTGTTTACTACAATTATTTGTAAAATCCATTTGAGATCGGGTGAGAATCATACCTCTCTAGCGTAGGGGTTTACTCCCTGGGACGTTAGCGGATTCTTTGCCCTGTACTGGATACGCTATACTAGACTATCTAACTTAACTGTAGTCTCGCATCTTTAAATGTCATCTGTATTTTATGACGAAACTTGCAGACGAACATTTGTGATAGGTACGCATAGGTCTACGTCACACGATCACAAGGCTACAAGGTCAAGATCAAGTTTGTTTTATTCAAGCATTCGTGTATCTGAGAGATCGGAAATTGCCGTAATCCACGTTCCACGCTATTATTATATGGCGCCCAAGCATTCAAGTAATTTCTTCCTACCGGATACCCATTTACCTCACCTGGGAAGAGAGAGGAAAAATGTAGAATAATGCCTCAATTTTGCCATATATAGACACAAGTACCGTGACAGGGATTCGAACCACGTATCACGCGATCCACAATTCCACTGCCTTATCCACTAGGCCACGGAACCTCTCCCCAAAACGTAGTGGTATCGTTGTCCAGTGTGGTTTGGACATTTGACAGGAGATGAGAAGGTCGTAGGTTCAAGACCCGACACCGCACAAAATGTCCTCTGACATGCACGTACACTTCATGACCAAGGAGAGATTGAGGACCAGGGGGCGTTTCATCAAGTGTCTTGTCGCTGATTTTTACCGACAAATTTGTTCTCAGCCAATCAGATGCAAGGATTTCAGTAGCTTATAACAGTTATTGCAACTTTTCATTGATGACAAGTTTTATGAAACAGGGCCCTGGTAGGAGGACGATAACCATTGTAATAATATGAATGACATGGTAGTCTATGGATAGGAAAGGCTTCCCAGTGAGTGGGGATGGTACACATACTATACCCTTGCACAAATGTTTTGATTTGTGTACTTGATAACCGTGTCTTTGCAGGTGAAATAATGATTTTGAACTTGAAACATAAATAAGAAATGCCACAGCAATGAAGATATTCAAAATGTAGTTCTATGACATTTCCAAAAAGATATGAATTACTTGTGAAAGTTCCAATATCTGTGATTCAGCCTCCTTCCTCACACGTGACAGATTGGACCTCTAGCTAGAAGGACCAGTTCCTTGTTGTTTAATGACTCTGCATTAGTAGAGCTGTCCAGTTGTTTTCAATGCTTAATTTATACATTCGTTTATATTTTTTGTTGTGTATTTAAGTTTTAGGCGGGAAATGAAAAACGAACAAGTCTAAAGTTACTTGGTTGGATGCGTTACAGCACTATGAATTACTGAAACCTTCCTTTTTTTTTCTTCATATTGATAAAATGTTTTATTTATTTATGCCGAAATGCTGACATCATAATTCCGTTACGTTGGTGCATACGTAACCACGTATGCACCAACTGTTTTATATGTCTTTTCTTATGTAGTGTGTTGCGTTAAGCCATCGGTAAGAATTGAAAATTAAAAAAAATCATGTCAGCACTTCGGTATACATGCTTCAGAAATTGCCACGGCGTACAGGAAATGTTTATTTTACCCTTAAATTTTTTATTTACCCTAAAAATGTGAATTGTTATATTATTTCTGTAATGAAAGTGACAAAGCCATCCAATATTATTTCTTTGAATGCGATTTTGATTACTGTAACACAATAATTTTATTTATATTTATTTATATACTCATATTGCTGTATCATGCATTGCTCGTTCCTACCATGCCTACTATTTTCAAAGACTATTATAAATCTTATTACTCTTTGGAGCCTATAACTCACAAGCGTAGCTTCTTCCTTAGGCTCCTCAATATTTCATTATTATTCTAGCCCAGTCTGTTCAATTAATATTGCATGCAAACGCATAGATATGAGGTACTCACCTTCTTTTATTTTCTCTGACAATATATCTCTTGTTTGTTCGTACCATTTATCTCGTTTGTACCAATAATTGTTTGTACCCATTTACATGTATACTGTAAAAACACATTGTAAATGTGAAATATGAAACTACACGGTAAACTGAAACTGAAAACTGATCACTTTGACCAAGAATAAAGAATATAATCCCACAGAATAGCCAGTTATACCTGTTTAGCTAGTGAAAAACAAGTTGTATATTATCAAGCTTTAATTGGAAGTCAGTCATCGTCTTTGCATTTTCCTTTACGTCGCCTAATAAAAAAAAGTAGGGCGACCCATCACCTTCATGCACGGATTCTCGTATAAGGTCTTGTGGACGCTCTTGTACCATGTGTATACGGTCAGTTGTCAGTGTTATGAAGAACAAGTGGGTGATATTTTAGGAAATTCAAATTGGTCTGAATATGCAGGATTAAAGGTCAAGTGGAGTTCTTTCCATGAAAATGAGATTGGAACGAAAGTAGTTGAATATGAATTCTCACATTATTCCACAACCCTTAAAAATCACACGTGAATTAACCGCCGGATGCAAGCACAGCTTCTGAAATAACAAATTACATTGAATTATTATGCTAATATCCAGATTGTCTATAGGCCTATGTACCAAATACGGGACCTACTTCAAATTGGAGTGACTTTCAAATGTAACCATGATTTTAAAGAATGCTCGTCACTAATTTTCCCCATTACCAGAACTCAGCCTATGTGTATGATGTATGATTGTTCGCCATGAAATGATTCCATATCCGGTTTATTTAGAGGTGGAAATTACCAGTAGCTTCAGTTTTCGTTTTCTCATTCTAAGAACTTATCTGTTTGTATGCACACATACACATCAATAAATGTCTGTTGCAGGTACTTTTTGACCGCTATCGATCCTGCAGATGTTGAACTGCATTGTTTAGATTATGGAAATAGATGAATTTCTGGCAGCGTGATTCTACGCACATGTAAGAAATGGATAGGCGCGACGTAATGTTTCCTATAACCTCTGAATTTGATACCCTTTTTCTTATACCCTAAACGCGTAACCCTGGTTACGCGCCAAATGCTGAAAAGGTATACCCTTTTTATCCGTTTTCATGTACGCGGATGATGTACACCTATGGATGTACAGGCCTTAATGAGACACACCCCCACCCCCACCCCCCTCGGGATCCGCGGTCAATGTCTTATACTAGTCGAAACCTAAGTTCAACCCCCCCCCCCCTTAACATTACGCCTATAATCCTAGCCCTACACCTAGCCCATAACCAAACACAACCCGAACCTTAATCCCTTTTGTATCTGTGTATGGTATACGAGATATAGTCAGGAGCAAATACCACCGGAGCGATGCGTCGGATCGTATATGGTTCTTGTACTTTGGACCCACTTAATCTATAGAAATACTGTGATTATTAGCAAACATATTTATGTTTCCAAGTGTCATTATTGAAAATGTACTTTAAGAGCATACAGTTCACAGCTTGTAACTGGCAAACAAATGTATATCGAGCTGTACAATTGTGAGTCAGGGTCCTTTTCTGTCAGGTACATGATTGTAAACGTTTAACCACAGTAGGCCCATAATACGTAGTAGGCTATACATGTTTACTTTTGATAAGAATGCCAAGAATTGACGAGAGGGTTTTTTTTTTTTTTTTTTTTTGTATCCTTGATCTATTTAAGCATGTAGAAGCTCAGGGAACATAGAAGAAAAAAAAAATGACCTCGATAGCATGATAGTAAGATGATAGCTAGTTTGGACACCTTCATTGAATGGGGCGCTGATATCATGGGGCCGGGGGCAGTCTTACTCGATAGAACGAATTAAAAACGACACTGATTAGGGGAGGGTGTGGAATCCTATCATCTTCTTTTCGTGTTTCCCTTTTCCTCCCTATTTATTATTTTTTTTAAACAACATTCAATGGGGGGGGGGGGCACGTGCAGAATACTGATATGCCACTGAATAGTATTGGTAAACAATGGGAGTATGACACAGTGTGACTTATTCCATGTCCCATCTAAAAGGTAAATGACATTAATGCAACTTCACTGGTGCATTTATACTACGAACTCACAACCAATGCGTGTCCATTGTTATAATTGTACTGTATTGTTGTTGTTGTTGTTTCGTTACTATTATTTTCGGTATTATTAGCATCATCATTATTATTATTATTATTATTATTATTATTATTATTATTATTATTATATTATTATTATTATTATTATTATTATTATTATTATTATTATTATTATTATTATTATCAATTTATCATCATCATCATCATCATTATCAACCGCGTAGCTAAGATTTAATTCGCGCAGCGTGCTCCCCCCCCCCCCCCCTCGCGCGAAGCGCGAAAGCTTTGACGTTTTAGCAAATTTTGAGAGAAAAATAACGACTCGTAGCACCTTTTTTTAGGCGGAAAGTTCGTTCGACGCCCCGACTGCTTTTAAATTATTTGGACGCAAAGGTCTAAGTGACAAATAGAAGCCTTTAGTCACGAATGAGCCAAATGAAGCACAATCAAATGTTCTTGCACTGATTTGAGAATTAGAAGCAAGGTTTGGAAACATGAAAAAGAAGAGTGAGATCAACATCTTTGCAAATCTGGAAACCTTGCCTACACCGAGAATCTTTCAATGTGGAACAACGCCCAAATTTATTTTTTTTTAAACAAAAATATGTAATGTATAACAGGAAAGAGGCTCAATATATCTTTCTGAAAGTGTCAATTAAATGAGCCAACTTCTTCCTTAATTACTATGTGCGTGAAAATGCCAAGGCAGCATGAACTAGTAATCATATCATAAATTTCCTGTAGTAATTCATGTTTGTTTGTTTTTTTGTATGTTGGTTCGTATACCTTAATTAAAAAGAAATGTCGCAGCCGGTTGGGGAAAATCAAGAGGTAGGGGAATAAAAGATTTATGTCCTGCAAAATAAATTTCAACGACACGCGAGGAGGTGACCCGACATTTCCTCCAGTGACAATATTCTGCTCTGGGGTTTGTTTCGTCAAAGATGTAAGATCAGGGTAAGGGTTGTAATTTAGGTTTTAGGTTAGCTTTAGGGTTGTAGAGTATAAGGTTAGGGTATGGGTGCGGGTTAGGGTCAGTGTTTGGTCCAGTAACGAAGTTAGGTAAATGTAGGAATTTGACCGCCGGGGAATTGTCGCCAGCGTATTAGTAGTAGAATCTGCGGGGCTGCCAGGAGCGGCTACCCATCTAGGAAGGATTACCCCCCACCCCCCCCCCCCCCCCCCTTATTTATCGATTTCTGGGTACGTCCCTGCAAGGCAATTGAAGATTATAAATTCCCTCTGTTAATTAAACATTACAATTATTTTATTTTCTTAACTTACCATGCAACAGATTTTGATGAACAGAGATCATGTCAAAAGACGGTTAGCACTATATTACATTAACCCCATCCAGTTTTCTTGCTTCAAATGTTGTAATTTGAGGATCTACCACCATCCTCACGCCCCCCCCCCCCCATTCAAAGTGTGCAAGTATTACACTCATGAATAACAGTGATACAGTTTTGTATCAATTTGCGTCATTACGATACGAATTAAGCCTTGCCTTCAAAGCGCCAATTAGGTATGCCTATAGACGCGTTTTATAATAACTTGATAACCATTGTCCTCGAAATACTTCAACCGTCATCGCTTCTTCCATGTCTGTTAGCCTTCGGATGCACGACGGATGACGTTGAATAATATATTTAATGTTAATTACAAGATTGGTGGCCGTCAAAACTCAGGGTCAAGAAATAGATCATGGTCATGACCATGGTTTATGGATTTGATATCTGAGATCACAGAAAGAACTGTAAGCACTTTTTCTTTACGTTGCATGCTTCTGTGCAGTGGCGTATTCAGAAACTGATAAAGGGATGGGGGGTGGGGCGGAATCTTACCCAGACGATTGACGGATCTGTCTGGGAGGCCCAGCCGCATGCCTTGGATCCACTGCAAGATTTATGATTTTTTTTTACCCCTCTAGGCTTTTAAATTTAGCGGAGCGTATGCCAGCCCAACTCTATTCTGGATACGTCAATGCAGAGTAAAGTAATAAATATTTGAGAGAGATAAGATCAATAATGATATGATATGGGGTATCTCAAATTGAAAATGCAATAATTTAGTGTGAGATTAAATACATGATGCACTTTCCTATGCGATCGGATGTGTACAGAAAAATAAAAATACTGTCCCTCTTTTTTTTTCCTTTTATTTTTACGTTATAGTAGAATCGTTGTGCTCATAGCTGCATGGGTAACCTTTTTTTTACACACCTCCCGAGAAAAAGAAAAAGAGAATGTATGTTTCAACATAAAGATTAGTGAACAAGGGATAATTTTTTAGCGATCCAGGTTCAAAACAAAAGAGAGAGTTCTCCCCGTGTGATATCCCACATCATGCCCGCATTGTCAAAGAAAGATTCCTCATGTCCTCAATTTTCAAAAATGATAAAAACGACATGAAGCTTTCAGTTATTTGTTTCTTTGATTTTATTGTTGCTTCCATCCATCAAGCCAACCAATCGTTAAATTCCCTTCAATAGCATTGCCAAAAGTTCAACATGATTGATTTAACGTGTTCTCTATCTGACATGCAATAACTGTAAGGTTTATTGGAAGTGTGTCATAGATTATCATAAATAGTTGTTTATCCTGGACCCCGTCTTATAAAAGAGTTGCGATTGATCCAAATCAATCGCAAGTCCTCCAATCAATCGAAAACATCCAATCTCCTATCTCCTAAGTAAAGAGTTGCGATTGATATCAATTGCAAATTATTTGCAATTAATCGTAACTCTTTATAAGACGGGCCCAGATGTATAGAAGAGAATGATATATGCACATCGATTGTTATTTATAATACCTGCAATTTTTTTTTTTTATCTGGGGCTTTGCCAGTGTCTTGTTTTTAATCAGAATCAAGGGGCACTCATACTCGGAGTGTTTTTCTGAAAAGACATGGTAGGGATCAGAATGCCTACAACAAGTAGGTCACAAACACATTACTATACAATGCACTATGACCTGATTATCAGAGAAAACATGTATACCAGAGGCTCCCCATCATCCGCTTCCTTATTTATGTTCTTCACTGTTTTATGTTGACAGATGCCATAAATTTTTTTAAATATAAATTTGCTGATAGGACAGTAAAAAATAAAAAATAATGAATAAAAAAATAATAAAAACTTGCTGGTACTGTAAATAACAATCGATGTGCACACACTATTCTCTTCTATACTTCTATCGTGTATGATTTCAAATAAGTAACAAAAACAAAGCAAATAAACAAACAAACACACAGAATGAAAGTTTTAGAAAATGCGATTCAAGTTTGCTTTGTAATTACAACCAATTTTACCACTATTAGGTATATAGGATTAACTATTCAATTAGTTGTGGTGGTATAATAGTAGAAGTAGTAGTAGTAGTAGTAGTAGTAGTAGTAGTAGTAGTAGTAGTAGTAGTAGTAGTAGTAGTAGTAGTAGTAGTAGTAGTAGTAGTAGTAGTAGTAGTAGTAGTAGTAGTAGTAGTAGTAGTAGTAGTAGTAGTAGTAGTAGTAGTAGAAGAAGAAGAAGAAGAAGAAGTAGTAGTAGTAGTAGAAGTAGTAGTAGTAGTAGTAGTAGTAGTAGTAGTAGTAGTAGTAGTAGTAGTAGTAGTAGTAGTTGTTGTTGTTGTTGTTGTCGTAGTAGTAGTGGTGGTAGTAGTAGTAGTAGTAGTAGTAGTAGTAGTAGTAGTAGTAGTAGGGTCGAGGTTTTACCCAATAAATCAGGACTTTCAAGTGAGTATTAGTTTTCGCAATTTGGATGATTTGATGGTCTGTTGCTGTGTTTTATGAATTACAATTTGTGCATGTGCCCATAAAGGTCATTTGTACCACTCTACCCTTTTCAATTGCTTAAACAGACTGATAATAGATTTAACAGAAGTGATCTTGTATTGTTGTAATTAATCGATTAAGGTTTTGAAGTGAATTGAGGACGGGTCATAGAATGGTCGGAGAACGAGAATGGGTGCGCCTCTCTTTTCAGGTCACTTATAAAATTGTATTTTGCAAAACATGTTCTTAATGTACTATGTCACTGAAGTTTGACTGGAATACAAAACTACAATATCACCCACAATAAAAAAGGGTACTTATTGTAGCACTTCAGTAGACCAGAACGATAATCTTGTGGCTATAACTGTATTGTGGTCGGACCAGGGGGTGTCGATCCGTGTTTGTGATTGGGGGGATGACCGGCGAGGGAGCGAAGCCAGTGACGTGTCTAGGGATTATGGCACCCGGGACAAACAATGAAGTTACGCCCCCCCCCCCCCCGGTACCCAAACTTATCTACATTATACAAGCGAGGGAACAAAGCGACCGAGCGGCAAATTTTTCAGTTCTCAAACCTAAAAAAACGCAATTTCTTGTACATTTTACCCAGGAAATTTTGCAATTGACCACCGCAATTGAGTGGTAGGGAAGCTCGAATTTTATACATTGATCATGTTGATGTTCTATTCAGTCACTTCTGTAATCAGGAGCAAAACTAATAGTCTGGGAGCCTGTCCCGAAATAGTCACCCCATTTTACATCTGAGATTTGACCTCTTAAAGTTACTTAGACCATCCATGTCATTCACAAAAAGCTTGTCAGCTCCAGCGAAGCTGCCGGGTTTGGCCCCCAGAGCCCCCCAAAAGGGCCCCAAAGTTGGCGTGAAATTACGAGATCCTGAAAGAAAATAATTATGCGAGGGAGCAAAGCAACCGAGCTTTGGAAAATTTTGGCATTTCAAACCTTCAAAAACTAGATTTATAGTGCATTTACCCTGCGGATTTGGGGGCGCATAATAAGGATTATGATTTTTCTTCATTTTCCCCTTTTTTTTTTCTTTCTGACCGAGCGGGGGGGGGGGGGGGGGGTGGGAGGGGGTATCCCCCCTCCCACACCAGGGACTTTTTCTAAAATCTGTCTATAAAACTTGCATTTTAGAGCATCCCAAAATGGTTTTTAATGAAAAGAAGGTATGCACGGATCTACGCCAATGGACGGAACCCCTTAATTTAGAATAACAATGCGAGCGAACGAATTTTCTTCGATATTTTCCCACTGAAATTATGGCATTTCTTATTTCCTTACTTCTAATCATTAAAGAATGTGATGATATTTCAAGATCAAACATAATGAGTTTGAATAATTATTGGTTTAAGTTAATGTATCATAATTCTTATTTGATTTATCCAAAAATATTGGGGGTGATAATACAGGACATCCTCCCCTCCACCTCAAATTTGTTTGGGGATATATACCCCCCATCCCCCCCCCCCCCCCCCCCCGGGATCGACACCCATGGGTCGGACCATCTGGAATGTAAAATTTTGACGAATTTTCCATGTTTCCAAAGGAATAATGTTTTAAGCTGCTTTGTATTTTCTTTCCAAGGTCAGATCATAATATCTCAGAATTGTGCAGGACATTCCAGTATAGACCGACAGCCCATTCTCGTGGACCCTCAGAAAAGTTACCAAAAGGATCAAGAGACCGACATGTCGGTCTTGTGGGCTGTGAGTCTCGGGCTATAGTCGAATGCTAACTTCCAAAAACATATATATTTACCAAAAGGGAAAGCAAATATATATGACAAAGTCGTATACTAGTAGGAGGCATATACAAAAGGCAAGCTTGGTTTCGTTTGAGCTAAAATAATATTTGTGCAGCCTATCATGTTTATCAATATCAACATGATCAAGATAACATCGAACTTGATGCTTAACGTTTATCTACTAAATACAAAATTTTCTGATGAAAATTATGGACATGATCATGATGATTGTTAATGTAATAATTATAGATCATGCAGCTATTCTTTTACTTTCGAAATCTAGCAGATGTTTGCTTATAAATACTCTTTTATTCGCAGAAAGTGTGTTTTCATTGTAAGTTGTAATTCAGTGCAAGATTATGTATACTCTACATGAATACGATTATGTGTGTGTTCGGATAGGAATTTAAATTAAACATTTTGAATAGACGCAACATTATATCGCGAGCTAAGCATGTTAAGTTCACCCCGGGAAAGAACCTTACAAAAGAAAGGTCGTTTATTAACCAATGAAGACATACTGATACATTCATCTGCTTATAGCCACCTCCACAAACAATCGGGGGGGGGGGGGGGGGGCTGTCTCTTTGAACAGAATCCCCAGGTAACAGTCTGTTCCGTTTATGGAATTTAAGTTTGAACAAGATTACGTAACAAAGGGTTTCTTGAAATTGGAGACTTGTTTTCATTCGCTTAAAAATTGCATCATTAATTTTAGTCCCTTACATGAGCATCTGTTGTGTGAATGCGGGTACAGGCACACATATTTAACGACTTTCCATGGAGAGTGGTGTCACAGGAACAAAATCAAATGGGGTTTACACTGCAAAAAATAGGGTTTATCAAACACCGCGTCTGTATCTAATTTATATATGGCCACACTAGTGTTAAAACAAATAACAATATAAGATTATTAAACTTATTTTTGTTCATTATGTTTTAACACTTTTTAGTGTTGTAGTGATGGAATTATATCTCTTTTATTCGAAAATGGTGTTGTCCTGAGACTTATCTGGTATGAACATAGATAGATACCGAAGAGGTGTTAAATTAAACACCTTGACTGTTGCAGCGTAAGTAATGCTGTGAACCGTCTGAAATTCACCAAAAATGTAGTTCTAGATAATGCAGGGAGTCGAAGAGATGTTTGTTTATTGTGTTTATCATCTGAATTGTTACGATTGTTGAGTGAATTAAGAAATCAAAAGGCACTAAGACCAAACTATGTAACAATTCATAATATAATTCTAATACTTTATGTGAATCTTAAAGCACGCTGCACTTTAAATATGAATTTTACAAGTCATGACTTCATAGATTTTGTGGATGTTTTCTCTTTACAGGATGAAGAACTGTACCCACTTATGGAACCTGTTTTATAACACATTTATATACCGTGAAGCATGTGATGTGAATCAGACGATGTATGAGGCGTTTGTAACAGCAGCCGAAATCACAATACCCAGAAATAAGGTTTGTTACGTCATTGATAAATTTCATTATTATCCAGGGGCGGCGCTACAGGGGGGGCAGAGGGGCAGCCGCCCCCTATCATTTTTCAATCGAGCAAAAAAAAAAAGAGAGGAAGAAGGGGAAAAAAGGAGAAAGAGAAGGGGAAATGGAGAAGAGAAGGCTAGGCCGTGCAATTATGACATAACTGTTATAGTCCTATTTGTTATTTCAAGACCCTCGACGTGCTATACGCGTCATTTTGCCCTCCCCCTATTTAAATACCCTGGCGCCGCCCCTGTTATTATCATAATTTAAAGGCCCATTTATACTACGATGGAAACATCCCGATGTTATTGGGAAAATGCTGAACTATACCACCCCCAAGGCGTAGACAGGGGCAGGGGCAGTGATTTCTTGTCACGGCAGCATGGGCAGGGGGACGCGAGTAGCGACCAGGTAGGGGGAGGGTTCTCAGTGACGGTTCTCATCCCCCGTAATCAGGTAATACTTTGCATAATGGAGCCATGCACCCGTTTAAAAAAAAAAAAAAAAAAATGTCTGGCTACACCAGTGGCCACCCCTAACCGCCACCACTGGCATCCCAGTCTCAAGTGATGTTTGAAATGAAACTATAAACACTTTTCTGCTCTATAGGAATGTTTTAAAATGTATAGCCTCGTTATGACATATACGCCACGAAAGGTAGTGTAACGTGACGACGTGACGTCAACGTGCTCACACGGTGGTTCGAAGTAAGCCGTAATGCTATGAACCGTCTAAAATAATCACCAAAAAGTTGGTCTATATTCTGATAATGCAGGGAGTATTATGTTACTTCATTAAATTTATTATATGCATTAACAGTTAGCTCCATGCATATTAACTATAGATTTGTCTTCAACTATACATGTATTTATTTATTTATTTATTCATTTTATTTCCAGGCAAGATAATACAAATATATGTACATAGAAAACATCACAAAAATAACAGAACAGAATCACAGTATAAAGATTTACATGATATAGCACCAGCCAATGCCTGGGGATCACCTAAAAGAATTTTAAAATTCTGTCGAGAGGCTCTCCACATTGGCTGGTGCACACATAGAACAAAATATTGAGGTAAGGTAAACATATACATACATGTAAAGAGAATTAAAAGTTAAATTTAAAAAGATACACAATAGTGGTACTCTCCGCCATTAATTTATTCATTTCAATTTATTGAAAGAGAAAGAAGATAGAGAGAGAAGAGGAAGGGGTGAGGGAAAGAAAGTAAAAGAGAAGGAGGGATAGAAAGAAAGAAAAAGAACGAAAAGGAGAAGGAGAGAAAGACAGAGATGATATAAATACTGTAACAGAGGTTAAGGAAATACATATGTAGCAAACCATGGTAAAAGCCAGAGGCGTCGATTCGCCTGAAATAGACATAGCACCGGAGGGGTAGAGCATTGTTCACAAACAATGCCCCCCCCCCCATGCCCTACCCATGCCTCTGGCTAAAGCTTCAGCTTTTCATTCAAAAGTAATAATTCTGTGAAAACGTGCAAAGTGATATCTCTCAGACTAAATTGAGATATATGATATGACAAAATCGACATATTTTCTGTGTATACGGCATTATGGAACAATTACAGAGAATCAGTTTATCATTTTGTGATCTTGAAATTTCGAAAGAAAATTACAGAATATTATACCTAGGAAAGTTACAAAAAATTATAATAAATAGGAGTCAAAGTATTGAAGGAAAACCCATGGGCAATGGCAACAGCAATTCAATAATACATAAATTACACTAAAAAAAAAAGAGAGAAAATGTGAGAGAGAAACAAGCTTTAGAAATGTAGGGGGTAACCGGTAAGGAAATTGCATGCTGCGTAATTGAAAATGCATAAATAGGAACTCACACAATTGGACCACGAAAAACCATGGATACATATCAAAATGTGAGTTATTCTTTGAAAGACAAAGAAATTAGTATGAGAACAAACTAGTATGCTTCTACAAGGGGAGGCAATTCAAACAGGAAATTTCGGAGTACATTTAGAAGAGGAAAAACATTGGTATTTAAACACAAATCTCTGTCTTCCTCTGAGAGGTGCTCCCAAAGTCTGGGGAAAGTATAGAAACATGAAAATCTCAAACAATTGCATCTTGCTAGTTCATGACTGAAAATCAGTGTATGAATTCTTCTGTGACTTGGGATGGGTAACATATATTCGGGCATGTCATAAAATCTGCGTAGGCACTTAACAACAAATGACATAGATAAGTACACAAGTCTGTTATACAAAGGGGGCATATTTAGGCGAGACAGGCGTTCCGTGTATGATAAGGCATTAGCAACTTCATATGAGAAGCAGAACCTAGTAAAACGCCTTTGTACACTTTCGATAGCTCTGATGTGATTTTTTTGAAGAGGAAGCCATGCTGGTATGCCGTACTCAATCACAGGTCGACATAATGAGCAAAAGAGTTTTGTGAGAATAGCTGGGTTTCTAGATTTTACGGTACGTCGGATAAACCCACAGAGCATAGAACATTTGTTAACAACATATTGAACATGGTTCTTCCAACTCAGATCTCGCGAGAGTGTGAATCCTAAATAATAATATGTAGATATTCAGTGGCGTAGCATGGGGCCAGCAATTGAGCGGGGGGGGGGGGGGGGGTGGGCACTGATGTCATGGGTGACACCAGTCTTACTCAGTGAATGAAATGCGGATCTACATATTAGACATGTTAGAGGGACTGAGCGTCCTGTTCATCCTCTTTCCTCGATCGTTTCTTCTTCTTCTTTTCCTCTTCTCCTTTTCCTTTTCTCTATTTTTCTCTAGGGGCTTTCTTTATTTTGACTGGGAGCACATGCCATCCATCCCGTTTCTGCGCCATAGACTACATTGTACATTAATACAATCCTGAAAAAAAATAATCATTCAAACTATACTGCTATCATTTCCATTATAGTCGACGTTTTGGGATGGTTGGGACATCTACGACACTGTTCGCTCCTATGCTAACGAAGGCAAACGATCCTGGACGCTGGAGTACACACTTGTGGGATACCTCATCAACAACCTCAAGTTCTGCGGGCAAGTAGAGGAACCAGGGGTGAGGTATGACTCCTGCCCCCTCACTGATCAATGTGGATTTGCCAGAGGATCCGCCGATGCATTTTGGGCAGAGGCCTCCACCTACGTAAGTGCCATTTTGCGGGGGGTTTTTTTGTTCTCTTGTTTGGTTTGTTTCTTCTCCTTCGCGCCCCTTCCTCCCTCCTCCTCCTCCTGCTGCTGCTGATCTTCCTGATTCTCCTCCCTGCACTCCTCGTCCTTCTCTTCCTCCAGCTCCCCCTCCTCCTCACTTTCTCCTGCTCCCCCCCCCCCCTGCTCTTCATCCTCCCCCTCCCTCTCCTCCACATGCAGCTCCCCTCCTCCCCATCATCCTCCTCCTGCTGCTCCTCCTCCTTCCATTCTTCATCACCTCCTGGGGAGCGTTTCATCAAGTGTTTTGTCAGTGATTTTTACCGATAACTGTTATAAGCTACTGAAATCCTTGCATCTGATTGGCCGAGAGCAAATTGTCAGTAAAAATCACTGACAAAACGCTTGATGAAACGCTCCCCTGTTGTTCACCCTCCCTCCCCCCCCCCCCTCCCCATTTTCCACCTCCTCACATTTTATCATCCGCCTTCTCTCCTCCTCCCTATTTTCTCCATTCTATTCAAAGTAATAAACAATTTCTTCCAGTCATTTTCACATTTCACAGAGTATTGAAATAATAATGTACGTCATTAGTGTCCAATAGAAGATTAAAGTTAAATAAAATAGGCGTAGAATCTCCGAATTAGGAGCTAGTGATGGGTACGCCTGAATTGTTTTAACCTTACACGTAGACTCTGAAAAAATAGACAGACAGAGAAAGAGAGAGAGGGGGGTGGAGAGAGAGTGAAAGAGGGAGAGGGTGAGAGAGAGAGAGGGGGAGGGAGGGTGAGCGGGTAAGAGAGGAGCGAGAGCATGGTGAGCGAGAGAGAGAAAGAGGAATAGAAAAGGACCGAGACAAAAGAGGAAGGAAAAACACTTGCCAGGCCTGGGTACCCCTTTCCCAATTTATCCAGTGCTTCTTCCCTTCCCTTCATTCCCTCGATCGTTTCATATCTCCATCTTGTCCCTAATTATCTTCCAATTTTTCTTTGCTGTCTTTCATTATCTAGTTTGGAAAACAAGCAAAGGGAGAAGTCCGTGTTTTTCTCAACAGCAACCGCGAAGGTGGTGCCTTTCAAAATGAAAACAGGTAAAATAATATTCACTACACGTTAAAAATATTAATGGCGTAGCGTAGCTGGAGGGGCACGTCCCCCTCCTCTTATCGCATGGTGAAAAACTAAGAAAGAGGGCGAAAGAAGGGAAGAGGAGGAAATGAAAGTCAAAATAAAATAAAACGAACCCCAAGATCGGTGGTCCTGCTCTATTGTATTACATCTATCTAGACCGGTGCAGCCCCCCCCCCCCAAAAAAAAAAATAAATAAATAAATAAATAAATAAATAAATAAAAATAAATAAAAAATCAACCATCGCCACCACCACCACCACCACCAACAACCCAATGGCACCTTTAATGGCTGGACCCCAGCCTTAGTAATTATTGGGAAATGAATTTTCTTCAATATTTTAGTGGATTTTGCCCTTTTTGCCTCAAGAGCATTCTTCGGAAGTGCTGTTTTATAATTGATCTCTTATTAAGATTCTGAAATGAATCATTCATTGATAAGCAGGGTTTTTTAATGCAGTTTTATTCAGTATCCATTATTCATAATGTCGTTTGGTTTCGTTAACGGGCAACGTTGCCTTTGATGTACTTCCGTTTATACTGTCCTAATTTTGAGGAATATATTATGGTTGTACTAGATTTCTGATGCAACCTTATTTTATCAAGAATGTATAATATACAAAATAAACTCCGCAAATGAATCCAAATAACTTGGAATGCCATGACTAGACATTACCTAGAGAGAAACTATTTCTTAGCGGTGAACATTCATGAATGTCTATTATTTCTCTCTATATCATGACGTAACATTAATGTATTTCTCTTTCTATGTATCCGATTTTCGTATCTTACAGTTACTTTGCACAATACGAATTGGTGAACATGCGCCCAGATGAGGTAGAAAATGTTAACATTTATCTAGTTACGGAGCTTGAAACCAGTACAGGGTAGGTAGCCTATGTCTATAGACATCTTATTATGTACTTACCCCTTTCATGACAGAATTATTTAAGGGCTAAATTGATCACATTTTGTTCTTCAAATTGGCAACAATTGTATTTTTCTTTTAGTGCTACATGGTTCTAATAAGGTGTAATGTCTATGAAAACAATATACGTGGTCACAAATTTTGTCGAAAAGTTGACAATTTTGGTTAAAATACAATGATTTTGAACCTCTGAATGTGTTGCCAATTTAAATATTTTAAAGCTTATTCTCGTTTTGAAAAATCCTGGCATATCAAACACAATATGGTCATGCAACAAAAATGGTGTGTGCAGATATTTTTTTGTCTTTCTGGTATATTTTTTAGAGCTCTGAATCAAAAGTTATTGAGCCAAAACCACAAAATGTGGTCAATCTCGAAAGGGTTAAAACTTGTAGTTTAATGTGCTACCTTTTGTTTTTGAGTAAACTTATTGTGTGAAATCCTTTGATGTTGATTGAATATCGGGTATTCCATGTATTGAAAATGTAAATCTCTCTAAATAGCAAAGTGATTATCGAAAACTGTCAGTGCCTGTCTGTTCAAATGATGTCTAAACTTGAGAATGAGAAAAATAAAGGACTATCGGTATCACACTCAGTGTCATCATATACATTAAAATGATTACAGTAATATATAAAATAACAGGTGTAGCTGTATAGGACTACAGATAAATGACTTTTGTTAATATTTTTATTTTTTATTTTTTAGTAAAACTAATAATAGTATTAGGTCATTAATAAACAAACAAACAATTTATTAAATCACTAATAAGCTTGTCGCTTTCATGAATTCATGCAAAGAGGAGAGCATGAAATATTATGCGGTGCGCTTGTGTCATGATAATATTCCGCTCGCCCATCCCCGATTTTCCCACTGTCACCATCATGCGTTCAGGCCATTCCCTCGAACATATTGAATAGTTATAAACTAATGACATGCTCTATATACTGTAATAGTATTCTGGTGAATGATATGGTGCTATTTCATGGTGAATATAATGTCGGTGCTATTTGATGCGCGTTATTACAGTACACGCCCTTGACTGTGGCATTTGAGTTATGGTGATGGTCATATTTGATGAAAGTCTATCCTTCTATCATAAATGTTCCTTTTGATTACGCTTTGAGTTATGATGTACTTTCGCCTTTCCACTTCATTGCCAATTCAGTCGGCTATATTTCAGATGTTTTGTTCACAGCAGTTTAAGTCCAGTGTGTAATTGAAATTGTACTATATACAATACAAGGCTTAGATTTTTTTAAAACATATTGAATATCGTTCCTACTGTGCTACCCTGGAGCCCTTCTCTTAAGCCCCTTTCTCTTCTCCTATTTCTTCCTCTTCTCTCTTCCTTTTCCTCTGTCTCTCTGTTTCTCTCTTCCTTCTCCTCATATTTTATATTAACTCTCTCTCTCTCTCTCTCTCTCTCTCTCTCTCTCTATCTCGGTCCTATGTGGCAAATCTCTTTTCCCCTCCCCCTCTCTACTTTATCCAGCTTCTCTGTTTTCTCAATAGCCTTTACCTCTGTTTTCTCCCCCCCCCTCTCTCTCTCTCTCTCTCTCTCTCTCTCTTTCTCTCTATTTATCTATATATCTATCTATCTATCTATCTATCTATCTATCTATCTCTTTCTCTCCATTTTCTCTGCCATTTACTTCTCGTAAGTCGGCCAATGCTAAACCCTACCATGCATCCTTCGGGAAACCTTAAAATTCACAAAATGGGCAAACTGCAATAAATAAAAATCAGTATGCTCTCGGGGTAGCATACGAAAAAAAGTAAATTTTCGGAGAAAGAAAATAAGCATTTGGCGTGTGCAGATCATAATGGTCCTCGTTGGATCAATAAAAATACTAATAACGATACAATTTCTAAAAAAATGGATGGCTGAAGACAATGATGCATAAATGCCAAGAAGGATTACCATTTCAATTTTAACTGCTACAGGACAAGTTACAACGTATCAATCAGAAACGTTGATAATGCATTACTTATGAATTACAGAAATTATGACACTACATCATGGGCATAGGATTTCATTCCCCAACTATACGTATCAAATACAATATTTCAGTCGAAGCCTCTAATACAGAAAGGAATTGTAGAGCTAAGAAGGGACACAACTTGGCAAAGCCAGGGATACATGTTTTATGTTGACATCACTTACTGGGGTGTTTTATATATATATATATATATATATATATATATATATATATTTGTTTACGACTTATATATATATATATATATATATATAAAGGGCCTTCATAATCGGATTCTAATCATGTTACAAATCAGATTTCAAATCAGTTTTCAAATCAGGTTTGATTCGGGTTTCAAATCAGGCTTCAAGTCATGCTTAAATTTGTTTTAAAAGGCTTCTAACAAGTTTACAAACCTTGATTCTAATCGGGTTTCCAATCAGGTTTCCAATCAGGTTTCCAATCAAGTTTCCAATCAGGATTTTTAATCGGGTTTCGTTGACATTAGATTTCAAATTAGATTTCTTGCCAGGTTTTAAAACAGGTTTCAAACTACGTCTCTGATCAGATTTCCAATCATGTTTCTAATCAGGCCAGTGTATTGCCTGACATAGCAGCAGATAGCACATTCTACATTGCTAACATCTATAGTTCAACAATATACATGACAGGTGCATTGAATGATGGGTTACCATGGAGTCCTGAAGAAATGACTCTATAATTTTAACTATGCCATTCATTTAATAAACTGGTTCATTTTTTTAGGGCGAGTCCAAGCTATCCCCCCCCCCCCCCCATTTGGCTACATCCATAGTTCAACAATATACATGACAGGTGCATTGAGTGATGAGTTACTAGGGGGTTCTGAAGAAACGACTCTACAATTTTAACTCTACCATTCATTTAATAAACTAGTCCATTTTTCCCCATTGGCTACATCCATATAGTTCAAAAATATAATAATAATAATAATAATTCTCAATTTTTATATAGCGCAAATTACAATTAAGTCTCTAAGCGCTATGGAAAGAGAAGAAAATAGGTAGAATTAAGTAGAAAAGAAATGATACAAAAGTGGTATAGAACGTAAAGGCATGCAAAAATATCTCAACAGGAAACTACAGGCACATGACATTGTTCAACTAATATACATGACAGGTGCATTGAATGATGAGTTACTCGGGAGTCCTGAAGAAATTACTCTATAATTTTAGCTATGCCATCCATTTAATAAACTGGTCTGTATTAGGGCAAGTCCTTTGTCCCACACGTTACCGACCACATATCCAATTTTAGTATATACATCTAACAATTGTATTAAGTTGATAGCCCTACTAGAGCTTTGACCAGATGATCTGAAATGTGAAGTGAAATAGTGACATGTTTGATGTTAATTCATGTTCTGAAATTTACAACACTTGGTAACGTACACTGTAAAAAAAAACTGCCGTTTTTTCACGGAAAATTTCCTGGTAGTCAGGATGCCGGGAATGCCCGTTTTTCCACAGTATATATAAAATAACAGGTTCCGTTTTTTTTTTAATGTGTGTGTGTGTGTGTGTGTGTTTTTTTTTTTTTTTGTTTTTTGTTTTTGTTTGTTTGTTTGTTAAATAGTAGAAACTTTAATTTCTTACAGGAAAATCTATGTAAATTAAAACGGAACCATGGAAACGATTTGTAATTTAACAGGGTAACTCTTTAAAATAGAAAATGTTTTTTAACAGTGTTTTATGTCGGGCCATTGTAAATATATGCTGATTTCCTGTAAACCAACAAACTTGCTGTTGCTTTACAGGAAAAAGACTATAAAATTGTAATAACGGCAATAACTTGTAATTTCAAGGGCAAAAAAAAAAAAAAAAAAACACCTGTAGTTTTACAGTTATTTTTTACAGTGTATTGTAGACCAAATTACCAAATACTAATTTGGACTTGCCCATTACTGTTATTTTTACTCGTCATTAACCTGTTAACATTATTCTCTTTAACTGAACAGGGATAACTGCACATCTCAATCTATCCAAGAATTCATAAGCATCTTAACAGAGAAAAATATTGAACATACATGCCACGATCAACCCAGGTAAGTTTATTGTGATTCAGAACGATGTTCCGTATGATTATCAGAAATAAAGAGCCGAAATAACGATATACATATACTACTCAACCAAAGAGGTAAGTTCCCCCCGACACTTTTCAACTTCGAAAAATATTTAAATTAAATTAAATTAAAATCAAATTTGTTTATTCAAAAGAGCAAAGTATTCAGAATTTTCTTACCCTGATTTGTAAACAGTAGACTAGGTTTTCATTATGAAATTAAGTGTTTGTTTTTTTATTGAAGTCGGTGCAAGAAAAAAATGCACTTTGTGTTTCATAATGCATTGCAGGGATAAAAATATACTCGTTTCAATTCTTTTCATCTTTCATTCATTAAAGATTAAGACGCCTAATTTTATTACCCAGATTCATGAACCTGTATTATGAAACATAAATTTTCAGTGCTGTTTCATGAATTTGAATTACACGTCATGCGCCTGTAAATGAACAAAAAATTCAAAGGAGTACACACATGTACACCCTGCATTGCATTATGAAAAGCAAAGTGCGACTTTTTTCTATATAGTACCAACTGCAATAAAAATCATAATTTCACTATGAAAACATAATCAACATAAATATTCAATCTATCAAAATGTGGGTAAGAATATTCTGCATACTCTGCATTTTGAAGGAACAAATCTATGTTTCTCGAGTTATCCTAAAAAGTGAATTTACTTTTTTGGATGAGTATATATCATTCGATTTTTAGACGTATGTTTGATTATTACGTATACTCGAACCAGGAAATAGCGAAGAAAAATCAGGAAATAGCGAAGAAAAAGCAGAAAATGTTCGAACTAACACACTCAACAGAATACACCGTTGTTGCTACCTCATGAGATATATTTATTGTTGTCTGTATGGTGACGGAAACTGTCCTCTCCCTGAATGATAACAATATTGATGGTATTTACTGTCAAATAAATGCATTAATCGTTTGCGGATGAATATCGGAGGGGTGATAAATACTCCAGATTTCAAGGAGATTCGTCTTTTGGTGCAAATTGTGCTTTCAATCAGTGGTTAAAGATGAAAATAAGTCAGAGAACTGAAAAAAGTAAGTGGCATATAATTATATACGCCTCCTCAAATTAATACGACCCCCGTTCGGCATTCCTTACGGTCTATTCATTCTGTTTCTTCATGGATATAGATCTCTACCACCCTTTTCATATTGGTTTCAAGGCTGTTGAATAGTGCACAGGAAATTCAATTATCACTTTCTGATGATATACATCAGATTCAGAGCAGTGGCATATCAGTCAGGAATTTTTTGCCGGGAGGGGAGCAAGTTTGTGCTTACCAAAAAAATATCTCTAACAAGCATTTAAAAAGGTTTATCAATTTTTTCCGAAGCCGAATTTTTTTCCTGAAAATATCTGATGTAAAGTCATCAAATAAAGCAAGGGGCTCACATTCACAGTGTGGTGTGAATTCACCTGAGCAGACTGTGATAAGCCATTTAGCCTGGGACAGGTGCCGCCCCCCCCCCCCCACCCCCCACCTCTCCACTCCATGTGCATCCAAAATTCACTTCAGAGCTCAAGTGGGACATAATTATGCCTCTTCACAATTACTTCGTTTCCTTGAGCACTTTCTAAAACCAGCTTAGAAACGGCTAATATAATGAGATTTCTTGTGAAGTAGCACGACTCTCACGGCAAGCCATATAAACATATACAGATTAATAGCAATGGTTCATTATTCGATTTCCTTTCGCTTTTAAATCTATCCTTGGTGTTGTTGTTTGCAACTGGCTTTGGCAACAACAAGAGTTACATGGACGAAGGATGCATTATATGAAAAGAATTAGAGATGTCCTTTCTACATGTTCTATTTCATCTCTCAACGAGTTAAAAGACAGTGTTCGCGGGGCCACTCTGTATACGAGTTAAGCCCTCCCAAGGACTGTGATTGCCAGCGAGTGGGGCGACTTGGCCTCATTTCAGAATAAATGATCACAAAATAACTAGGTCATCGTATTGATATTTGACCATGCTTTCCTGCGATAATGTCCCCGCGTATCGGTCTTACCTATTACATCATGCAAGTGCTGTATGATTTTAGGTTCCTCAAATAATATGAAAATTACAATGCCGAGAAGACCTTTGATTATGATTAGTCACTATGCCAAGGGTTTGACGCCTCTTGCCCGAATATCAAAATTTTATAGTTTCTAAATTTCCGAGCTATTAAAATTCTTGACACCTTACCGTAATTATTTTATTTCGCCATACTGAAAAAAAGATTTTTTTTTTTTTTAAATCACAAAAATTAGCAGTCTTACTGCCCAAATAATTATGAGGTGACGGTTGCCCGAACATTCGAAATGTGAAAATTCGGCCTGGGCGGGGTAAGGGAGGGGGTTGTAGCCTTCAGCCCCTGCCCCTGCAAGGCCTGAGGGTATTTGCAACTTACCTCCCCGGTTACATCTACCTCCCCCCCCCCCTCCCTCCATGTTATGATTTAGAGGTAAACCCCGGTTTTTAGTAACAGTCTGCCCATGAGTAGATTGAATTTCAATTGTACAAAATTTTCAAACCCATCGAGACGTTAAAGTCCTCCGTGCCACATAACGTTAGGTCCTTTTTTATTTATGCACTAGCGTTGTATTCACAGGTTCGTACAAAATAGAAGTTCAGGGGTTGGAGTGAACCCCCTCCCCCCAAGCGTATCTAATATTCGTTATTTCATTTTTAATGAAAAAAATGCGAGGAAAATTCTCGCGCTTGACAGACAATTTTGGAGTGGAAAAGTGTCTCTCCCCCCCCCCCCCCCTCCATTCAATGACACAAAGATGAAGGTAGCATTTATTTATAAAAGAGAGACAGACAGACAGAGGGAAAATAAAGGCTACTCTCATTTTATGACTTCTCATATTTTTTTTTTCTTGAACAGGGACGTATTGCATTTGCTCTGTGTTGACGGGGACGGATCAGAGGACTGTCTTTTGCAAAAAGATGTCCTCGCTTCGCCAACAGAGGCTGCTCTACCGCTCACAACAGGTTCATCATCAAGAAATCTCAAAGCCAGCGGCAGCAGTTTTCTGGCATTAATGGTGGTATTTGTCGAAATCACACGTCGCGTCTTGCACCACACGTAACATCCAATTGCCATAATTACCCCTTTTTTTGTTAAATTTTACAGAATGTGCCAATCCAAAGATTTGTTTCATTCACATATGTATTGAGCTCCATGAAAGTTGTAAACAAATCAGTGTCGTTCTATTTCCATCAGAACTAATTGATATTCAGAAGAGATTCGTCAAAATTGAATTTTCTCAAATCACTTCTAAATTTTGTTCATAAACTAGATCCAGTTTTCCGATGAAGTGTATAGAGAAATTCATGAACCTACTACTTTACATTTTTAAAAATTATTTGTATGAAAATTGTACTATCATCTAAAATATAATTGTACTATAGGTCTAACTAATGTCATCAAATGTCACAGGCTTATTGGTATCTCTCTCTAAAAAAAAAGAGTGAATTTTCACTATATTTTCACTCCCCCGGGAGTGACGTCAGTGATCACTTGTTTAGGAGTGAATATCGAGTGACTATCGAGTGCTCTCTAAAAGGAAAAGAGTGGAGTTTCAATCTATTTTCACTCTATTTCACTCCTCCAGGGAGTGACGTCAGTGATCACTCGTTTTTAATTTTTTTTTAATTTTTATTTTTTTTATTTCCCCCCAAATAAGAATACTATGTGTACGGATATTGAACGACGGACAGTGGAAATCATTACTGAAATTCATCTCCCAAACAAAATTTGTCTTTATTTAGAATTAATTTCCGCTTGGTTGAAACTTTATAAACAAAATTTAAACCAAGAAAAAAAACTTTTGAAATCACAAACATCGAAAAAAAGAATAATTGTTATCGTCGTAATAGAAACATCGTAAAGTAGAATATGAATACAGTAATCAAAGAATTATGTTTATTTCAGATTGTTGTGATTTTATACACATATTTATTATCTTAATTAGCTATGTCTATATTGTATACTAAAGCGAGGAACTACCGCGAGCATAAAACTTTTCCCGAACATTCCAAGTCATCGAAGATTCACAAAAGTTTACCAGAGTGAAATAATAGATTGACAAAGTTTGTGTTATTGTTTTTCTTTTTAATTCGAAAAACTTTACCGTCAAGAAAGTTCCTAATTTTACCAATTATGCCAAAGGAGCTGTCACAATTGTGTCTTACAGAGGCCAATATGAAAGGAAACTTGTCTGTGTTCGAGAACCAGACTTGACAATAAAGATACGTCAAATGTGTTCATAAAATTATCCCTCAAAGCACCAGTATAATATAAAAACATTGTTCTCGTATTTTGGTTTTTTAAAATGTTCTGTGTATCTTTTCAGGTGAAAGCATGTATAATGTTGCGTCATTACATGACTCTGTTCTTGTATGTAGGGAAAAGGGTTTTCACACAGCTTTGAGACTGTCCGATGAAGTGTGAAGTCATTCTATTGTGTTTTATACTGAAAATGTATTATACATACGAAGTCAGGATATTGTGACTAAAAAGATTTTATCATTGTACTTTTTTATATGTGGGCTTTTTTGTTGTAGCGAAGATTTCGAAACTCGAAATATATATATATATATATATATATATATATATTTTTTTTTTTTTTTTTTTTTTTTTTTTTTGGTCAACGATCAAATTAACCTTGTATTGATGAGTCAGGACATGAAATACAACATTATCCAGTTAATATTATCATAGCTTGCTGTATATATACATATATATATATATATATATATATATATATATATATATATATATATATAAAAGAAAAAAGAAAGCAGAATATCCTCCTATACCTCGAAAAATGGTCATTTAGCAGTCAACATGTTGATAGATTCTGTGTTACCGTCTCGGAGTTATAGTTCTCTTTTTCAAGCCAGATCCAGAGTTTTGATACGCATCTAGTTCAAAACACAGTTTCATCCGGAACTTACTTTTTTTCTCGCAGAAACACGTTTTAAAAACACAGTTACAAAACTCGCAAAAGGCAGAGCCCCAATCTACGTGGAGAAAAGAGATATAAATTGGGTACTCAAAACAGCGTTACAAAACTGTGTTTCATAACTGTGTTTCCAAACGCTAATTCTGTCTTTGCAATCAAACTTTAAACGCACCCTAGGACATGACAAATTTGATGTATTATTTGAACGACGATTCCATTCCTTACAGTCAATAAAATACATTTCTAGGCTGTCGAACATGACTATATATAACTTTTTATATGTATATAGCCGTATTGCAATGCAGCTGGATCGCACGAATTCATTATCTTGTGTAAATATGAAATTAATTTGTATATAAATATATTTAATTACTGCAATATGCGGGTGGTGAAGGGTTTTCTTAAATAGTTCATCATTTCATTTGTTGAGAGTTGCTTCGTAGGTAATTTGTTGATGTTCTGTTTTTTATCCTTTGCTTGAATTTTGTTAGTATGTGTTCATATTTTATGCGTCATTTATGAAATGATTAAATTTATTCGGAGCAGTGGAACTTTTTAGTATGTTTTCATATTTTATGCATCGTTTATGAAATGATTAAATTTTATTGGGAGAAGTAGAATTTTGTTTTATTGTCGCATTTTGATGTAGGTGGTGTTAAAATGAGTCTTTTTTTTTTTCTTTCCAAAATGTAATTGGTAACAGTGGCGTATGGAAGGGGAGGGGGGGGGGGGTGTTCGGACGAGGGGATGATGCGGAATGAAAGAAACCACTCGAATGCTACACTACTACACCTCTTTCATGGTCTGCGGAACCGGAAAGGGGGGGGGGCTGCAGCCCCACACTTTTTTGAGTAGACACGATTCATAAAATCCCCGGAAAAGGTTCGAAATTGACATTATTCAAGTGAAATCACATCAGCTCCCCACTTTCAAAAACGCTCCGCGACCCCTGTCGATAACGCTCTGTCAGATGGCTGTGCTCTCTCTCTCTCTCTCTCTCTCTCTCTACCATTTACCATAGCGCCATCTATTGTTTCTCTGGTAAGGCTGAACACATCCTTTTTTGTAGGAAGTTCACTTATCTATATATTAAAGCCTTGCGACCGGTTGCCGACTTCCGACAACCACTGGTCGATAGTTGATTGTCTGAGATCGCAAAGAGGGTTTCGTCAATCTTTATTTGGTTGTCAGCGGTCGGCAACTGGTTGTCAGACGATTTTGGTCGGCTGGAGGTTTGCGCTGCTGCGAAAGGTGGGCGACAGGTCTCAGACTGATCTCCAACTGATCTTTAGTGCTCGTCGACCATTGCCGAGCGGATTTGGGTTGAAAGGTTGGCGAATGATCGTCAAAAAATAAACGACCATTGATTCCCAAACCATTACCGAGCACCGACAACCAACAGTAATCAAAACCATCAAAATGACTTTCATGTAATCAACTCAAAGGAAATTTTGGTTCTATTGCCTATTGGAAAAAAAAGGCTTAGTAAAATAGATGATTTAATATATGGACTATACGCTTCCAAGGCGATGGTAGAAATGGGAGAGCCGTATGAATTGAGCTATTTCCTCTTCATGAGCTTCTTAAAGGGCAATCTAACCTTTGTTAAAGGCTGATTTGTTTTAAAGGCAGAAAATAAGAGAAACAGAATGGTGAAAGTTTGAAAGAAATCCGGCAGAGAAGAAAGTAATGAATGTGTGAAAAATGAGAATCACTACATCTATGCGAATCTCAAATTGGCAATTTGGTGAATCGATTGTGACGTATTCAAGATCAACTCTCCCATTTGTCGTACACCAAAATATCATTAAATTACGGTTTTCTCCTGAGCGTCTTTTCCTTCGGTGCAGTAATCAAAATAAATTGTAGATAGCACATTGTTATAGGTCCTCCAAAAATAAAAAGATCCTTCAAAGTTATACACTTTGAAAAAATTGACATTTTAATCATTTTGTGTGTTAGCGAATGGGAAAGTTGACCACCGCTACATCACAGTGGCCAATTTGAAATTCCAATATATTCAGTAATAACAACTTTCAAAAATTCACAACTCTCTTGTTGTTGGTCCGATTTTGTTCAAACTTTCACCAGTCTGCTTCTCTGATTTTTCTGCTTTCACATAAATCAAATTATTACAAAGGTTGAATTGCCCTTTGAATTTGAGTACTTCATCCAGACAACGTCGTATACATCCTTGCTTTGCACCCCGCCCATACAATTATGTATCATTCATGTTATTTATGTTATTCATGTATTGCAATGATTGGTGAACTATTCATCATAACCTGGCATAAATATATAATTGAGACATATTTGCACCAGTGATTCATTGCCCCTCCCTAATATCGCCTACTGTCGTAAGAACATCGGCCATCAGTTAGTCTTTGATGATCGGCCTACAACCGAACGGCGACTATCCTATTAAACCGATCGGCAACGCACTGATCGCGGACCGATGTTTTTTGCAGATTGGTTATCGATGGTCTTTTTGTTGTTGTTGTTGTTGTTGTTGTTGTTGTTGTTGTTGTTGTTGTTGTTGTTGTTTTTTTTTTTTTTTGGTCTTTTGTTTATTTTAGTTGTTATCGGAAGTCGGCCAGTCGTAAGGCCAGTGATACAATGGTTTAAAAATGAAAACTATCCTTTCGGAAGAACGGTACAAGCCATCAGAAAAAACAAAACAAAACAAAAAACAGAACAATAAACCAAACTATTTATTTCGGGGGGAAGGGGGCAAATATTTAATATCAAATTAAAAACAGATTTCAAATTTGTGTCACGAAACCAATAGCATCCTACTTGTAATAGTAAGGGGCGCTCGAGAATGGCGCCGAATATTAACATGTACAAATAAATTATATTTGCCAACAAACGTGACAATCAAAATCATGAAGACGATAGCCTTGATATAGTATAACCTCTCCCTACATTGAAAACTGTTTCACATGCAAATATTTGAGAGACAGAGCAGGAGAAAGAGACAAAAAGAGGTAGGGACAAAGAGATAAAGATTGGGATGGAGAAACAAAGAGAGATATGGGGGGAGAGGGAGAGAGAGAGAGAGAGAGAGAGGAAGAGAGAGAGAGAGAGAGAGAGAAAGAGAGAGAGAGAACTAGAGAGAGGGAGAGAGAGAGAGAGAAAGAGGGAGGGACAAAGAGATAAAGATAGGGATGGAGAAACAAAGAGAGATGGGGAGGGAGAGGGAGAGAGAGAGAAAAAGAGAGAGAGAACTAGAGAGAGAGACATCACATTCACTTTAGCACTCCGGTGAAAATGTTTTTAAACCTAAATAAAATATCAAAAACTCAAGACTGAAAAATTATCCCATATATTCTGCCTATCTATATTGAGTATATTTCATTTCCTTTGCTTCTCCTTTTCTTTAGAAAACCTCTCATTTCGTGATGATTCTAATAAGAGGATAACAATGAACCCTCAAAATGGACCCCATTTTTGTATTTATCCTTAACGTTTTATTCCTTATTTACAGTGGCGGATTTAGGGAGGGATGTGGCATACCTTCAGAACACAAAAGAAAGTTGCGCCCGTCTTGTGCCTCTTTTAAATTTAAGACCCAAAGGAGACCTAGAAAATTCGCAACCTTTTCTCTCTTTGTCTTAGTAGACATTCTTTTTATGAACTGTGTCCCCTTACAGAATTTCGGATCCACCCCTGCTTATTTATTCATATTTATTCTATTAATTCCACCCAAAGGAAATGTTTGCCCTGATCACTCTCATCTTAGCATGACTCGCTTGGTCAATATTGATTTGAGGAACATTTTTTTCTTTCTTTCTTTTTGATTTCTTTTTTGCTGTCAATCGAGTATGATAAGAACTGCTGACGTATTCTTTCTTTTTTTTTGTCTGTGCATGTTATGATAAAATATGCTTCAAGTTTTTTTCAAAAAAGTAAAGTACACAAGGACGTGGGGTTGATGCATGACGTAAATCCATTTTAGTAAAAAAGGAGGAGGTGCTCGAGCCCCCCCCCCCTCCCCCCCCCCCCCCTCCCCCCCCCCCCCCTCCCCTTAGTAGCTTAGCAAAACGCAATGGCGCATAAAGACGCGGGAAAGACGCGTAGAGGAAAATTGCAAGTTTTGTATGTGCTCCTAAAATTAGAATTAATCATACATGTATCTGAATTTTAAAAAATCATATAATTTTGCTTAAAAGTGTTCAAAGATTTCAATACTAATTCTACATTTTCATATTTTGATTCTGCCTCTATAGAATAAAATTTTGATTTTGGATAATTTTGTCATGTGTGTCTTTCCCACTATACGCTTCGCTAAGCTACCCCACTCCCCCACCCCGCGAACAAAAATTCTGAGGACCATTACGTGCCCCATGCGATTAATTGTGTAGTCTGTACACAAGTACAGAGTGCAGTTATTTCATGTTTGCTTTAAAAAGGAGACAATAGAGACGCATATATCATGTAGACCCCGTTCTCACTCACTTTGAAAGTGGACTTTTGGAGCGGTCTATCTAAGACCCGTTCCTCAGGAACGGTTCTTAGGTGAGTGTGAACGGTCAAAGTGGTCCAGGAAGTGGTCTTCTGGACCGCTCCAGAAGACCACCTCGGGGAGGTGGTCTTGAGGAACGGGTCTTATTAAGAGCGGTATGGACCGCTCTAAACGTGCAATGTGAACGAAAGCGTACTTCAACCGGAAGTGAGCCAGTGACGTTCCGCGCACAAAACAAAGCAAAAGCAATCGATCGGGCAGCCGGCAGGCACGCTACGGTACATCAGTTTGTATTCCGCGCGAAAAATTTGACCCGGTGAACTGAGCTGCCATAGCAACAAGGCCACTTTGAATCGTGGAGCGGTTTGAGCGAGAAAAACTGCTCGGAGTGTGAACGCTAGCAAACCGTTCCTCAAGACCCGTTCCTCTGGAGCGGTCTAACTAAGACCACTTTAAAAAGTGAGTGAGAACGGGGTCTTTAGACATGTTAGATAATTAATGTTAATAAACTTAATTCGACCTTCAATGAGACGTTTAAATCATAATTATGACCAAGCAAAACATTTTTTTGAAGTAACTCAACAAGCTCCTCGATTTATTCTTTCTAACCTGAAGGGAATATACTAAAATTCCCCTTATAGTTCACACCATGCTTCTTTGTGTGTGTACATTGCTTATATAGTCATATAAAGTGAGAATTCAGCATTATTGCTTTTACCTATTTTAGCTCTGCATCACGCCTTAACTTTCTTCTCCTGAACGTTTCGCAATAAGTTAGATTTTGTCTCTCTGCCATGAATACTGTGAGTGCACTTTATGTAACCCCACAGTGTCACTGCCTTTAATACTGTGTATATTGCAAATGAAAGTGAACTGGGTCAAGTGCTTCGTGGCGATCTTTCGATTCAACTTCGAAACAGGCGCGTAGCCAGGGGCCGTGGGGGCGGTCCCCCCCCCCCCCAAACGCCAACTTAAAAAAAAAAAAAAGCGAGTGCAAAAGCGCGGGGAAAGAAAGAGAAAAAAGCCTAAAAAGGTGCTACGAGCCGTTATCTTTCTCTCAAAATTTGCTAAAACGTTGTCGCGCTTCGCCCGGAAAGGGGGAAACTCTCCCCCCCCCCCCCCCCTCCTGCACCCACCCCTGTTACATAAATTGCAGTATTGCGTCCAAATAATTCAAAAGCAGTCCGGGCGTCGAACTAACCGTCCGCCTAAATCAATGTTTGCTACGAGCCGTTATCTTTCTCTCAAATTTGCTCAAACGTCAAAGTTTTCACGCTTCGCGCGGGAAGGGGGAAACTCCCTCCTCCCTGCACCCACCCCTGTTACCCCTGTTACATACAGTGTAGTATTGCGTCCAAATAACTGAAAAGCAGTCAGGGCGTCAAACTAACTTTCAGCCTAAAAAAGTTATCTTTCTCTCAAATTTGCTCAAACGTCAGAGCTTTCGCGCTTTGCGCGGGAGGGAGCGGGGGGGGGGGGGGACTCCCCCTCCCTGCACCCACCCCCTGGGGAGCACGCTTCCCGTGCTCATCATCAATTTCCCGTGCTCACAACCGCCCCCCTAAAATTAAATCCTGGCTACACGGTTGCTTCGAAATCCGAAGAGAAAACTAAAGCTTAAAATTATAATAGCCAAATAGACTTAGAATACACGCATGGGATCAACAGCATTATACTTTAATCAAAGACAACTTGGACTGGATTAGCAACGTTTACATAATGAATTAACAACCCAAGTGGTAGGTCCAAGCAAGTCGATGGAAATAAGGTGACGAAAAACATTTATGTCCAAAATTTGAAATTTGAAGATAGACAAAGCAACTTCTCTTTTGTTTCCATTATGTCAGCTCCTTGGAGCACTACATTTGGAGTTTAAGGATAGACATAGCATCTTCTGCTTTGTTTCCATTATGTCAGCTCTTTGAAACACAGGCGTACAGTTAGATAAGCAGAGCAAAGCAAAATTTTCGTTTGAAACTTCAAACGGTATTTACTATTATGCAAACATATTCTATATTCTTTACAAACATTATTAAATCGACTTAATATGTACTTAAGATTTGCCAGACTGGATCGCTTTTGCCGGTAGGCATGTGCCTTCCGCCCCCCCCCCCCCCCCCCCCCCACCCCAAGATGCGTCAGTGTTTAAGATCGATCACTGTCAAATGTAGCATAATTGCTGCTGAAATACCCATGTATTTGTCACAGCCAACCTGTATACTGACGAATCAAACTAAATACCCCAAAACTGCTTTAAAATGGTAGAGAAAATATGCCCGAGTATCTAGTCCAAGTTACATCACTGCTTGCTTACGAAATGATTAAATGAGGATGCAAATCGTGCTTCAGGAGATATTTGATGTTTATATTTGCTTTATCGCAAACGCTTTTTTTTGTGAGCTTTATCTCATCTTCCACACTTTTCAACAATCAGCATTAGTGACCTACTTTTGGGCGGACGTTCAAGCCAATGCACTGTTATATAACATAATATGATTCCTCTTCTTACGAAAAAGTGCCTTATTATTCCCTTTTCTCGTTCCAGAAAATTTACTGTCAAACAAGCGTTCAGCTCTGAACCCTAGAGCCCTTTGCACTCGATGCGTTAATTTCCATTGCGTTATTAATTACTTTTAATCAAGCCTGTCAGAGAGGCAATAAGCCCTAACAATAGTAATTCAACGCAATGTTTGCTCAGTGCCTTTTGCAATCATCTTTTGTTCCATGTGACCCTTACATGGCGCTTAGGACTGTAAGAGTCGCTCACGCAGTCCTGAGTCAGGCAAATGACGTCTCGTAATCAACGGGCATATTGTCCCATTAGCAGCATACGTAGATATCCCAACAGGGTGCATTTCTAGCAATTTGCACCCTGAAGCCTACAGCACACTTTACGATCGGTCTACGATCCGATTTTGGAAATAAATCGCAATAGCATTAAATATAGGCATTTTAACAAATAAAATCTACCTGATTCAGGTTCTGAACCATAATAATTATGAATACTCAACATAGGAATTTGGTGCGATGTCAGCCTTATATCCGGAATAAGGGCCAAATGAGTTTCAAATCGTAGACAATCGCAGGACTGGGCTGACGTCACTACGATTCGAAGCCGATTTGGCCTTTCCTCCGACTAGAAGGCTCGTACTAGGCCGTAATTTCGATTTTACTATCTATGTTACTATTCAGAACCTCAATAAAACATATTTAAGTGTTTAACTGTTTATATCTAATGCTATAAAAATTTTCTTTCAAAGTCGGATCGTAGACTGATCGTATAGTGTGCGGTGGGCTTTCACTACCTTATTTAACCTTTTATTTGACAATTTGAAAGGGCGAAGGATAAAGTGGCTGGAGATTTCAATAGCACATTTTTTTTAGCCCAGGCCTGTCTCACTTTTACCCGTAGCAAACGAGCCGGCATTTTGGTGACGTAGGGTTGCGTCATGGACTGGTACAGTCTTTACTGATGGGCCATGACATCGTACACAATGTGAAGATCAAAAGTTAAAGGGTACCAATCACCTAAAAATATTTTACGCTGTATGTTAGAGGTTCCATGTCATTCTACTATATTCCAAATATGGGCTTCGAATATCACTTCTATAAAGAGATATTACAAGTTTAATTATACTCTCTATAAGCATAAAAGCGACTCGTGAGTAGACTACTCAACGCACCCGTACGCGCTCGCCAAGATAAGGGCTCCCGCGGAACCCAACTCGGAGGTTCGGTTCCCCGCGAGCACCTTCATGTTATCCTTTATTTCCTTCATACTCCTAAACTGTTGACCTATAGAATTTCAGATAAAGTTCTTTGAGGTTAATTTAATACTTCCTAGCAGTCTACACATTTTTGTTTCAGGTGGTTGGTACACTTTAAATTGCTGGCGTATGGATAAAGTGCTTTCACAGGGTTGATTGGCGTGGGTAATAATTACAATCGAAATAGTGTACAAAGGGCATAAGAAATGCATCCTATATGCACGGGCGTAGACACGCATAATTATCTATTGTTAGTGGGGGATGATCTATTCATCATACCCCCCCCCCCCCCCCACTAACAATAGAAAGTGCGTTCGTATCTACGGCAATGCCTATATGTTATCTATATTGCACGATCTGCACATAATAAACATAAGTTATTTTTTCAAGTCCTAGCTTGTTCATTTATTTCGTAAAACAAACAGACGACTAAAAAAAGTATAGGAATGAAGGCATGAATGGAAAATACGGAGAAAATGCCCTTCTCAGAGCTATCAATAAGAAGGTTTTCGTCTTTTCAAGTCATTACATTTTATATCAGATCTCTTTTCAAAAAAATAAAAGGAATACATTCATGAAAAAAGCAATATAGTAAGAAGATATATATAAACAACTGATATACATAGGAAGTGAGTATTTATTTCCTATGTATTATTTTTCCTTGACATACTGAACGTATTCAAGAAGCAATAACTGTCAAGGCAGCAAGTAGGGGCTAGTCAGACTTCACCGATAACAATAACGATAACGATAACGACATTTTATTTTAAAGGTACACCCAACATTTACTATAAAAATACTAACATATACTAACTGGGCGTTGTGCGCCTGTACGTAATCCAGCCAACAGTGGAATTATAAACTGATTCAGCGGACCCAGGTTCGAGACTGAGTCACGCCCTTCGGATGGTGACGTTAAAGGTCGGTCCCCAGACGTAAATAGTCATATCTGATTGATAAACCCACTTACACACACACACACACACACACGCACACGCACGCACACACACACACACACACACACATTTAATATTAACATAAAAGAGCATATACTCACCCATACACCGAACATTAGGGTGTACTTTTTATTGAAAATCTCGTTATCGATATCTGGTTATCGTTGAGATCTGACCAACTCTTTAATTGAAAATCTCTTTATCGTTATCTACGTTATCGTTGAGATCTGACCAACCCTTTAATTGAAAATCTCGTTATCGATATCTACGTTATCGTTGAGATCTGACCAACCCTTTAATTGAAAATCTCTTTATCGTTATCTTTATCGTTATCTTTATGGTTGAGGTCTGTCCTACCCCCGTAACTCCTATACACATTTGATGCGACTCTTCCCCCAATTCAAAACGGTCTAGCGACTACCTCACTGGCCTGCCATAAATTTGTTTGTATTATTTCATAAGCAAACCTTTTGGAATAAGATAATACAAATATTTTCATGATCGTTAAAACCGACTAATGGGGCCTCCAGTTTGAATTTCTTATGTTTCTATATCTTCATTGTTACGTGATGATAAAGATTAGAATCTAGAGATGATAACGATATATCGTCATGCGGACTAAATGAAAATCGGCCTTTGAATCTCATAAAATGGATAGTGACATCATTTGTATAAACCGATGCTGGTGTCAGTATTGTTTTACGAGGTGTATTGTTGTTAAACCTTTGTTTGTAGGCCATTTAGTCGTATCTTTTTATATTTATTCCATAATTATGTCGAAAATGGTTCACTTGAAAGTATCGGCCAAATTTTCTCCAAGGAGGTTTAAATTCAATTTCAATACTTTGATAAAGGTCTATGGCCGCAAGTATGTAAGTGTTTAGTAGGGTGTTAATTCAACACCATCTCGGTATCTATATTGGGTTACACCAGATAAGTGTTAAAGCAATACCAGTTTCTAATCAAACTGGCATTGTTTTAACACTAACTGGTGTTGTTTTAACACTTCTCTGGTGTAGCCTAATATCAAACTGGTATTTAACACTTATCTAGTGTAGCCCAATATTGATACCGAGATGATGTTGAATTAACACCCTGGTTTTTGCAGTGTGGTTCTTTTTGTTCCCTTTCTTTTTCGCTTGAACGGTGACTTTATTTGTTAACCCTTCCATATGGTTCATTTTAATATTTATAATCATAAACTCAGTAGCAAAAGATGAATATGTACATTATGCCACATTATTATCATACGAATATTCAAACAATACAATGCAATATTGTAATCTCGGCCATGCTGGACACATAAGACACAAAAAACAAAATGTCATACCGATTCTATTAAAGATAATTATGATAAAAGGGACGAGCGAGAGAAAAAAATATACTCTGAGATATTTTGTGAAATTCGACAACTTTTATAATATTCTTTTTTTCTCTGTAAGATTTATTTGAGCTTTATAGCTTACCATATTATAAAAAGATTTAATACGATAACATTTTTAAACGAGTTTTTAAACAGTGGTAATTGGTTTTTGCGTTTAGCTGAAAATGTTCTTTTCTTACTGCTATGAAGAAGATACAATTTATACACTGTAAAAAAAAATTGTTTAGTTTCTAAACACTTTTCTGTGACAGATTTAAAACACTGCGACGCGTTTATATATTGTACGGGTTTAAGAGCTAAGTGAAGAGCTAAACACAACCTTGCTTATTTTCATCACGCCTTTAGTTGTTTATTAGATATACATGTTTACCTTTTAAATGGTTCTAATGCAGGGGCGGATCCAGGATTTCGTATGAGGGGGGGGGCACACAAATGCAGGATTGTCAACTTTGGGAAACTGCTTGGAGGGAGACCCATATTTTTTTTGTATCGCCAGCCCTCCAAAAGTCGCTCAGTAGGGGGGGGGGGGAGGGTTATGCGGTCCAGTTCCCCTCCATAATTCTCTGACAAGCAAAAAAAAAAAAAAAAAAAAAAAGGTTTTCTGGTCGAAAAGGGGGGCACAATCGCAAATAGGGGGGCACAATGCATTGTTTTCCCTCAAAAGGGGGGGGGGGCACGGGCCTGGATTGCCCCTCCCCTAAATCCGCCACTGCTAATGTATATTTTAACCTAAAATCGCCCTTGACATCATTTTGAAAAAGCAATACAATTTTTACAATTTAATAAATTATTATTATTGAAATGATCATTTGACACCAAATTTCACCCCAAGAAAGATACAATAATCAAAATTGTACTAGGTAAATTTGACATGAAATGAATGAGACACTTTGGAGTTATAAAGGTTGTAAAGCCTAAAAATGTTTTTTCTCTATATCCAGAGCATTTTGGGCAGCAAAGCTGGGTTTAGGGGCACTTTGGTGTTTTTTTAGGGGCGTGTTACACCCCCTTCCCGATGGAAATTTTTGTAAGTTTTTATATTTTTGTAATGTACACCCATAACTCTTCCTTTTGACAAAATTTGGTCCATGGGCCTTAAGGGTAAAAATTTGCCCCACTTTTTAGGAGCGGTCTGACAACCCATCCCGACGGAAAATTTTGTCAGTTTTGGTGTTTTGGTAATGTATAGTCATACACCTTCCTTCTGACAAAGTTTGGTGCATATGTTAGATGGGTTGAAATCGACCCGACTTTGGGCCCCTTTCGGGGGCTCTGGGGGCCTAACCCGGCGGCTTCGTTCGAGCTGATAAGCTTTTTGTGAATGACATGGATAGTCTAAGGAACTTTAAGGGGTCAAATCTCATATGTAAAATGGGTTGACTATTTCGGGACAGGCTCCCAGATTAACAGTAAAAGCTTCTGTTTTTTAATGAGAAGTTAGTACCGTGTATAAGCACATCCCGGAAATGACGTTTGGCTAATGTTGTATATAAACAATTGATCTCGGGGTTTTTTTACGTAGAGATCAGTGACATGTCCTTGTAGAGTTTAATGTTTCGGTCTTTCGGAAGAGCTCAAAATGCTCTCTGTTTGAGACCCGCAAATTAGTTGGGTATAAATTTCCTAGGACATAATACAAATCAAACGGCGGGCAGACGGACATTCTTTGTTTACTTATTAAACAAAGCGGGTATCGATTACTGTATATCCGATTGGAACTACTATCAACTATTTAAGCCTTGCTTCGTCGGAATCGGAATAAGACCACTAATCGCAGTACCTGTGTGAATTGTTTCCTTAAGTGCAACTGAAAACAGTTCATTGATGACTGAAAACGCCGGTGATCAGTTAGTGGCATTGGTAAAGAGACTGCCATCGGGAACAGGCGCGCGTATATAATTTGCTGAGTACTGGAAAGATTAAAGTTGGCATCAATATTTTATTCATCGTTGTAGTGTAACTTTAGCTTGAAGGAGTATTGTCCGGATTGTTTCTGTTTCCAATCAAAATGGAACATTTCATAAGTCAAGCAGTTTTCACACTTCTCCTCGGCATACTGTTGACAGCTGCAATCGTCGAAAAGTCGCATTTTGTCGCAGGTGAGTGCAAATGAAAAATTATAAATCTGTTTTTTTCCCCCAGAGAATTCGTACCTTAAATCAAGTAGGCCCTATATTGGAAATAGAAACACTCAAATCACTTCATAAAGTATATGATATTTTATGCTGTTATTCTTTCTTTTTCTTTTTTGGAGGGGGGCGGTGTCTGTCCATTTTTTTTTTTTTTTTTTACTTTTGAGAGTTTGAACGGAGATACGGAGTGTACTTAATGTTATCCTAATTGTTACTTTATAACATCTCTCTAACAGTTTTCAAATATGAATCTAGTCAAAAATAATTTTGAAGATTTAATCCCTTTGAAATAATGCTCAGTGATCGTAGGTGTATGGCACCATTTTTTTCAGGGAGAGAAAAAGGATTCAGTATAAACCTTTTAGTTTCTGAATGTTGACAATAATTACAGTGATATCCACTAGCTGTTGGCCTAAAACCTATTCATAGACTTAATCATGTGGATAAAGGGTGCAGTCCCCCCCCCCCCCACCTAGCCACCCCACCGCCTCCTATGCCCTTGTCGATTAGTATAATTTGGTGTAAGAGACAAAGACACATTTTACATTGAAAATATTGATGAATGATACTTCGTATTTGATACAAATGATTATGATAAGTCACGACAATTCACGAAAAATATATTAAATTGTATATCGGACATCGATTTATTTTTTTTCAAGAGTATAAGGAAAACAGTATTAAATCCCCGATATTTTCCTTGGATGAAATAAATTATCCTTCTGATACATAACAACACACACTGGCATATTATACAACATGTACAATCATGCAATGCGAAGATGCCCTTGCTCTCATTTCTGTACTGAAAAAAAAAAACAAAAAAACTACAGGCCTACATCTACGCCAAAATGTGATTAGTGTACGCAGTTGTAGAAAACAACAAGTACAATCATGACAATAACAGGATGTCCTTGCTGTCATTTCTATGTCGTAATGATAACAACTATACCTGTATTCTATATTATGTATTGAAGTGTTTTCAGGTGGTATTATTTAAAAATAAGTGATGCTATTTTTTTTTTACAAGTGTATCTTGGTATGATTACGTTCATCACATCGTGTCTATTAACCCGCTGGCTACTGAATCCTCCCATTCCCATAGGTTTAATACAGCAATCACCTGGTTCCCGTACGCAATTGATTAATTTTTTTATTACGCTTATTTCAGCCGGTCAATGATGACGTCAGTGCAAAAAAAAAAAAAAAAAAGAAGGATCGAGTGAGATTTCAAAGGAGTTGGGCTTACTATGGAGTCGAAGAAAAATGAAAGCATTTTTTTTTTTAATGCAGCTATGTCGCATAGTCAGAGCAAATAGCTATTCTTTGATGCTATAACCTGTACTAAAAATCAAAGTCAACAACTATTAGCAGGCCATAACAGTAAGCCCTAAGAATATTATAGGTAGTAAAATCGTGTTTACTTTTTCCAACATTGTTTACCATCTGAGTATATTTCTTTATTTTTCTTATTTTATGTACATTGCATGATAATCTACGGTGGTATTTTTGTAGACATAAAATATAAGGCTGACTTCAGTTGCGTTTTTTACAATGAAATTTACCGTTATTCAGTAGAAGCCCGATTTAAATTGGGAATTCATAATTTGGGATTTATGTTTTAGACAAGGTGATAGCAGTGTTCATAATCGCCAAAAATGTATGCATAAATCAATTTGTTTGAGTTCTCTTTATGTACTGTTTACGTTTGTGATTCCTTAAAATAATTACAAGAATAGCGAGATTTCAGACAACGTTACAGATTGTGTGAGTAGAGTAAGGAAATATATTCTCGTTTATGGATAAGCACCTTATTGACATATGAATAATGGCTGGAGCTCCACGCTGTCTTCACATGCACATTATCCTTGATTCTTATCAAGCTTAATCTGAATTTAATGTAATCGTAATCAGAAAATCGCACAGACATCCTTTAGTTCAAAGCTCCTTTCGCAGGTTATACGACCCAATTAATGTATGACCTTTGCTTTGCCAATAGACCATTCATTTGTTCAAAACAGATTATGAAGATGTTTCGATGTGTAAAATGTCTCCTATACGTGCGGTGTAATCACATTAAAAACCCAGAAACCTAAGCTCTGAGGTAAATTGCATACCCTATTGACTATACCCAAAAAAATATATCATGTATATAATAATATGATGACGACAAGGTATTTTGTAGGGGGTAACCTCGCTAGTCATAAGGACCGCTATTCATAAGGACCACTTATTCATAAGGACCGCTATCCATAACGCGTGACTAAATGAATAGCGGTTTTGTACGAATAGCGGTCCTTCTGAATAGCGAGCAAACCATAGGCAAATTTCCTCGCTATCCATAAGGACATCCATTCATAAGGACCACTATTCATAACTACTCATAAGGACCGCTATTCATAACGCGTGTTAAATGAATAGCGGTTTTCTATGAATAGCGGTTCTTATGAATAGCGAGCGGACCCCTTTTGTAGTCCTTATCCAGTGAAACCTGAAGCAATGGTCACATCGTGTGTATTTCATTTTTCATATCTACGGGACGAAAAGATTTCCCTTGTGATACATGTCTATTCAGTGGCGTAGTCCAGCCATAGAAGGGGTACTAACATAATGGGGGAGGGGGGGGGGCGCTGGTTGTACTCAATGAATGAAATGCGATTTAACAAGGCCATCGATGGGCAAGGGTGCGTGAGGGGTCCCATCATGTTTTATTTGTCGTCCTTTTCTCCCTATCTCTTTCATTTCCTCTCTCCTTTTTTTTTATAAAGATTTTTTTCTCCTATAAATTGGGAGGCACGTCTCCCCTGTGCCACTTGTAGCTACAACACTCTGCCTAACTTCCATT
The DNA here is from genome assembly GCA_025618425.1 of Heliocidaris tuberculata. Taxonomy (NCBI): domain Eukaryota; kingdom Metazoa; phylum Echinodermata; class Echinoidea; order Camarodonta; family Echinometridae; genus Heliocidaris; species Heliocidaris tuberculata. The sequence goes on from CM046850.1 coordinate 24,192,100, forward strand.
TATTTCGTCCCCAAACCCCCAGAATATGAATCGTAAAAAGAGAAGGAAAAAAAGAAAACAATTCAGGTAATATTTACCAATGTCAGGTAAAAGACAAGTGGTGATCAGTGAGCAAATAATTATACTCGTTACGAGGAGGGTTCAAAATGAGCGATGTGTTAATTTAGTTGTTGTGGTACAATGTTAACATGTTAACATAGATATAATGTGTTTACTTTTTTAATAATAAAGAAAAAAATTACTTCTTGCACACACTCCATCACGTACCCTCTGTAATCACATTATCTGATTACTCTGGGTTAGAAAGCAAACACAGTACTAACAGGTGACAAGTAATTTAGACTTGAAGATTAAAACCCTTTTCAGGGCTCTTATTCCTTGAAAGATTACATGGTGTAACCCTGAAAAAAATAAACCTACAATTCAGTTTCTCCACCATGAAATGTATCGCTGAGACTTCACTAAAGAGTAGAATATGTTTGAAACACAAAGTCTAGTGATCGTTCTGATAGGTTAATGACAGTAAGGTAAACAATAGCTATTGAAATATGTTCTTTTATTCAGAGGAAAAAAAAATCAGCTGCTTGTGACCATGATGTTGTTAAGGTGTAACGATGTCATTGTGTAGAATGTTTACCAAGAACAATTTCATTTTTAGTTATAAAAAACTCGAGTTTGACTTTGAACTTTCAAAAGTGCAAATAGACAGAAAGGTACGAATAACCTGTTTGAAGTATTGAAGTATAAATCCACAGTTACAGTGAAGAGACAGACAAAAATAGTCATAGACCCATCCCCGAAAGCCCCCCCCCCCCAAAAAAAAAAAAAAAAAAATAAATAAATAAATAAAATAAAATAAAAAAATAAAAAAATTAAAAAAATAGCAAATTGTCAAGGTAGGATCTTTCGATCATGTTCAGAAGATCTGAGCAAACTTAATTTGGGAGCCCGACTTAAAACGCTAAACGGCCGGCATTACCGATCAAAGACAAAAAAATTATAAAGAGTAAATCGATATCAATCCGAATGACATAGATTTTGTCTATATTCAGTCGGTATGAGGTAGATTTTGATGGTGCAACTGCGGTATGCCTACATTATGACTTTAAAAAGATAACTGCCTACCCCCACCCCCCCCCTCTCTCTCTCTCTCTCTCTCTCTTTCTTTCTCTCTACATATCTTCTTCTACCCCTCTCGATATACTTCTCTAAAACATACTCACACTGACGTTATTATCATTTCTCTTGTATACACTCTTAAAATATTAGCTGAGGGCTTGGAGGACTACAAAGACCATGAGTGCAAACGAGAATGCGAGTACCCACCAAGCCCAAAGACATGTCACTACAACTTCACCGTGGAGTGGTTCTACGCCATGTCTAAAGCCTGCTATGGATGTCCATTCAACCTTAGCGACTGTGAACGACCGCATTGCATCCCATTGAATGGCGTGCCGCGGTCGATCTCCGTCGTCAATCGCATGTTTCCAGGTCCAAGTGTTGAGGTACGTGTCCTTCAATTAAAAAAAAATATTCACCATCACTTCTTATCAAACGTAGTACTAGCAGTTAGGCCACAATGTGAACATTCAGGTTCTCAATTCCCATAACTCATTCAAGACGAGGTGGTTCAACAATTCCGTGGTCTTAAATGTTACTTTGAATAAATTATGCGGCTACTTTCTATCGCTTTGAACCATTGTGTTAGTCGCGAATGATCAAAAGGTTGATCCAGGTACTGATGGTACCGGACATTTTCCCGAACAAGCCCCCATAATTTTGTCGTGGACTTTGTGAGAACCTGGAACAATTTCTCACAACCAAATCAGGATTATTAATGAAAATTGCATTCAGTTCATTCCATAAAAGGTGTGAATGGTTGCGAAACCCAAATATAAAGAAAGTTTGACCAACTCGGTTACGGAAAGCAGATCTATAGTGCAAAGTATGTTGTTGTGTGCTTGCGCAACAAAGAAACATGCACCGTATTGCTCTCCACTGAAACCGAATTATGTGTATGAATTTTTAGGTCAATTATTTCTAGCTAAGTTGTACAACTTGTCATTATTTCTAGCTCGTTCACTTAAGCTCTCTCTTTAACATTTACAATATTAAATTTGACCTCTTAGGAATTTGCTTATGTTGGACACAGGTATGCAATGGAGACACCATTTCTGTGAATGTTTTAAACTATCTGAAGAACGGCGAGGGAACATCCATCCACTGGCACGGTTTTCCTCAAAAAAACTCACCGTACATGGACGGGGTCTCGATGGTGACGCAGTGCCCGATTACCGAATTCACTAACTTCAGATACGAGTTCGTCGCAGAGCACCCTGGGACGCATTGGTGGCACGCGCATTCCGGCATGCATCGCGCGGATGGTGTATTTGGTGCCCTCATCGTTCGAGAACCCCGAGAGGTTAGTTGGTTTGTTCTCGCGATACACCACTCCGTGAATGAAGGATTAAGTTGTTAATTAAATACATATAGTATTTGTAGGCATTAAATATTATGAGAATATCTGATCGATACGAAAAATCATTCTCTTTTACTCTTCATTAACAGCTATCACTATATGGTGTCACCTGGCAGGGGGAAAGCGAACTGAAGCACTGTAACACTCGGATATCTCCTGCCGTTATGTAGCTAAACAAATGAAACGACTTGTTAAGAATGTTCTTCCATTGCAAGAGATAAATACAAAAAGACGTATAGTATTGGTCTAATTAATCTACTACAGGTACAAAAAGGAAAGTTCGTTTTTACTTTTTCCTGACAGTTACGTTTCTGTTTCCCAGACATATTCAGTAATGAACTATCACATGCTCTTAAAGACGACTTCTTCTTATTGTATTTATTATTATCATTGATAGGTTGATCAGCAGAGCGCCCTCTTTGACTATGACCTTTCGGAGCACGTAATTCTCACCCATGATTGGCTGGACCAAACGACGTTGGACAAGTTTGCTGCGCATCACTTTGACGACGGAAACAACAGACCCGAGTCTGTACTCATCAACGGTAAAGGGAGGAGAGCGCCATTTTATGACGAAACACTTAATGAGACCCTGTATACTGCTAGGGAAGTCTTTCACGTCAAACAGGTATGTAACTTTTATAGGATACAACCCACCACACCGACAATGACGGTCTCGTGGGCATTCCGAAAAGTTGACAGAATGCCCACTAGACCGACAGCCCCGAGACCGACGTATCAGTCTGGTGATCCTTCTGGCAAACTTTGGAGGGCTCATCAGACCGATATTGAGGGTCTCGTGGGCCATCAGTCAATTGGGATGTATCGACTTTAAAGACAAAGTGGAATGAGTTAGTGATGATATTACATCTCCTGAATTCACCCAATGGCCAGCATAATCAATCATCAGTCACCTGGTCATGCGGTTTGGGTTTACGACTGACGGGTCTTTACGTATAGCACCGAAAATCAGTTAGATGTACTTCCAAAGTCCTACCACCGAGAGGGATATTTCTCAAAATAATTATAATTCTACTCCCAAACCACTGTGACACTAAATGTTCCTCGATTTTTAGAAGGCCATGCTCCGACTGATTCCGAAGGGGATAGTGTCTTAGCAGTAACCCGAAAAGACAATACTCTGAAGTTAGGGACGAGGATAAAGAAATTTTCGATCATAGCTAGATTATCAAATAATGACGGAGAAAAATGTAAGTAAAGAATATAAATACAGCTCTATATTTCAATGACTTATCATCTCCATTTTTCGTAATTTCCTCCAAGGGTTTCCGATACCGATTCAGGATCGTCAGTAATGCAATCACCAACGCTCCGTTGAAAGTCAGTGTCGATGGTCACAATCTAACCATCATTGCAAGCGATGGAGGTGACATTGAACCCTTAGACGTCGACGCTTTCGTCATCTATGGAGGTGAAAGGTAAGATATAACCAGAATTAAAAACTCACATGTCCTGACTTTAAACTTGAAGACATAACATTACATATTTTTTTAATGTTTAGCGGTTCTTTGACAGCTTGGGATGAAAATATTTTTTCTCACCTTTATGAATGGTAATATCAGATTTCGAAGTTGGGCATCAATTCGTATCATTCTGAAATCGGTTGAGAAAAATACTGGATACGTTCTCCAGCAAGATGTGTAATCATTATTTACTTACGTATAAGCAGTGCACTTAATGTTATACAAATTGAGCTGTTAATGGGGCTCCTGGTGGGAGGGAGTGATTATTCTAAAATGCTTAGAGTAGAACTTATCCATCACCATGAGCACGGTCTAAAATATCGGGGGAAATTTGGGGTCATTAGTCTGGACATGTACGAACTCTAAATTCGTTTACTGTGTTTGATTGGTACAACAACCCCCAGTTTCTTCCAGATATGACTGATATATTATTAGATTCCTTCAATTGTCTTACTTAAAATTATAGAGGGAGAAGAATCTGATCACTCTTTTTTAAATTATCGACAAGACTCATAACAAAGGATTGGTCTTTCATGTCATTAGTCATTACGCATGTATAATCTTATATGATAGACTTATATGTCAAACCAAATTACTCACTTCTGTCAATAGGTTTGACTTTGTTCTCAACGCTAACCAAACCCCTGGTAGTTATTGGTTACGCGTCAAAGGCCTCGCAGACGCCACCGAGGTTCAAGAATTAGCCATCGTAAAGTACGAGGGAGCCCTCAGCGCTGAGCCAATGGAGAGTGAACTGTACGACAGGGACGGTATCATTCTACAAGATCTTAACGAGGCATCCTCAGAGACAGTTTATACGTACGATGAGATGATTTCGAAAGGTAAGTGGCCTTCAGATGTATAATAATTGTTTCTTATATAGCGTTCATATCCGTGATGCTGTGACGCTCGTGGCACTCGACATTAATTATTACCACGGTTGTAGCCGAGCCGCCAAAGTAACTAGCGCTCGGGCATATCAGGTACCCATTTAGCAAATGTAGATTAATGTATTGCCGAAGGGCGTTAGTGCTGGGCTAAGATTCGAATCCTCGACTTCACTGAAATTCAAGTGAATGAACCACTTTAGCAGGATACCTCCACCATGTCCACATAATATCGAAGTAGTCAACAACTGGAGGGAACTGAACTGTATTTGACACCAGAATGTATGTTAGATATACTGTATAATTTAGAACTTGCCGAAGAGACTTTGATAACAATGGCATTCCAACAAGTGCCAGTAGAGTAGGGAATAAACATAAGGGGAATTTTGGTGACATTTTGGAAGGTAAAACACGAACGATACCTATGAAAGCTGTGGACCTATTTCATATTTTATCTCTCTCTCTCTCTCTCTCTCTCTTTCTCACACACAAAGAAGCAAATCTATGGTGATATTTTACTTGATTGTTCAGACTCTTTGGACATAATTGTGTAAATCTAAGTTTCCTCTCTCTATTTCCATGCAGATGCTTCGGATATACCGCAAGAAAACAAGAAAACAATTTACATCGCTTTTGATTTTTACAAGGTGAGCTTTTAAAAGTCACGACACTTTCGTTGCGTGACTATTTTAAATATGCTCGATCGTTATCTTTTCATGTAATGTTTGTTTAAATTGTTTACTCTTGTATTCTTTACTCTAAATCTTTACAAAGGGCAAGGATATTAAGGTAAAAGAAAGTCATTGAGAAATTGAGGTCATGTACTGAAATCTGCCCACCCTGATCAAATTTACAAAGCCAGGTATCATTGTTATTTCTTTGTTTGTAATTCTATGTATGCAACAAAGAAGAATAAAATCAATGTTTTGAACTGAATGGAACTGCACTGAATAATTGAAATAATCATTTTTATACTGTGTCACATAATATACCGTACTTTAATTTGTGGTTGGGTCTATATACGGTCACAGCGGTCAAAGAGGACCGAATTTTTTTCGATAGTACTGTCCTACTACTTCTGATAGTAATTTCCTAGATTTACCATACAATCTACTATATTTTAGATGTTGAAAGTAGGGTAATGGGACCCATTCGTAGAGTTAACTCTTTCTTGATATAGTCAGGTCTGTTAAGCCCATATTTTTGAGTTTTGGGGACAGAGTTTACAAAAGCACCAAACCAGATTAACGCAAATTTTATGAATATATTAATATAATTCCATCGATATCATGCATAATAAATCGCAGTAGAGTTTTAAAACGTGCTTAACTTTCTACATTTTATAGCTTTATCTTAACCACAGCTCTCCATCAACTCATAATACATTTTCCTGTATAAGGTTTCTGCATATTATATGCATTTATTAGTATTTCATTAACACTGGTCGGGATTTTGATTCTATTTCTTTAGAAACACAAATACCATTTATGTTAAACACCAGCAAAACCATTAGAGACAAGGGCAGTTTATAAATGATGAACTAGAATATTTTTGTGGTCTCCAGGATACGAAAAGTTAAATTGATCTAGTTAAGGACCTATTCAAACGGTAAATTGTCATTCCGTCCAATGTTGGTCTATCACCATTTGTCCAATAATTATCTTTTCCAGACTCCAGGGGCAATAAGTCAAAACCACGAAGCTTCTGTGTCTAGATCAATATAATCAAAACACCATAGGTGGTTAAATATAATTGCATTTTTTAAAAGAGAAGAATAACCTACAACTATAGGTCTCCTTCAACAAAGAACAGTACAAAATTGACATATTGATACACATGTAGTTTGCTTCCCGGTTTACTTCTGACTATGATTTAACCCTTTCAGGACAGGAATTATTTAAGGGTTAAATTGATCACATTTTGTTCTTCAAATTGGCAATAGTAATATTTTTCTTTTAGTGCTACATGGTTCTAATAAGGTGTAATATGTCTTGAAAAATATATATGGTTAGGAATTTATCGAAAAGTTGAAAAAATTGCCAATTTTGATAAAAAAAGCAATGATTTTGAACCTGTCAAAGTGTTGCCAATTTAAGGATTTTCAACCTTATTCTCGTTTCTAAAATTCTAGCATCAAATGCAGTAATGGTCATGCAACAAAAAGGACATAGTTTGTACAGAAATTTTTGCTCTTTCTACTCATGTATCTGGTATATTTTTTAGAGCTCTGAATCAAAAGTTATTGAGCTAAACCACAAAATGTGGTCGATTGTCTCGAAAGGGTTAATGCCTATATCAGCATAATTAGCTAAAAAGCCAAAATCTAAACATACAAGTACTTTATAATATATTGGAATGATTTTTATATTTAGGTTTTAAACGCGTCATGTTTTTGTACGAAATTTTCTTTATCTGTTATTTATTTTGATTTCTACCCACTTTTTTTTTACGCACAAAATCTTCAAAAAGGCTTATTCAATTTAAAGTACTTAAATCTGGTACAATGGCAGCAGAAATTCTTTCAACAAAGCCAATGCATCGTGACCTCCTCTAGGCGCGATTTTGTAAAATTCCGACATATGCTATATCTCTCCAATCAACAGTCATAACACAACCATATTTGACTTGATGCAAGTTACTTAAAAGAGAAATTAGTTGAACATAGGTTGCGTGCGCGTCGGTAAAGTTGCGTGCTCGCAAAAATCTGAAGACACTCAAAATGGTCTAGGATCAATTTTGGGCATGTTTTCAGGCCATTTTTTAAAAAGTCAGTAACCTTAAGTGCCTTATGCAATTATAAATAACTAATATTCGACTGTTTTTTGCATTTTAATTAATCCTGTATTATTAATAGAACATTATTCCTGTATCAGTTTAGAACATTTTAACGCACGCGTACGCGCATTCGTGCGAAAATGGTTGAAATGCCTAACATTGACTAAGATAGACTGTTTTGAAAATGCATGAGTGTCTGCCACGAGACAATCAAATATGCTACATCTACCAATGACCAGGACAGCTACTGCACAAAAGACTTTTATATATACCGGACCACAGCTCTGGAACTCCTTAAATAATACCATATTAAATCAGCTCCCACCATTTTTTCATTTAAACGTAGACTAAAAAAAATTCCTGCTGAATAGATATACAAATTTTGGGGTGCTCAGTGGTGTAGTTGTTTCTTGATATATCATTATTATTATTGATATTTTATCCTAACTGACTGATCTAATCTTATTTTCACAAATTTGAAGCCCCTGCATATATATTTCATTTACTTTATGTATAATTAGCTTAAATTAACACAGGGCTCAAGAAAAATTAATATAATGAAGCAATTAACACTGCAACTGCATTTGATTTCATCAGACTCGTCTGGATATAACACATTTAAAGAACTAGTTTGTATATTTCAAGACATACAAATGAATATGTGTTTTTGCATAAAATTTGCATTAATTAGCATTTTTAAATAGAATAGGGTGCTATTCACCGATTTCGTGGCACCCTGTCCAAAATTAACGCTTTTGATACATATATGACTCACAGGCAAAAAATTGCGCTTTTGTAAATTTTGTCCCCCAAATTTTGTTAACTGACCTGACTATTAAACACCGTCGCAAAGACTTTCGAGAAATCAACTCAAGGGCAATTTCAATATCCTATTCCATATAAATTATGTTCGGATTACGTAATATGCCATTGCACATTTCCATAGGTGAATGACAAGGCTATTGATATTGCTTTGATTTTTGGGTTGATTTTTCAGAAGTCTTTGCGATAGTGTTGTTACATTGTGATTAATAATATACAAGCAACGAAATTTGCTTCATATTCTATACGTCTACTATTTCCTTGATATTTATATCGTAACAGCAAATCTATACGCCAACTTGAACAAACACCATTATCATCTTCATCCCCCCCCCCCCTCTCTCTCTCTCTCTATCTTTCTTCCTTTTCGACAGGTCAACAATTACAATTTTCACGACCCTGAATATTATCCGATCGAGGACGTCGCTCAATCACACCATCTTTATTCGCCCCAGTTGAACCACGTGACATTCAAATTCGTTTCGGCCCCGCCCCTAAGCCAAGGGCGTGACGTAGATCCAAGTGAACTTTGTGACGCGCATGACGTATTGGATATGACGTACTGCGCAACAGAGTACTGCGAATGTACACAGGTTCTCACTGTAGAACTTGGAGAGGTAGGTTTTGTGCGTGGGTGGGTGCACGTGTGTGTATGGCCATGTGTTTTATTGTGGACGTAGTAGGCCAGTGCTGTGGATTAAAATGCCTCAATAATTATTGTTTCAAGTGCAAGTGTTAATTCAGTTGGGAAAGGCTCATTCCCTCGTATAGGACGTTGACATAGGCTTCCCCCGTCATATACTGTGTTCTTTAAAATTAATACACTCTTAGTAAAACATTTTATTGGTTTTAACGACACAATATTAGTAAAAGAGTAGAGTGCAACTCAGTGAATTGCACATGCAGCTCCCGGAAGTGGTAACATAAAAAATACAGTAAAATATCTTCAGATTTGTAGGAGACATCTGTATTAGAAATTTAGAACCCCAAAAACATTATAAGAGGAAAATGCAGAGCTTAAACAACATGGATATTTTGTATGTTTGACTTATCAACCAAACGAAAAGTAACTTCTTATCTGAAAACATGGAAAGCCCCCTCTTAATAGTAATAGTTATACAGTACTCTAACTCAGATGGATTATTGTAAAGAAAAAAGAAGAAGAGAAAACCCAGAAAAAAAAATGATTTTCTTTGGTTCTCTTTTCTTCTGTCACCAGACGGTAGAAATCGTTTTGATCGATGAGGGCCTGCCATTCGATGCGAGTCATCCGTTCCATCTTCACGGCTATTCTTTTTATGTGGTAGGACAGGAAAGGCTTAACAGTAGTACTAGCCTGGAAGAAGTCATTGAACTTGATAAAATGGGTAAAGATAATCTGCCTTCCTTTAATTTCTATAATTAGCCCATTCTCTTTTTTTTTCTCTCTCTCTTCCTCACAAACACACACACACACACACACACACACACACACCGTGGCGCAAATCCATTTTGAAATTCGGGGGGGGGGGGGGTCACCACATGATTTAACTTTTGTACCTGTCCGAAATGTCTGAATTTTTTTTTTACTGACAACCCCCCCCCCCCCCCCCCTCAAGAAAAATAAAAAGGTTATCACATTTTGGGGGTCTAGTTTCCTCAAAAATTCTCTGACAAGCAAAAAAGAAAAAAGAAAGAAAGAAAAAGTTATTCAAAAAGGTGGGGGCACATTCGCCTATCTTCAAAAAGTTGGGGGGGGGGGACATGTCCCTTGTCCCCCCCCCCCCCTGGATTTGCGCCCATGCACACACCCACCCACACTATGACCAATCTATTCAAATATTTTCCTTTCTGAATTTTCTTTGAATTAATTTGTCAGTCTGTTTTCTTCTGTATGTATGATGTACTTTTTAAGGTTTTCACTTTTCTTTTCATTGGTCGATTTCGAATCCAGTTTTTAGATATTCAAGGGTGTATTCAAGTTTAGTATTAGGTTAAGAAACTAAAAAAAAAAATCGTATTTTCCATTTATAATCAGAAAATTGAAAAAAAAAATGTGCTAACTTTTTTCACCTTTATGCGTACACTCACTTCAACTATTTGTCCTTTTCATGGCTCGAATAATTGCATGAATCAAAACATGTTTGGCAAATAAGCTATTCAACATGAAAAGGATGGCTCTTGAAATGTCCTCATATTCCAAGAGTAACAAGAAAAAGATTTCTAAAATTAAGAGCAAATGTCCATGCTTCATGCCACATGTGTGTGCGTGAAGAGTCCCATACATCCTTATCTATGTGTAGTACTTTTCACTGTTACTGTGATTTCCAGCAATAATGAATTAAGCTGTTATCATTTTAATAATTCCAAAACATTACAATACAAAAATATTCCTGTGTCCTACATACATGATCAAACTTTCCCCAAATACCTCTTTCTAACGCTATCTCTTTCGCAGTGTAATCGCATGACCAGTACTCAACTCTATCTTTAACCTTTTTTATGATTTGATTCTACCAATTGTAGGAGATGGGCTTCCACGTAACCTGGATCATGCTCCACTGAAGGATACGGTGATCGTGCCCGATGGAGGGTATACCATCATCCAGTTCGTTGCTGATAACCCAGGCTGGTGGTTTCTGCATTGCCATCTTGAGTTTCATGTTGCTGTTAGTATCGATGGTATTCCTTATCAAAGCATAATATGACTCCGGTTGATTCATTACTGTTTACTTAAAGTAGATATTCAAAGCAAATCACAAATATGCTCAATAATGTATCTCTAGAAACTAGAAAGCTTGCAGATGGTAATCGTATAAGTTTTACGTTAACTGCGTGTTTGATGATTAAAAAATGGCACAAATAAAAACGCTTCTCAGCATCTGGGATATCCGAGCGATTCGCCAGAAATATACCCATGTTTTCATGACGTCACATCAGGTACCAATCCTGCCTAAGCAGACGACGTCCTATATCAAGTGAACGTAACTGCAATGCAGTTATTTTTAAATTATTAAGAGTTTGGTGTGTTTCACCATGACCGTATTTCACATCATTCTAAAAGGGAAGTGAAACCGTTTCTAGTAACTAAAATCTTTTGTTTGTAAAAAGTCATGATAAGGGTCAATGATCAATCAAAGAAATCACACTTTCGAATTGTAAAGCCCGCTGAATTATAGCATGGATGGTATTCGTTCCCTCTTGAAACGCCGACATGCCGCGGTGCATGCAGCTGAAAATACAATTTTTTTAATGCATTTTTCATCAAAATAATACCATGCAGGAAATTTAGAGTGAGGCAACAAATAAACATTTATACTGACGCTAGCGAAGTAAGAGAAATAAGTGAAGATGAGATGACAAAACAGGCACTGAAAATGTGTAAGATGTTATGGGGCATCGTCTGCTTAGGAAGGATTGCTCCCCGGTATGACGTCACATATCTCAGCAGCGTTCAAAGAGCTCTATAGGTGCTATAGCGGGGCTGTGTTATATCATTTTATAATTGATAATAATCATTACTTCAAATGTTTCCAAGCGTTGAATTTTGATGAACCTTGTTCAATCTAAGCTTCACCTATGCAATAATAAAAATTAAATCAATATTCAAAATCAATGAAATTCTATTTTAAAGGCTGACCGAGCCAATTCCTTGGTCCGCTGAAACTTTGCGCTTGGACTTGTCCGAAAACAAAGTTTCAGCGGACTGCTAGCGTGGCAAACCAATGGATGCGGAGAGAACACTTGTGTTCTGTATGCAAGCGAAGCCAAGCGCATCTGTATATAGAGGCCTATAGTTTTCTGCTTATTGCGAAATGAATTCTGTTGAATTGAACAATGCAGGTGACGCCACGACGTAGTGAAATAACGCCCCATGTGCATCGGGCTTAAGGAGCCTAAAAGCAGAAACGCAAATTGTTCAGTAAATTTGTTTCATGAATAGTAGTACAGTTGAATGTAAGTGTTCATTGATAGAATGGAATAGGATAGTTGCTCATTCAAATAGGCGATCAATGTAGGGAAAAGACCGCCACTTTAATTGGCAGTTCTCATGTGCACTGCGTCATGAATCGTTAAAGTAGATATTCAAAGCAAATCACAAATATGCTCAATAATGTATCTCTAGAAACTAGAAAGCTTGCAGATGGTAATCGTATAAGTTTTACGTTAACTGCGTGTTTGATGATTAAAAAATAACACAAATAAAAACACTTCTCAGCATCTGGGATATCCGAGCGATTCGCCAGAAATATACCGATGTTTTCGTGACGTCACATCAGGTGCCAATCCTGCCTAAGCAGACGACGTCCTATATCAAGTGAACGTAACTGCAATGCAATTATTTTTAAATTATAAAGAGTTTGTTTTGTTTCACCATGACCGTATTTCACATTCTAAAAGGGAAGTGAAACCGTTTCTAGTAACTAAAATCTTTTGTTTGTAAAAAGTCATAAGGGTCAATGATCAATCAAAGAAATCACACTTTCGAATTGTAAAGCCCGCTGAATTATAGCATGGATGGTATTCGTTCCCTCTTGAAACGCCGACATGCCGCGGTGCATGCAGCTGAAAATACAATGGCATCTTTTTTTGTTTACAAGCGATTGATTCCTTTATTTTTTTAACGCTGCATTTTTCATCAAAATAATACCATGCATCAAATTTAGAGTGAGGCAACAAATAAGCATTTATACTGACGCTAGTGAAGTAAGAGAAATAAGTGAAGATGAGATGACAAAACAGGCACTGAAAATGTATAAGATGTTATGGGGCATCGTCTGCTTAGGAAGGATTGCTCCCCGGTATGACGTCACATATCTCAGCAGCGTTCAAAGAGCTCTATAGGTGCTATAGCGGGGCTGTGTTATATCATTTTATAATTGATAATAATCATTACTTCAAATGTTTCCAAGCGTTGAATTTTGATGAACCTTGTTCAATCTAAGCTTCACCTATGCAATAATAAAAATTAAATCAATATTCAAAATCAATGAAATTCTATTTTAAAGGCTGACCGAGCCAATTCCTTGGTCCGCTGAAACTTTGCGCTTGGACTTGTCCGAAAACAAAGTTTCAGCGGACTGCTAGCGTGGCAAACCAATGGATGCGGAGAGAACACTTGTGTTCTGTATGCAAGCGAAGCCAAGCGCATCTGTAGAGGCCTATAGTTTTCTGCTTATTGCGAAATGAATTCTGTTGAATTGAACAATGCAGGTGACGCCACGACGTAGTGAAATAACGCCCCATGTGCATCGGGCTTAAGGAGCCTAAAAGCAGAAACGCAAATTGTTCAGTAAATTTGTTTCATGAATAGTAGTACAGTTGAATGTAAGTGTTCATTGATAGAATGGAATAGGATAGTTGCTCATTCAAATAGGCGATCAATGTAGGGAAAAGACCGCCACTTTAATTGGCAGTTCTCATGTGCACTGCGTCATGAATCGTTAAAGTAGATATTCAAAGCAAATCACAAATATGCTCAATAATGTATCTCTAGAAACTAGAAAGCTTGCAGATGGTAATCGTATAAGTTTTACGTTAACTGCGTGTTTGATGATTAAAAAATAACACAAATAAAAACACTTCTCAGCATCTGGGATATCCGAGCGATTCGCCAGAAATATACCGATGTTTTCGTGACGTCACATCAGGTGCCAATCCTGCCTAAGCAGACGACGTCCTATATCAAGTGAACGTAACTGCAATGCAATTATTTTTAAATTATAAAGAGTTTGTTTTGTTTCACCATGACCGTATTTCACATTCTAAAAGGGAAGTGAAACCGTTTCTAGTAACTAAAATCTTTTGTTTGTAAAAAGTCATAATAAGGGTCAATGATCAATCAAAGAAATCACACTTTCGAATTGTAAAGCCCGCTGAATTATAGCATGGATGGTATTCGTTCCCTCTTGAAACGCCGACATGCCGCGGTGCATGCAGCTGAAAATACAATGGCATCTTTTTTTGTTTACAAGCGATTGATTCCTTTATTTTTTTAACGCTGCATTTTTCATCAAAATAATACCATGCATCAAATTTAGAGTGAGGCAACAAATAAGCATTTATACTGACGCTAGTGAAGTAAGAGAAATAAGTGAAGATGAGATGACAAAACAGGCACTGAAAATGTATAAGATATTATGGGGCATCGTCTGCTTAGGAAGGATTGCTCCCCGGTATGACGTCACATATCTCAGCAGCGTTCAAAGAGCTCTATAGGTGCTATAGCGGGGCTGTGTTATATCATTTTATAATTGATAATAATCATTACTTCAAATGTTTCCAAGCGTTGAATTTTGATGAACCTTGTTCAATCTAAGCTTCACCTATGCAATAATAAAAATTAAATCAATATTCAAAATCAATGAAATTCTATTTTAAAGGCTGACCGAGCCAATTCCTTGGTCCGCTGAAACTTTGCGCTTGGACTTGTCCGAAAACAAAGTTTCAGCGGACTGCTAGCGTGGCAAACCAATGGATGCGGAGAGAACACTTGTGTTCTGTATGCAAGCGAAGCCAAGCGCATCTGTAGAGGCCTATAGTTTTCTGCTTATTGCGAAATGAATTCTGTTGAATTGAACAATGCAGGTGACGCCACGACGTAGTGAAATAACGCCCCATGTGCATCGGGCTTAAGGAGCCTAAAAGCAGAAACGCAAATTGTTCAGTAAATTTGTTTCATGAATAGTAGTACAGTTGAATGTAAGTGTTCATTGATAGAATGGAATAGGATAGTTGCTCATTCAAATAGGCGATCAATGTAGGGAAAAGACCGCCACTTTAATTGGCAGTTCTCATGTGCACTGCGTCATGAATCGTTAAAGTAGATATTCAAAGCAAATCACAAATATGCTCAATAATGTATCTCTAGAAACTAGAAAGCTTGCAGATGGTAATCGTATAAGTTTTACGTTAACTGCGTGTTTGATGATTAAAAAATAACACAAATAAAAACACTTCTCAGCATCTGGGATATCCGAGCGATTCGCCAGAAATATACCGATGTTTTCGTGACGTCACATCAGGTGCCAATCCTGCCTAAGCAGACGACGTCCTATATCAAGTGAACGTAACTGCAATGCAATTATTTTTAAATTATAAAGAGTTTGTTTTGTTTCACCATGACCGTATTTCACATTCTAAAAGGGAAGTGAAACCGTTTCTAGTAACTAAAATCTTTTGTTTGTAAAAAGTCATAATAAGGGTCAGTGATCAATCAAAGAAATCACACTTTCGAATTGTAAAGCCCGCTGAATTATAGCATGGATGGTATTCGTTCCCTCTTGAAACGCCGACATGCCGCGGTGCATGCAGCTGAAAATACAATGGCATCTTTTTTTGTTTACAAGCGATTGATTCCTTTATTTTTTTAACGCTGCATTTTTCATCAAAATAATACCATGCATCAAATTTAGAGTGAGGCAACAAATAAGCATTTATACTGACGCTAGTGAAGTAAGAGAAATAAGTGAAGATGAGATGACAAAACAGGCACTGAAAATGTATAAGATGTTATGGGGCATCGTCTGCTTAGGAAGGATTGCTCCCCGGTATGACGTCACATATCTCAGCAGCGTTCAAAGAGCTCTATAGGTGCTATAGCGGGGCTGTGTTATATCATTTTATAATTGATAATAATCATTACTTCAAATGTTTCCAAGCGTTGAATTTTGATAACCTTGTTCAATCTATAAGCTTCACCTATGCAATAATAAAAATTAAATCAATATTCAAAATCAATGAAATTCTACTTTAACACCGGACTTGTAGGAATTACTAATTGATGTCAATACGAATTTCGCACGAAGCGAAACTCGATGGCCCACCGGAAATCTCTCGAGCTTGCCTTCGAGTCTCGGAGAGAGTTCGGGTGAGGAAAATTTATGATAATGAGCTTTGATTACATTAAGACATGTTGGTCGTAGAAGTGAAGGCCACTTTCTGCAAATGATATCACCGGTTATCGGATAATCACCCAAATGGTGTCTGAATACTCATGAGAACCCACGGTTATGTGTCTTTAATGAATAATCATCTTGGATATTTTACAGATCGGCATGGGACTGCTCATCCACGTTGGTACCGATGACGACCTACCCCCTGTCCCCGAGAACTTCCCGCGTTGCGGCAGCTGGCCACCAGGGTACTCTCAGCCAATCCCGCCCACTGACAACACAGAGGAACCCCCGATGTGTGAGGGTAATGCCTTACATCCCATCAACTCCATGACTGTGTTCTGTCTCTCTATCGCTATTGTTAATTTATTTCTGAATCGCAAATAAGTTATGACAATCGCATTTGAAATAGAGTTCAGAACATTTTTTCTGACAAAGCAATTGTTAATGTCTTCACAGTCTCGGGGAGTAATTTTTGTATTGTGAATTTATAGTGATGGCATCAAAGGCTCTATGTCTATCTTCGCTTCATACTTGGTTTCAAAATACCTTTTATAAAACTGGAATATGCTTATATTCCCACTAAAAGCAGACGAACGTCTTTTTTTCAAAAGATATTTTATTTTTCTTTTAATATGACCATGATGACATTGACGTTCGCTCTTTCCAAACCACTTGGGATATGTTTAAATTGTAGTTCTGATTTTATTTATTTTATTTACAGAATATAAAAACATAAAAATAATAACATACATGATAGAGTGAAAAAATAATAGGAAGGACCGCCCCGGTCAGCTGTGCCATTACAGAAGAGCTGTTCTGCAGAGGGGTCCAGTTAATAGCGCAAACGAGAGAAAATAACATATCACAAACTAAGTCCTTAAGATATTACTACAACATACCCAACATTGTTTAATCCAGTAACATGTCCCCACCCACCCAAAAGCAAACCCCAACACCGCAACCACAAACTTATGTAGCATTTTAAAAAATATATATTGCAACATTGCAACTATTTTAAATCAATCCATTAAAGATAAAGTTGAGTTCTGGTCATGCCAATACATGTGAAAGAAACTGTAGCATAGGTTGATCATGTCTACATGTGAGGTAGACATGTGAGGTTTTGGAATCATCAAAATAAGAAATTGGCACAATCTCGCTGAAAAGCACATGCACTGCACACAGAAATGGGTATATGGGACTGCAGACACAAATGGCATGAACATTTCAGCTATATCTCGTCATAATTCGAAAATTCCAAACTGACATAAAAGGAACAAGAAGGCTCACAAATTATTTTTCACCATTCCCAGAACTCAAGGACGCTACGGATACTTTTTTAAAAAAGGAATTAATTTGATTCATTGATGTGAGTTGTGCATAATTCACTTTTCAGCCTAATAACCTATATCGTCATATCAACAACATTAGCAACAACAACAACAATAAATCGGGTGTGCCGGGCCTGAAAAAATGTAAATCATGTAAGTTTTATTGCAGATTTGACATAAATTGATAACTGAGAATATAAACAAATACATTAAACTATATCTCGATATGAATGATTTTCTTCATTACTTCATAGCCATTTTAATGGTTCCAGATACTAACAATACACTTTTAGTAAATACATTTCAATATTAACTAGAATAGTACTTTATATGTATGTAAATCTGCATATAAATAAGTTGGTGACTTTATATAGTGTTATATTTCTCTAACTGCATATACTTTGTCTACGGTATGAGCCTCCATGTTGCATATTTTGTATATAATTATAATTGGAAAATGAAATCAGATTTTGAAAAATAGAAAGGCTGCAGGTCTATAAACATTGAACTATTAATTAAAAGAGTATAGTATTTCAATCCTATATGAATTTCTGAACTTTTTAAAATGTACATACTGTCATTGTCTTCATATTTGCATTCATGTTGTTCTAACCTTATATAATTGCATCAGGGTGATCATATTTCGTTTGGTATCATTTTTCTATTATGTATCCAAGTTTAATACCAAAATTTCATTTGATCCATTTATTTAACTGTCCATTGGAAACTGTTCCTGTATAATCACACTGTCCATTATTTATCCTATGTAGGTCTAACGAGTATATCTATGCAAATGCAATATATATTTTTTATACAAATATCAGACGATTATGCCTAAATTTGATATAATTGCAAACAAAAGAATTATTAGAAATACTCGACTTGAAAAGCGGTGGCCAATGTATTCGTTCTACTGATAAGAGAAGATTATCTCCAAAGCCAATTATTTCTACCTTTATTTTTGTTTTGTATAATCAAATAACTGTACCGAGGATATGGCCATGATAGTAATATGTATTGAAATGGCAAAATAAATTGTGTGTGAAAGACGAACAACGATACTTGCGATACTTTCAAGCAACGCCCAAAAGTACTAACAGATTTCACTTCTTGAAAAAACACATTCCATTTACCGACTGGTGTGTTTGCTATGTGTAAAAATTTAGGCTGATTATCCCATACTGTTTTTGATATGTTGATGCGATTTGATTTATGTTCAATAAGTGACCAATCATTAAAACGTGTTTTATATTGGATCCACTGTCAGAATTTCCATTCTTTGGAGCCTATAATGCACAAGCGTAGCTTTCTCCTTAGGCTCCTCCATATTTCACTTTCATTCTAGCCCAGTCTTTTCAATTAATACTGCATGCAAACGTATAAGGTACTCGCCTTCTTTTTTTTCTCTGACAGTAGATCTCATGTTTGTTTGTATCATTTATCTTGTTTGTACCATTTATACTGTAAAAGCACTGTAAATGTGAAATATGAAACAATAAACTGAAACTGAAGCTGCAACCGAATTTTAATTCATATGGCCTATTTGTCTGATTTCTTCACCTCCAACTTATATGAACCTTATCGAAATACTGAAACACTTATCCGTAATATACAGAACAAAATTTTCAGCAAAACTGTCTGCTTTTTGACATGTATCGGACATGTTGTTTATGATTACCATACCGTCTATGACCTATTTACGTGTTCTCCCTTGTGTTTATTTTTTTTATAAATATTATCGTGTCTACCTTTTGGAAACATTTTTGACCTCTTTTTCTTCAGACTGGGGCATGATTTCTACATGTTTTATGTAATCAGTTAGCAAATACCTGGACTTGGGCATCTGCCTGTCTCGAGCGATTATGGAATATTGTGCTAGTATGAGTAAGTTAGTTTCTTGGAGGGCAGTGCCTGTTGTGACTAAACGGTAGATTCCTGATGGAGAGGCATTTCCTGTTGCAGTTGCTGCAGATAAATGTCCTTTACCTATCTTTAAAACGTCATATACCTAAATGCAAACTACTGCTACTACTAATAATATGATCTTCATCAGTATGAATACTTCTCTCCAAAAGGGCCCTGCAGTTATTACCCTAGCTTTGCCAGGTACCCTTTTGATGACCTGGGTCGAGAGGGGAAAATATGGGTAAAACACCGTTTTGTCCTAGGATGTAAGCACGGAGCAAGGATTGAACCAAGAACCTCTCGTATGTTCACCAATATAAAACAGTGCTCCCACAATAGTGAAATAATACTCCTTACTCTATACATGACAGCTACACATGTTTTCTTTGAGCCCCTAAACATTCACATACTACTCATTTATTTTTTGCCCTCTATTCACGTAAGAATACAACATCTCGACCTCCCCGTCGTTCGTCGCGACATCCTCGATCCCGGTATTGGGTCTGTATTTGGCCTCGATCTCGCCTGTCTTTAACTCGACATCGTCGTCGTGTTTGCTCTTGAGTCGGAATTGTGAGACTATCTCGTCAAAGCTTCGATTCTTAGTCTCAGGCAGGTAGATGTAGATGAATAGAGTTGTTAGGATGACAAAGAAAATATAGATGATGAATGTGTATTCGTCAATCGCACCCTTCGAAATAAGAGGTAAAACATAATAATACATGTAAAGAATCTGATTTGTGGTCGATCTGTCAGTCATTCCGTCCGTTAGTTGTTTAGATTAGTTCATGTCCATCATTACAGATATACATGTGCCATTCCCCTCGATCCTCTGTTGATCTGGAAAAGGAACGAGTAATTACCCCCCCCCCCCCAAAAAAAAAAAAGCCTAATCAACTTGCACACAACTTATCACTCCGCTATCTGTATTTTGTCTATACCCTGCTCATTGACTTCACATTTACTTCCAATGGTAATTGCTTCAATATATTTATCAATTTTCTTTTTTTTGGGGGGGGGGTGAGGGTAATCAAATCATTACCTTGTACGAATCAAACATATATTTTAAAGTGAATGGGAAAAAACAACCGGCAAACATTAAAAAAAAACAAAGTTACCTGTATCGATGGGAAGGAGAGTTGGACCACAAAATTAGCCCACCAGTTGACCTGTATTGAGATGCTTACTGCTGCAGGGCGTGGCCCCTGGGACCACACTTCGGTCGATACCACGTAGGGGAGTGGTGCTGAAAAAGAAACAAGTGAGTTTCTTTTTCCCATTTACGCTCATCAAAAGCTGCAAGTTCTAAATTTATTATTTCTCAATAACTCTCTTTCTTTCTATCTCTCTCTCTCTGTCTATCTAGTTATATTTCTCTTTTTTATATCTTCATATTTCTTTAAACATTTTCCTCTGTTATGCATGTTCCAATTTTCTTTTCTTTCAATATGGTAAATTTTAATAAAGTTGCTCTATCTAAAATATAATTTCCGCTACCTTGATCATTATCAACATTATAGCAAACCGGTAAGTTATTTTTATCATTTTTTATCACTCAAATTTCCAGATCTACGGCACTCACCTGGTCCGATAGCAAAGAATATTATGTAGAGATAAACAAACCCAAGGCCCATCCATTTTGTCCAGTCGTTTTCTTCCTTTGAATAATAACATTTGAAAGACGAATAGCTTCTGTCGAATTTCAGTAATACACTCGCATAGTCACTATATTACATTTCCAGAACAAGCACATTATTGGAGCTGCAAGCGAAATATCATTAAGTGTGTTGATAGAAAACTCCCAGCTTTCTTGTTTTATGATAATCTTTCATAAAAGCACAATTATGAGAAATCTGGCTAAATTACCTATATTCATTACCAGTTTTAGACAAATTATTTACCCGGGGACTGTTTAACATTATTTTATCATCAAATTGTCCAATACACTTTCAAGAGAAATTCTGTCATAGCCCTTCCCCCCTCCCCCTTCTAAAAATTAAATAGCACATTTAGATAATTTCAATCTTTTCCAACAATGGATAAAGAGCTGTCGCTCGCACCTAATAAAATTGACAATCAAAGCAAGTGTTACAAAAAGAGACAGACATGGACTACGGTGTAAATGAATAGACAAGGTTCATATTACTGAATAAAGAAAGGGCGTGGCTTTCGGTAAATAAAACAAGATTTAAACGTACCTGAAGGGCGAGAGAGACGGTGAGACCGACCAAACAAAGAGATAACATCCCGAAAGGATAAAGAAGGAGAGGACGGCGCCCCAGGCGCTCAACTACGAGGACCTGCAAGTGGAAATATATTACAATGGAAACTTGTGAAAATATGTTAATGTTTTTTATCATTCCTGAGGTTTGCAACAACTACCACCTCAAAAAAAAAAAAAAAATCAGTTCACCCCTTCTCTCTCTCTCTTTCTCTCTCCCTCTCTCTCTCTCTCTCTCTCTCTCTCTCTCTCTCATACACATTATACATGACTCTCTATCAGTCTCTCTCTTCTATTAAAAAGGATCAAGTACTGACCGAAATGATAGTGACTGTGACGTTGAGGGCGCCAAATCCGACAGTGGCGTAAGCTATTTGATCATCTGTCATACCCGCCGATTCGTAAAGCTCTGTTGAGTAAAATATGATCTAAAAAGGAAAAGATAATTAAATCATCAAATTATCAGCAAAGAAGATAAGGTTTAGTAATCCACATGAAATAATTAAGACTGTTAAGAATGTACGATAATAGACTGAGGGAGGAGAGTGCTACAAAGAAAGGGATTAAAGGGAATAGAGAAAGGATCAAAGAAAATAAGGTTTAGTAATCCACATGAAATAATTAAAACAAAGTACACAGACAGACTGTAAGAAAGTACGATAATAGACTGAGGGAGGAGGGGTGCTACAAAGAAAGGGATTAAAGTTCATAATATGTATCTAATTTTCTGTTTATTAAATTTCTGTTATTGTGTTGTGTAAACATTGATAACAAAGGTATTTGCGAACCATTCATAACAAGTAATCAAAGTTGATCAGCAAATATGACAAAGCTGGGTGTGGTATTCATTTTGGGCACAATGAAAGAAACATTATATAAACAGCTTAGCCTCTTTTAAATTAGGGATTGTATTTAAAGTCCCCTGTCTTAAAATATTTACATTACGATTATTGATAATTTGATAAAGCACAAAGTTATGTAGGTGCCTAAATACCTGAATACCCCTAATATCATGTTCTCGCTTGGGGGAAAAAAATAATGTAATGGAAAATTTAAGCCCCCCCCCCCCCCTCCCGGGCTTTAATTAGAGATTAACTGGAGTACACACATGACAAAAAAATATATTATGGCAGGTAGGATCTATCAGTATGAATTATTAAACATGAATACCCACAATACATCAGTCACACCGCCAAACAGACTCCATACACATACCGACTCCAAACCATCCGACTCTTGGCAAATCGATATGAAGTAATTTTTTGCCCTTGGCCACACATAATTTCAGTTTTCAGTTTTTCCATTACAAATGGTACAAATAATATAATTGGTACAAACAAGATACATGGAACAAACAAACATAAAATATATTGTCAGAGAAAATAAAAGAAGGTGAGAACCTCATATCTATACGTTTGCATGCAGTATTAATTGAAAAGACTGGGCTAGAATAAAAGTGAAATATTGAGGAGCCTAAGGAGACTTATAATTGGACTAACCGCGTTGATTCCTGATAACTGCTGTCCGCCGTGCAAGACAACACAGATCAACAGAGGCATCAGCCAGGTCCTGTCCCTAAGACAGAGAAGATCCAGGACCCCAACCTTCTCGGTCTCGATCTCGTGCTGGTGTTCAATCTTCATCTCGTCAATCTCGGCTGACACGTCATACTCGCCACGGAGCTCACGAAGAGCTAAGTGATTTGTAAGAAATGTAAGTCAATTAGAAAACTATGCAAGTGCTTATGTGGCCCGTATTCCGACAGCCTGACATAACTTAATCCTGGGTAATAGCACTGGTTAAACTTTTCATTTTAATCCAGGTTAACTTTAGTCTAGGGTTATTTAAACCAGCTATCAGAATACGGGTCATAAGTCTTGCTCGTCAATCTATGGCTAACTCATCTTAATAAATACCTGTACTCAAGACAAAATGTTGAAGATTCAGGTGATGAAACTCAAACTACAGTCGCCGTAAGTGGGAGAACTTGGGTATACAGGTGAAGGCTCTTGACTTTCATACCAGAGGTCCTGGGTTTGATCCTTTCTCTGTGCTTAAACCTTGATACAAGCCGTTTAATCCAAATTTGTCCATCTGGACCCAGTGTTTTTAAATGCTTAACTGACAATGGGGTAATAAGAATTGCAGGGTCCTCAGGAAGAGCACTGATACTTGTAAGGCTGCCCTGTGTATTTAAGACCATAATTGGTATTAGTCAATACCTTCGGTAGCCTTCTCTTCTTGGTTCTGTTTGATGAGCAGCCATCTAGGACTTTCTGGGCAGAAAGGTAGAACTATGAATTCAATCAACCCAGTGACTGCGCTCAGTCCCAGTACGATCGGCCATGTGGATTCGTCGTAGAACGCAAAGAAACCCAACACCTGCGTGATATGAAAAAGAAGGAATATGCAATTACCATTTGTATTATGTATTTAGATTTTTACTGAATCTGCCAAAATTTAGTTCATATTAATTTTACATTCATGAATCGGTTACCACGCTTTACAAACATTCAACAAGCCCTTGAGCTCTTCTCCAAGGGCTTATTTCAGAAGAGCATGCGTTGAAGTACATAGATGGAATGATCTATAATTATTCTGAATACTTCCACTTTAGTGCATAAGACCTGATTACACGAAAACAGGATGTACGAGTTTCATTGCTTCATAATCTCATAAATTTTGACCAATTTGATATTCCATCATAACGCCTAATATAAAGTGTGGGAAACCTTTATCTAACAACTGAACGGACGCTTTTTAGACAATTTTATCACTTCAAATATGAACTGTAAACGATCTAACAAACGATCAGATGTTTCTTCATCTTACTTTCATGGTCACAACCGGCTGTGCACCTCTCTGCGTGTGGTCTACGACGGATTTCGCAGAAAATGCTCACATCGGACGCAAGCACGTAGGGGCACGCAAGACAGGCAAGGGGGCTGTTTGACATGTCCAACAATCTCTGCGTGTGGACACCTGTTCTGATGAACGCAGTTGGCAGAAAACTTCGCAGAAAACCCTTGCGTCGCACGCACGGATCTGCAGGGTTTTTTTTTTGTTTTGTTTTGTTTTTCCAAGCACGTAAGAGAACGCAGGACACGCAAGAAAGCCCATGGCTCCATACGGTGCCTGGATATGTCGCGCGTCGGTTGCACGGTACCTGTACGGGGCTCTACGTTCGCCTCAAGAGTTCTTGCATTTAAGAGGGGGTATGTTAATGAGGAGGATGCAAGACTCCCAAGAGGAGATGCAGAGAGATGCACGACTGATTGTGACCATGACAAACGAAGGACGTACGAATCGCAGGAGTTGGCCCACAGCGGACCGCAGCTGCGGACACACACGTTCAAAAACACTCACTCTCAGTTGTGACCATATCATAATGCATGCAATACCCCCAAAACTTGTATCACTTATCTTGAAGGGAAAAGACTAAAAAATAATATTTCAGACACTTGTAATGAAACAAGACGAAGGTGTATATCATATGTACATGTATTCATTGAGAATACCCAGCTGTTATCCGACATTTGCTTCGGCGACAAATGCTGTGGGCTTTGTTTCGTCAGAAGTGTACAGGGTCAGGATTAGGGTTAGGGTTGCAGTTGGATTTCACCGTTTTGGGTATGGTTTAGGGTTAGGATTTCGGTTAGATATAATGTAAGAGTCCAGTGGTGAAGTAAGGAATTCGGATAATAAAGGAAATTAACAGCAATTACTGTATCAGGAACATGTGCCATACAACAATAAAACCACGATAACTTTTTACAGGTCTAACCTGTGCAAGAAGGAGGCCTATTGTTATAAGAAGCTGGTGGGTGGTGGTGATGGCCCCCCTCAGATTGAAGGGTGCTATCTCAGCTAGGTACATCGGTACGATGGTCAGAGACATTCCTGGGCAGAAGAATAAAGACGACCAGATCAAGTATATCCAGAATGTTTTCGGGACACAAATCAAAATATTACCACCCCCTGTATAGATGTATCCTCGAATGTTTTTGTTTCAATGTTCAAAAGATCTGTACTTATTCCTAAGGTATCTTAGGTTTTATAGCGAGGGATCATGTAAAAAATCATCTCTAAAATTTACTTCTGCATTGGCTTTGCATTAGTTCCTCTTGTGTACACCCCAGAATTTGTTTGTACACTTGTAATCTGAAATAGACTTGTTTGTTAATGTATATCAGTTTATGCATGTTTTCTCGGCTCCAGAACCCCTTTTTAAAACCAAATAAGTCTACACCGATAAAGAAAAATTAATGTGATTAAAGATTGAAAATTAGTCAATGAATTTTTTAAAAATAGTTTTCAAAAAGGCTCATCAATGGCCAAACTAACCGACACTGAAGCCTATGACGAAGCGACCGATGATAATCATTTCTGGAGAGCCAGCAATCTGACAGCATCCCATCAACAACGAGCCAACGATCGAGATTAAATTATTGTAAATCAGACCTCGGTTTCTGTTGAAGAAGACATGAATAAGGAATAGAGCCGAAACCTCTGACGAAATTTAAAAGAAAGTGTAAAATGCACAACTGGCCTTTGCCCCCCACCTTGCCCCTCTTTTTTAAAATCAACTTGGCATATTAAGTACATAAAAGACAAAAGTGCCACCCATTTTAAAGTTCAGATCCAAAAGGCACCTGAGAAATCCGGTAACCTTTTCTCTCCCCCCCCCCCCGTCATAAATTTCTTAGAATTATGCCACCCCACCCCTTTAACAAGAACCTTGATCTGCGCCCGTTTGAAAGTATACAAAAATATGAACAATAAATTAAAGACAGCTGAGGGACAAGACGGTTGACAAACGCCCAGGCTAGTCTATAAATTGGTGAACTAATAGCTTCAAGCAGCCTTCTTGTATTCTTTTAAAAATTCCTATGGATTACAAGTACTTTTTTATTTAAAAAAATGTATATCCTCTGATTTTGTATTTCTGTTTATAGATAAAACTCGGAAAAACATTTATGGTATTTACCTGCCAAAATAGTCAGCCCAATATCCACCTGAGAGAGCTCCCAGGGCTCCCCCTATGCAGTAGATGGAAACCACGGTGGCCCAGAGCCAGGTGAGAGCTTTATCATCTAGCTGCTTCCCACCCGAACGCTCGAAATACGTCTCATTGATGAAATCTTGGATGAACTGTCAATGTAATAGGAGCAGTGAAATGTTCATGTCTCATTTACTATACAGTACATGACCTATGCTTCATAACACGCCAATCTTGCGACGCCCACCTCTCACACACGAACACACCCATCCCCATCCCACCTCCACCACCCACCCACCAACACATTTTAGCAAGTTCTAACTTAAAAGTGCGTCATCCTATTTCTTTTATGCACTCTTAATCTACATCCAAATTTCTCTCATATATCTTACTCACCACCCCCCCCCCCTCTCTCTCTCTCTCTCTCTCTCTCTTCCCTCTTTTCCTTGCTATCCCTTCCTCCTCTCATTTCTATAAAAAAAAATCGCTATCCAAAACTTCACATCTCTCTATGTTCCTTTTCACTTTCTATCCATTCTATCATTATCTTCCACCGGACACCTATCCATAGCCTCTATCCCTCTCCCTCTCTCTCTCTCTCTCTCTCTCTCTCTCTCTCTCTCTCTCTCTGGACCCCATGGAAGACCAGTATTATCGTGCCTGGCACAGCTGAATATGGGTTATCCAGCCGTTTCATTCAAATGTAAATACTTATATTGTACATGTATGTTTGTTTGTTTTTTAACTGAACGGAAAATAAATACTACTACTACTACTACTACTACTCTCTCTCTCTCTCTCTCTCTCTCTCTCTCTCTCTCACTCTTACTCTCTTTATCTCCCACTTCTCCCTTTCTACCAATATCATCTTCCTCAGTCCACTCTCTCTTCCACTGTAACCCACCACTGAAGGAGCTGTGATAACTCCCTGGTTGTAGCCGAATTCTCCGGAGGATCCAATGCTCACAGTAGCAGTGCAGAGCACCAACATGAAAGTCAGACGTCCCTGCAAAATACAAGCACAATGTACATTTCAAATAATATCCTCCTTCAATGGCAGAACCAGGATTCTTTTCCATTCGACCCCTCCCAAAGCCCCCACACCTCCAGCCCCCGGGAGAGGTACCATAAGATTGCCAAGTTTGAAAAAAAAAATGTTGCATTTCTTCCGAAGCACAATTATCTTCATGTAAAAATAGTAGAATATCTGACAAGGCAAAAGGAGGGGGGCGGGGGGGGGGGAGGCTTTTACTGTCCTTCCATTTTCAGAGGCATAATTACCTCGAAATCTCTGACAAGCAGAGCAAAAACTACAATGCTAGCAGACTTATTTTGACGGAGGGGGAGGGGCACATATCCCTGTAGCCCACTCCCGGATCCGCCACACACACACACACACACACACACACACACACACAGATATATATATATATATATATATATATATATATATATATATATATTATATATACATATTAATTTTTTTCTCTCCAAATATCTCAAAATAAAGGCGAAAGTAATGTCCATGTTGAATTCTCTGCTCCAGTACAATACTAATCTTTTTTTCTTTTTTTTTTCTATTTCTCCTTTTTTTTTAAATCTTTTTTCTTTTTCTTTTTCTTTCCTTTTTTTTTTTTTTTTTTTTTTTTTTTGGGGGGGGGTATTTTGTATCTAGTTAGATTGTTTTGTATTTTTTTCTGCATCTTACATACATGTAAATTATGTAAGTCAAAAATTAGATATTCACATTTATTATATTATGGAAGCTAGCAGCCTCAATAGATCACTGGCCTTTGCTGCTCCTTTACTATTATTCCTCTTTATTATTCGCATACTCTTGCACCGTCGTGACTGTGTATCTTTTACATGTTGTAGGACCCACACGATGACATGGTATCTTTTTACGAACGTGGAGATATACTTGAACGTAAATTTAAGGGTATAAACTTTGTGATTTATCAAATACTAGTTCGCAGGCTTGCAGCTTTGTTTTTCTGGAATAGTGAACCTGAAAAATTAACTACAAAGTCCAAAGTATAAGCACTCTCAGATAATCTATTCAAATGTCTCAGGAGTGGTATGAATCAAAACAATATTCTGGTTGTCTCTGAATTCTTCTTGTTATTTAAATAATGATTCAGGTTCAAGTGGCGAAACTCAATTGATTGGCCTGAGCATTTTCGATAGGACAATTCAAATTAATTTCAATCAAATTTGCAAGCTTCAATTGCTATGTCACTGTGCCCTTAATTGGCAAGACTAAAAAGTGCATATTCCTATTATGAAAAATCGATAACTTTCAGTTTGAGATATTTTTAGCTCGGTCGTTGCACCCGATTGTTTTATGTTTATACAATTCAAATAATTATCACTTCTAATACCAAAGAATACAACAAAATTTATTATGAGGATAAACTAATTATACATGAAAAGGATCAACGCCGTTTAATTTCACCGATAAATCCATTGGAATGTTTCGGTCTCATTTTCATATAATTACTTAAATGAAGTCTTCACTGTTGTTATTATTTATTATTTTAACAATCCAAGTGATAATACTCTTTATTTTGCTTGCATTGATTGAATATATTTCTGTACCTATTTTCGTTATCAATTATTTTTACATTGTTAACTGCACATATGTTACTTTGAAAAATGAAAATGAAATGAAATAAAATTTAAATCTAAATATAAAAATATAAATTCATTATCCTGAATGACCCAAAAAATTCAATCAATCTACCTCTCCACCTCGCTTCCCACGACCTGCTATATTGAGCACAAATATACGCCCCTCGACATTACGGTATGAACTAAATGTAATTATATACTACATTTTTTTATAATCCATGAAATCCCGTAGAACGATTGGCCAGGGATGTCTCACGTGACATTAAGTATTTCCAACATAGCATGAAGCAATCGATATATAGGTCTATCGCAATATCGCCTCTAGAGTAACAGTTTACTCCTTTTTTCCTGGGGGGGGGGGGGGATGGGAGAACACACAATTGTGTTTCTCTCAGAAGTACTATTCTTTGATCATGTATATAAAAATATATTCTCTAAACAGTTCGTGAAAATGTACCCATGGTACCGGTACTTTCTTCTTCTTCTTCTTCTTCTTCTTCTTCTTCTTTTTTTTTTTTTTTTTACTGTAATTTATTTTTAAGTTAGGTCAAAATATCAATGTAAACTCAGCAAAAAAAAAAGAAAGTAAACGCTTTTTCAAGTCAGATTTTTCATAGAAGACTTCAATAAAAGTCAATAAATTATATATCAAATTAAGGGAAATTTAATTGTCTTTCAATCTGTTAGGTGAACACAAAGTGAAACTTCACGCATGAGTCAACACATTCATTTATCTGATGCAAGGTGCCAAAGTCAAACAAAGCAAAATGAAAAAAAAAAATAATTCGAACAACTCGAAATTCACAGTCATATTGCACCGAAAAATTAAAAAAAGCATGATAAAAGTTTGCATTTTTGGAGTCGCCATTGAACCCAACAATATTGTTCCATGGAAATGCAGTGTCTTTAATCTCACACAACACCACTGAGTAACCATATACTGTCATTACATTTTACTCAGCCTTCAGTTTCATAAAAATTTTGAGTAACCATATACTGTCATTACATTTTACTCAGCCTTCAGTTTCATAAAAATTTTGAGTAACCATATACTGTCATTACATTTTACTCAGCCTTCAGTTTCATAAAAATTTTAAATTTTGGACATTTAATCATCCTTGTGGCTAACCCAGATTCCATTTTAATTTGGACTTAACAGAAGCTTCTTCTCTTTTTTGTGTGTGAAAGAGAGAGAGGGAGAGAGAGAGAGAGCGAGCGAAAGCTCGATCATGCAGTTTCAACCAAGTCTCTCATTCAAAGATAAAGCCATCGTGTAAGTTTGATCATTTGTTTCGATTGCTATGTGGAAGAGCATTTACACATTATGGCAAATTGTCCAATTTTGCCATTTTTACTTTTGTACAATGGAAGAGAAAAACGATTGTGTTCATTCATGCCTGAAATTTATCTTTATGTTACACTAACAAAGTGAAAGATAGTTACTTTTGATTTAATTCAATATATGATTTATTGGATTTATTACAGTCTTGTATGAAAAATCTAAACTTAAATAAGTGTTTACTTTCCTTTTTTGTTGTTGAGTGCATCCAGTTTTGTTATGAATGATTTGGACATTTTTATGTGTGTACAATTTTGTTATGAATGATTGGTATACTCTGTATTTGATTTGAGAGAAAAAATATCATTTAAAAAACAGTGGCAGCGCTCTCCTCGCGCATTACTATGATTGTGTGTGTGTTGAATGCGAATGTGGACGAAGATCATGACGATGGAGAGGTGACATTTAATTTCAGATATTTTTTTTTTCGTATACATTTCAATTTGTAACTTTTTAATGAGGGATATAAACAGTCCTGTAAATCAATTATTATACCGTGCACTCTTTTTGAGCCACAGGTAAAAATTACGGATCTTCGGTGACTGGCAAACTTAACCTTTTCTCAGGGGCTACGCCCCTTAGAAAACAGTCCTTTACCACCTCAGAGAATCCATAAAACCTCTCAGTGCATGGCACGTTTGATCATCATTTGTCTGATTTTGTGGAAAGGTTGTGAAACTCAAACAAACGGGTGGGATGAAAACAATGTTATCTACAGACTGAGACTATTTTGGTGATAAAAGAGTACAAATTTCACAAATCCTTTTGTTCTTTATTCTCTTTTTCTTCCAAATTGTTTAATTGGATCGGCAAATCAGTAAATAATAATTTTGTAACAGATTAAATATTTTGAAAATCAAGGGCATTGATTCAGTTCTGTTCATTTCTTCTTTTTTTTTTTTTTTAATTAACAGAATATCCATTTTTAGAATTGACTTTACGATTGTTGCTGCCTTTTCTCTGGCAGTATTCATCATTCTTTTTTTTTTTTCTTCAGATGACATTATCTGTCTTTCAGCTTCGAGCACATGACATATACATTGTAAATGGATATATTTGAGCGCGCGTCGGGCCGAACTGAAATTAGATCCTTTTGCACTATGGTCAAGACCTGCTCTCCTTGAATATACGTTCTCACATGTATCTACTTTATACCTTGATTGCGTATGACGATATAATCACGATGTTATCATCCTTTATTATCCAGGGGTATAAATAATGACCTCGAGGGGTCAGTAAAAATGGCGTAAGATTACTTTAGACCTGCTAATGATAAATACAAATTAAATCGATCTAAATAACGGAAGAGAAGCTGACAACTGAATCAGTAAATGAAGGTCGATAAATTTCTACCAAAACTGAAAAAAAATCTCTAAGCATTGTTCGGAAAACAAAAGCAAAAGTTATGCATTATTTTTCGACCTTCTTATGGTCACATTATGTATTGTCAGATACGCCCACTTATTTGGGTATGAAATAGACAATTAACGTTATTTTCAGTAAAAAGACGCCTTAATGATCTCATAAGATATACATACACATATTTATTGATTTTTTAAATTTTATTTTTTTAAATTTAAGCACGGGTGCCTACCTCAGCCCGAAGTCTGTTCTTCCGTAGGTCCGTGCGTCATAAAATATACAACGTTATATACAGTAGATATACATATCTATTATAATGATAGGTTTTAAACCAAACTGAAGTCCGACGTTATATATATGTCATCCTGATATATGCTTACCAAATACGATAATTTGTGGTAAACAACAACAACAACAACATGACAAAAACTTCAAGAAAAACTTCAACAACAATATCAAAATTTAAGTATTCAATTCATCCAATAAGGAGAGGTACCCCCTTCCACGACCCATTCGGTGGGTAATTTTTGTCTTTTTTTTTTTTTTTTTTTACTTTTTTCTTACCTTTTTACTTGCTTGTCAAAAGGAATTTTTTTAGAGATAACTATACCCCCTTCCAAATGATCGTGGATTTACCACCGTTAATAAACACGTTACAGTTTTATTGTCATGATATCAAATACAAAACATAGAAGGTAAAAAAATGTAATGGCGAAATGCTTAAAAAATGTAGGAATATAACTCAATGATTTTAGACAAAAACATAATTGATGCCTGACTTACCTCTCCGACACTAACAACAGACTTGACCTCATCCTTCTTCTCTTCTTCGACATTATAATCTGCATTTTTCAGCTTTTCTTCCATGTTTTGTACTTTTTAGCCTTTTCTTTTAAAACTTGAAATGCAATTGCTCCTTATACAAAGGACACTGCTTACGGAAAATATGTAGCGTTTGTTTTTAGCACTGCTGCTCATCTGAAGTCATTTATTTCACAATCCTGGTCGATTACATGAAATACAGAGTCCAACGCAATTAAGAGTGACCCAAAACGAAGGAATAGGTTTCACCCCTGACGAATTAAGTATCGTGTCGCGTATTAAATGCCAAACTGTTTTTTGTTGTTATGTAAATAAAGACATTGTAGTTTAGATTGCATTGATCGGGAACAAACAAATGCTGATAAGTTAAGGCACTGAACTTTCAGTCTGATCCACTTGAATACATTTATGATGTCATTTTTACACTCCCTCCCCCCCCCCCCCTTTCCCATTATAAAAGTCGCTTACCAGTAAAAGGATTATCGTAATGACTTCTGCTTGTGAAGAAAAAAATGGGAATGAAATTTGTCATTGGTTTAACAGTCCGCATATTGTTTCGAAAAATGCAATAGCCAGATATTTTGATGTTCTTTCACCGATTTCCAATGAATTTGGGTGTAAGTATTTGAAAAGAACGCCACAACGAAATAACTCGGGCAGACGTACATGTTTGTCGTCTGCATTGAATTGTCCGTTATTTTTGACACTTGTGTGTAATTGGGTTTTTACAGACGTGTATCAATCAGATATGATTATTTACGTCTGGGACCGACCTTTAACGTCACCATCCGAAAGACGTGACTCAGTCTCGAACCTGGGTCCGCTGAATCAGTTTATAACTTCCACTGTTAGCTGGATTACAGGCGCCCAACGTGCTCGTTGCAAAAAAGAATTTTCCATCCCGGTCATTTATGAATATCGGCCATGGGAATTGTTTCTCCATAGGATATATATTTTTGTTTTTCGTATTAGGCATTTGAATAATTATTAAAACAATAACGTTAAAATTACCTTGAAGGGTTGACGATTTTTTTTTTCTTAGTGATAGCTGTAATTGATTAATGGTTTGAACCATCATGTCGTCTTGCTCTGGATACTCTTATCTTTTTGTGGTTCTCACTCGGCTAAAAATCACACATATGATGATCAAACGACATTCATAAATTTCGTATTAAGAATCAGTGAACACCTACGTATGAACACACCAGAAAAAAAAACTGACTTACATAAAAGCACCTACAAAGAACAAATACTCAGGAGGGAACCTACAACCAAGAGATAACTTCATCTAAGCAAATCAAAGAAATCAAAGAAATCAAAACCTGTATTAAGAGAGAGATAGACAGAGACAGAGACAGAGACAGAGACAGAGAAAGGGAGACAGAGAGAGAGAGAGATGGATGATAACGTCTCTTAAATGAATAAATATAACTTTGTTTAGCCATGATAACTTGAAATGAAGGTCAATCACAATTATAAGAACGCTTAAATTTAATTAATTTTATCTGCTACTGAAAGAAGACGGAATCTCATTCTTCGTATTTGCTCTGAAAAGAGACAAAGGAGATGCACTTAAGGAGGACATGATAGCAATATAGGACTTTTCTTTAAACAACGGAATTAAAGATACGATGTCTATTTTTACTAGTTAAACTGAAATCTGCTGAGTTAGTGCAGGAATTTATCATAAAATTACATGAAAATTGTCTGGAAATCGTGCAATAATTGGATTACAAACACGACTACTACGAGAAAAAAATGGCCCAAAATGTGACGTTTCATGACTGGAAGAGAACTATTTACAGTGTTGATTTAAAAGACTAAAATAAATCAGGGGAATAAGCAAAAACAATCATTCATAATAAAACTTCAGCGACCGTATCAATACCACTGAATTGACTGAAAGGACTCAGTGGTCAGGCAGAGGTTCTTAACATTTTTAAGTCAACGATCCCTATACATGGGCACTTTGGCCCTTGTCAGTGCCGTTACCACGAAAATAGAATCAGGGACCACTGTTCTAAGATACAAAAAATCAAGCACAACGAAGAGTTTTTCATGAAGTGATGATCTCCGCAATAAACGAACCCTTCCTTTAAGGCTTGCTCATAATTTTATATCATCTGGATCATATATTCTATAGAATACAGAATGCAGGAAAAAGCATGATTAAATCGCAAAGACGTTCCTAATGGTTCAGACCTTTGATTAATCGGTATCGCTTAGACCACCTCTCATTTTGAGAGAAAGGTTTGGCGACTCTGCATGTGATTGGTTGAACCTGGTCAATGCCAAGTCGTCCATTGAAAAAGAGAATACTAAAACCTTTTGCCGTTATCCATTCTTCAAAACAATCCAGCTCATTCGTTATAATTAAAAAAAACAATTATTGATGAACACAACATCTTTATATCGTCCTTGTACTTGTGCTAAATTTCTTTGTCAGTTTCGTCACCACTTGCAATTTTTATTTCATCTTCGTGGTAGGGTGCATAGCCCTTTGAAGATTACTAGAAGAAGAAGAATAATTCGAAATTTCATCAAGGATACCCCAGTTTTCATCGAGTCATTTCTGAAAGAGATGTATATCACTTGAGACAGAGCCAAACAGATATAAGTTTGTACATTTCAGATAAGTATTCAGAACTGAAACTGTTTCCATTAAAGTACCTTCTTTGATTTGTATATACAAGGGTTGAACTAAGCTACCGAAGCTTTTTTGTTAACATGGACATGATGGAGATGACTGAGAATGTCACCGATATAATGACAACATATTTAAATTTAATGCCTTCTACCCAGTACGTTCCGGACGACATCAGAAATAGTCTTCCAAGATTTCTGGTCATCTACATATTTCACATCGTCATCGGCATCACTGGCGTACTCGGCAACGGTCTTGTCCTGGTCGTCCTTGTGAACACACGGGACATGTGGGATGCGACGAACCTCTTGATCGCCAACCAAAGCCTCATTGATTTCTTCGGATCTCTCTCCGTCATCATTTTCGACGTCATCCCGGTGCCACCATTCGAGACAGCTGGTCCTGCACTTGCAAAGTATCTCTGCTTCGTCTGGTACAACCACTATTTCGTCTGGTCACTCAATTACGCATCGATCATCAACCTGGTTTTCATCAGTTTCGAGCGGTTCTACGCAGTCAGGTACCCTATTCGGTACCGAAGCAACTTTACCGTGAAACCAGCACTGGCTGCCTCTATCCTAGCTTGGATCATCGGTGGAGGATGGAGTTGGTTCCTACCAGCAACATCCCGCCTTGAGAACGGGATCTGTCGCAGGCCTGTCTGGCCAACTAAGAACACTGCAATAGTTGTATCTGGACTTACTTTCCTCATTTTGTATCTCTTTCCTCTAATCATCATGACTGCAATTTACGCATACATAGGACATACCCTTAAGAGAGGTAGCGCCACTCAGAAATTTCAGGATGCAGGAGCAAAGACAGATGTTGCCGGCAGTTACCGGGAGATTGCCCGCAGAAAGGTCATGAAAACCATGGTGATTGTCACGGTGACTTCACTGCTTTGTTGGACACCCTCCAATCTCCTGTATGCAGCATACGCTCTTGGTGCGAACATCGATTTCACTGGCATCGAGAATGCGACTGTCCAGTCCATTCAGTTTGCTAATAATTGCATCAACCCTTTCATCTACACATTCAACTACCACAAATTCCAGGAGGGTCTCCGCCGACTGCTAAGGCTTCGGGATTCAAAGCCTTCGAAAGGAAAACAGAATGGTGATGGCAAAACGAGTTCGACCAAGGTCGCATAGGAACACTACACAGGCAAGCAAGGGTGGGGGTTTTTTTTGGTTTTTTTTAAGTCTGTGAAATTTTATACAGCAACAAGGCATTATTCTGGTGAAAAATATGAATAGTGTAACGCGTTGTACGACAAAGGAAGCGATAAATTGTCTTTATGTCTTTATGAAAAATGGTTATGTGGCGCTCACCTTTTATTTACATTTTATTACATTTTAGGACTTTAAAAAAGTTTATAAGATTTTATAAATCTGTGTCAATCCATAATGACCGAAAAAAGTATTCCAGGGGCGTATCCAGGATTGTCAGAAAGGATGATTTTTTCCCCCAGGAAAATGATTTCGGGACTCTCTTAGTGTGGAGGATGTTCTTCCCCGACATATAGCTTTCCACTCTGGAATGTTTTTGAGACTCCAGGGCATTCTGTGGGGAAGGAGAAGACAGGACTTTTTTTTAATGGGAGAAAAAACCCGGCGTGAATTGTCTTTCGTTTTCTATCCCATTTCTCCTTATCCCCACCCCCCCCCCCCCACCCCCACCCCCATCCCCTTCCCCTTATTTTCCCACGTGGGGCCGCCGCTAAACCTCCGGGATTTGTGTGTGCATATTAACACTTTTAAACTCTTGGTGGCAGCCCATTTGACCGGAAGTTACCAAGACAAATAACATGTGATTTAGGTAACTTGTGCATTTGTCATGCTCCATCTCTCATTAGCCCTTAAGTCGACTTGAGACGTAAACGGAAATCATGTTTTCCATCAGTAACTGAATTTGGAGCGAATTGAGAAAATTTGTGAAACTTAGCAAAATCATTTAATTCAGAAAAGTGATCAAGATAAAACTGTTAACTCTTGTTTGATTATGGAATTTCGAAAGAATTGGTGAAGGTCTACCACATTTACCAAAGATCCAAACGTATCTAAAGTAAGTTTTGCATGGTCCATTTGCAACCCATCCATCTTCATTTTCAAATCTGTACCCAGGAAAGATGTAAATGATACTGTGATTTGATTTGTCCTTCGGATTTCATATGGCGAATGAAGAGTCAATTCCCTTTTCTTTTTGAAATTTCCCTAGAAAAGTGCTGATTTTGCATTTCATTTCCTTATTTTGTCCATAACTGTTCTTGTTACCTTGTAGGCACTGGCGTGGTGGTGGGGGGGGGGGGGCTTGGGGGATGCAGCCCCCTCCCCCCCCCCAAAAAAAAGTACCACGCCCAAAAATAAAAAGATAGAAATAAAAAGAAAGAAAAAACGAAAATACATACCGAATATAGGTCTAGATATATGACAAAACTACATTTTCATTCAAAAGGTCGATTTTTGCTTGCTCGCTTCACTCACTCGCAAGTACCAAGAAATTGTGCCCTGTATGCCGATGTTAAGCCCCCTCAAATGTTTTGGTTACGCCACTGCTTGTAGGCTACAGATTTTAAAGATTGATTGTAAACTAAACACGAAAGCAAAGACTTTCGAACAACCAGCTCAAGGGCAAATTCAGTCCCTTTTATACAGAAATGATGTTCCGATAGCTAATAGGTCATTGTAATGTTCGCACGTTTCAATAGGTGATTTACAAGGCTATTGAAATTGCCAGAGGTTGATTTATCGAAAGTCTTTGCGATCGTGATCCTATTTCTCCATGCCCCATCTATATCAATTAACGTAAATTTTATAGGAGCAAGCCCTACGCATTTTCCAACTGATTTTTTAGCAGAAATGTAACGACAATGGGGCGTAGTGAAATAGTAGTTCAAGTAACCTACAACTTTAGAAGGACTACTGCATTATGGACTCAAGAAGGAAAGAATGAAACCAGCACCTTTTTAAGAGGATATTTTATAAAGAAAAATAGATGTGCACTTTAATTTAAATGAACATTTGACTTTCGGGGATTCCAATGCTCGAGAAATACTTTCAGTAAATGTCGATAAATCTTAATCAATTTAAGTGCTAAATTTGAATGCATGTAGGTAAATTTTAAGTTTCCGAGCGAACAAAAAAACAAACAACAAAAAACTTTGTTAGTCATCATAATATGACAATAATATAATTTAAAAATACGAGTAGACCACCTCACTGCCGTAATATGAAGTGATGGAATCTGGACGAATACGAGATCAAGATAGCCCCCTCCGCCCCACCCCGTCTAATACGTCATGTAAGCAATCTTTTGTCATGTGACCTCATTGTAAGGAGTCGTGTTTTCAGATTCTTGATATGTTAATTTTATATCATTCCTTCTCTGCCTACCTTTTTCTTCTTTTCCTGACCTTTAGTTAATTGGAAATAGTTGGAAAATTTGTTGGACAAAAAATGTAATGTTCATTTCACTTGCCAGAGCGATTGACGTGCTTTGGCTAATCATTCATTAAGATCTAAGACGTCTACTTTCATTCTCTCCAACTTTGCGAGTTCTAAGGATGCTCTATATGTCATATGAAAAATATATATATATTACAAAACCCTTTAGTCGATATCTGTTATTATCCTTAACCTCATAAATGAATTTTGAAAGCATTCGAATCAGATACAAAAACGTCTCCTTTAATTCAAATTTTCCGACTGATCACACGCACTGGCTGCCCCATTTCTACTCAATCAATAGAACATACAAAGGATAGTCAAGGATAGTCTTTTCAACCGCGACTCTTGTTTCGATTCGTCTTTGATCATGTTTTAGGTTTATAACTTTATCATCTCTTTGCCTACGATTCTGTGTCATCTGTTATAAGCAAACATGATTATTTCCTTTTTTCTTGCTTTAGGCTTGAGACAGAACTGAAGGGTAACGATATTATAAAAAATCTGCTGAGTTCGTTACAAAGGTTCCTGAAAAAAGAATGAATTAAATTATATTATCAAAATGATATGGACTGAAAGAAGAAACCCAAATCAATATCAGGTTTTCTTCATGAGAACTCGATCGATATTGTGGAGAACCATGAACTATGAAATAGCAGAGGACACTACAAATATTGCTTTAAAGGGAAAGTCCAGCCTGATTACAAGTTAGTTTTAAAAGAAGCAGAACAATTAAGGAAACAGATCAGTGAAGGTTTGAGCAAAATCCGATAAGAAATAAGAAAGCTATGAATTTTTAAAGTGGTAATCAATCAAACACAAAATTGGCAACTCCATGACGTATCTTGCGAGCTCCTCTCCCATTTGCCCTGTTCCAGAAAATTTCATTCATTTCCATTTTCTCTATAGATAATATTCAGTCATACATGCACCTTGGATAAAATCATTCCTCATATGTTTTTACACAAAACCTGTATGAAACATATTTATTCCTTCATTAAAGAAACTAAGAAAATGAAAATTTATGGTATTTTCTGTAATGAGCAAATACGCAGGGTATGTCACGGAGTTGCCAATTTGTGTTTAATTGATTACAACTTTAAAAAATCATAATTTTCTTCTTTCTTACCGGATTTTTGTTAAAACTTTCACTAATCTGTTTTCTCATTTTGCTTTATTTAATCAAATCAACTTAACACCAGGGTGGACTTACCCTTTAAAAGACGAAAATTGAATAAAACTATTAGTATTTCTCCATCCTAGATGAAAATATCGTGTTTTATTATCCTATCTGCGCCTATTGTAGCATGATATTTATTCAACTCTTTGGATCGTACACAAGTAGGAGAAAGTTGAATGCAGCTGAATTATGATTCTGGTAAGACGGCATATCTCCTAACATCTTTTTGTATTATAAGGCTATTCAATATTTTTACTATTTGTTTTGTCATCAGAAAGTTTGAATGTCACGGTCACAGCGGAGTGGTAAATAACATTTTTTACCAAGTAGCTCCTGAGAAAGATTGGAAAGTTTTTTCCTTTGCTTTTTCAACATGTTCAATTTATCATATCATTGAATTACAGGCGTATACCCAAATAAATATTAAAGGGTGTCACATTCATTCTATATCCCGTCCAGCCTATCTTCCATCCAGTACAGGTAGGTGATCAGTACGTAATAATGATAAAGAAGAAAAAACATTAAGATAAATGATGATCTTGATGATGATGATGATGATTACATTATCATGATTATACGGAGTTTTAGGATAACCAACTCTGGACAGATATCTTCTCAGAAAATAACGCTTAGAAAACTATTCCTTCGTTGGATGTCCGAGGGGTAATAGTGATAAATTGTCCCAAGATTATTGTCCCTGCAGTAGGTGGCAGTTGTCCTAGAGGTGCTATTTGTAGAGACGTAGTTCTCTGGAGAGTTATCCTATGGCAGTATTCTATGAATGACAAAGGTTTTTTCGGCCAAATTTACAGCTTAATCCAATTGGCGCCGAATTTTCGTTAACACATTCAAAGGCATAAAAGTTTAAATTAAGAATTCATTGACATTTAGAGTTTCAAGGCATCAGTGTTCTAGAGTGTCCTTTCACGAAGCAGAGAAAGTATTATTTAGTTTCACATTGGACCAACCATCCAATCGTCTGCAATAACTTCTGACAATTGCATGCTACTTCATAGTAATTCATGTAAGAGAAAGGAAGCACTAGATTTATACCTTCTTGAATCCTTCTGACTCTGAAAGTCAGTTTCTAAAGTATTTCACAAATAGAATGATGGGTCTCAATTTCCGTTCGGTTGAAAACGATTTTAGCAAACACTGTCAGGGTTCTCTCGTATTAAGCAATCAATCGATATTTAGATATCTGCAAGGTTCAAAAGACCGTTGAATATCCGACTTTGAGTCGTAATATAACTGACAATCACGTCATTGTCCATCATGACAATTTTATTTTGACATGATATATATTAATGTAGATGCGTGAAACACACGATGAG
This sequence comes from Heliocidaris tuberculata, assembly GCA_025618425.1. NCBI lineage: Eukaryota > Metazoa > Echinodermata > Echinoidea > Camarodonta > Echinometridae > Heliocidaris > Heliocidaris tuberculata. Next base: position 24,233,635 of record CM046850.1, read on the forward strand.
GGCGCTTCGTGTTGCTGTTAAAAAGTTAATATATTACTACAATAGGCAATACAGCGTCAGATGGGTGTTTTTCTTTATATTAATGATACCGATAAAGTACGACTTTCATATCGAGTCAGCGGGGCGAGAATGTAAACTTAATAGTACTTCGATATCACATTGAGTATCGGATATTGTGAGACTGGCAAGAAAATTGTAAATCGGGTGGAATTTGAATGTATGATATCAAGTTGTCTGAGTAGGATCACTTGATTTATGCGAATAATTTTGATATCTGACATCTTGACTCCGCAAATCTACTGAGAGCGGTTTGATTAATTGACTTATTAGAATCATTATAAGAAAGCAAAGGTGTGTTTGTGAGAATTTTAAGGAGACATACGGTTCTTGGTCACATCAGAGGGACCAAGTAAATAAAGACGAATACCTTATAGAGAAACCTGGTGAAAATGAATGAAACATCGACTTACGTATCTGACGACAGTGAAGTAGGAAGTTCCCTGTCACTGCCTACCCTCATCATTTACATCTCATTCGGCATTATAGGAGTAATCGACAACGGTCTCGTTCTCTATGTCATTGCCAGAGTGAAGGAACTTCAAGATACCACCAACCTCTTCATTGCAAACCAATCGCTCATCGACGGCGTGTCCTCCATACTCCTTCTTGGTATTTTCGTCGTTCCCAAACCTCCAGTTCCCCAGAACAACCCTATCATGGCAAGATTTCTCTGCGGTTTCTGGTACTCCCAGTTCCCATACTGGGCTTCGCTGATATCCTCCCTAGTCAACCTGCTCATTCTGACTTTAGAGAGGTACTTCGCAGTCCTATATCCCATACGTTACAGAAGGCATGTCAACTACAAACTGGTGATCGGTTGTTCCCTTATCCCATGGGCTAGCGGCTTTCTCCACATGTGCTACCTGGTAACTATAACCAAAGTGGAAGGGCAATCATGCCTATTGTTTGTGTGGCCGAATGAAACGTTACAACCAGGCATGGGTATATATACCTTCTTGATATCTTTCGTCGTTCCTTTCTCCGTCATGTTTTTCCTCTACGCCCGCATGTGGCAGAAGCTTCGCGAAGGACCCGCTACAAAGGAAGAAGGGACCGTCCATCAGGCCACCGACTACAGGAACATCGCTCGCAAGAATGTCCTCAAGACTATGTTGTCACTGAGTTTATGTTACGCCATATGCTGGGCACCGAACCAATTCACCTACCTTCTCTACTGCGTCGGCGTTGACATCAATCTGGCCGGGACATTTTACTACGTAACAGTCTGTATTTCTTTCATAAATATTTGGATCAACCCGTTTTTCTATGCGTTCCAGTATCACAAATTTCAACATGGACTTAAGACCGTCTTCTGTTGTTCTGGAAGGTCACCAGAAGTCAAAAAGCAAACTATGAATAGCGTGTCCACATCAACAATAGTGGTGTAAACGCTCAAGGAAGGTGAGGAAGTCATCAGTTTCGGTAACGAGAATCCGACAACTTAATCACATAAATAAATGTCAGTAGTCTATCTATATCAATTACATATTTGGGCACCTTGTTACCTGAATATGAGGTGATGGTCATTCGAATATTGGTATTTCGAAAATTCTTAGAAAGGGGTGCAGTTCCCAGTCAGAAAGAAACCCCAACCTACAGGCAAGGGTAGCGGTGTAACGTAGGTGCAGCCATTGAGGAGACACTGGCATCATGGGGGCGCCTGTCTTACTAATTAAATAAAATGCGAATTAACATGGCCACTTGTTAGAAAGTGCTGGAGGGGGTTCTGTCACTTTCTTTTCTCGTAGTTTTCCATGTCTCCGTTTCCTTTTCCTTTTTCTTCTCTTCCCCCCCCCCCCCCCACTTTTTTCGCCTACCGATTAGGTGAGCAAGTGTCCCCGTGCCTCTCCCTTAGCTACGCCACTGCTTATGGGAGCAATGCGAATGATACAAAATATACGTTTTATGCCCCCTTATCATGCTTATTATATTTTGATGCATTTTACCTTGCACAGTCCCATCCCCTTTTGAACAATCCTGGATCTGCCTCTGCCATTATTTTTGCACAAAATGAAATAACGCCGTACCTAGTACCATATTTCTTTAAAATGTGACTTTGCAGTTTGATTGGTATTATCATTACTGTAAATTATTATAAAAAAGAAAATGAATTTTACATGTTTTGATTAAATACTTCGGTAAATTCTGTTTTTTAAGCCCACTTATAAGGTGATAAAGTGAAAAGGATGACTTTCAATTAATAAAGGCTAAAGAAAGGTTAAGAAATAAACACATCAATAAAACATTTTCCAATTTTATCTTCCTTTTCTGATCATATAGGTTTTTAAACGAGAGCCAGCTATCAACAGGCGGTCATCTTGAGGTCCGCATTCTACCAAAATCTAAGCCCGACGTTGGGTTCATATATTTTTGGAGTAGCCGGGTCAGTAATGATGAGAGAATAAAAAGGAAATTTACACGTCATTGCCTTGTTTAGATAAAGAAGCTTTTCTTTTCATATTTGCAATGCTGACAGCACTAATATATGATTTTTTTTTAATAGTCATAATTACTGAGTATAATTTTTTTTAAATTATGTTTGTCAATATAACATGTATCACATTGCATTTATTGTGTGAAGTAACATTTTTGACTGTCTAATCAAGAATACAGCGGTGGTTGCTTCGCTAGAACATTTTTCAAAGGGGAATTATATTTATATGGACTGAAGTTACCGACAATTAGTGTGAGAAAAATTGTATACGAGCAAGAAATAAAATCGAGTCTAATCGAGAATACAGCGGTGGTCGCTTCGCTAGAACATTTTTCAAAGGGGAATTATATTTATATGGACTGAAGTTACCGACAATTAGTGTGAGAAAAATTGTATACGAGCAAAAAATAAAATCGAGGTCCTCTAGTTATCAGATTTGCCTAAAAACACAGGAGTTCAGAAAAAGCACAATGTTCGACATGGCTGTAAAAACTACAAAATTTTATGATCATAACATATAATTGCCAATAAAACTTCTATAAATGGGGTGTGGCGTCCCCTCCTCTTTAGTAAAGCCCCCAGCTTGGCCCTATCAAGTTATGGACTTAAATTGATTTATCTAATGCAGCTGCTATTTGATCTGTCTGCTTTAGGAACCTGGGATCGATTTTCTTCTCTTTTTTTTCACTGGGGTGCCGATGGTAAAATTCGAAAATTATCTAACAGGCATTTAAAAGAAAAAAAAAAGGTTATCACCTTGTGATGCTTTTTAACCTTAAAAGTCACTGACAGCACCCCCAGCACTGCCGACTCTTTCACGAGCTGCTGCAGCACCCCAGCAACCACGCTCCCATATCCATGGTCTGCTTGAGGGCTTTTGACAAAAATATTGAACGATAATTCTGTGCAATTAGCTCGGAAAGAACAGAATTTCCAGCAGGCGTTGATTCAAGTTTTCTTCTTCGTTAATCTGTTAAGATGTTTATATGCAGCCAGTGGAGATGCTATACAGATGATCATTGATTTATCTATTTATTGATTGTAATGACTGGTTGATTGATTTATAATTGTTTAGAAATGTTAGCATAAATGTTAGATTTTGTCTATTTCACAGGATTGTATGAAATCGCAACAAAAAAATTTATGAAATACTGTTAAGAAAAGAACGCATACTAAAACATCATGGTTGGTATTCTGCTAATACAGTTAAACCCGACGCTTTGTTAAAACTCGACTTTAATTTTAAACCTCGGGTCAGGTTTAAATTTTAGTAGAATCCTCGCCTATGATTGTTGTTCTTTCGCAGTAGGCACGATGTGAAAAGGAGCACTGTTTGGTTTAATATGCATTGATGAGTGGTGATATTTCTCATGAATAAACAGTGATGTTTCTCATCAGATAATTTACAGAAACAAGAAACCAAATTTTGAGGAGTATCAATACTGTGGTTTTGATTTTTTTTTTCATTATTCACTTATTTCAATGTCATTTTATTACAGGCACATAAAAAGAAGCTTTATATTAGACACTTTTTAAGCATTCCTACTTAAATCTCTCTCTCTCTCTCTCTCTCTCTCTCTCTCTCTCTCTTTATATCTCTTTATCTCTCTATCCCCCATCTCACACGCTCTCTCTATCTTTTTTTCTCTCTCTTTATTTGATTTGATTTAATTTGATATCTTTATTTATATACAGTTAAAAAGGCCAAACAGTTACAAGCCTGGTTTCCATTGGGGCCTTGTAATCCCTTTCTCTCTATCCCCTTATTCTCCGCCAACCCTCTCTCTCTCTCTCTTTCTCAGTCCATCTTTCCACAACCCCCCCCCCCCCCCCCTCTCTCTCTCTCTCTGTAGGCACTTCAAAATGAAAAATACATGTATAGGCAGGTCACCACACACTGTATTGTACCTATCTGATATTCAGAGTTTTATCTTTTGAGTCAGTTTTAAAATATTGTGTCATATTTTGAGATATATTTTACATTTTTAATGTTTGAAATCAATTGTATATTATCATTATCGTCATTCATAATTATATTTAACGTCTGTTATAACACTGTTGATTCGTCTCAACAGGTGTTCGTTTAGATAACAATGGATTCTTTATTGACTTTGCATTTACATTTTAAATTTGATTAAATTCTGTTTCAGAAAATCTGTGATGTTTGCTTAATGTGTTCGATTGCAGTGGACAGAGGCAGAATCTTAAATCCACAATCCCCAAAGATATCCCTCTCCTTAATTGTGTCCTTGAGCCCCCTTCCAATTATCTATACCCCAAAAGCTTCTCATAAATGTGCTAACTTTCAGCATTGCGTTTTCCCCTCCCCCTCCCAACCTCCTGAATCTGCTCTGACAGAGCAAGACTGAAACTACAAGGACATGTTTTCTTCTCCAAAATATGTTAATCTTGGGACTTATTTGTGATTATCAACTGGGAAATGATCAATTCGAATATTGTTTTTATCGGTAAAATAGTGGAGGGGCGTGTATTTCGATTGCCCCGGTGAGTCATGACATAAAGTCGAACACAACTCTTTTCAGCTTTGCTGTTCGTTTGCAAGTAAATAAAAGTGTGAGATCAAAATAACTACATAAGTATTATATATAGTTCTGGGTGTATGGGCGAGTGGGTGTGTAAAACGTGCGTGAGTATACTTCCGCGCGCGTGTGTGTGGGTGTGTGTGTGCGTGGGTGGGTTGGTGTATGCGCATGTGTGTAAATTGTGTTTTGTGAATGTCGGTTATTTGATGGAATGAGAACAGAAGGCCGGTAGGTGAAGAAAAAGGGGGGTACCAGTGAATAATGAAGGTGACATAAACCATGTAGACAGAAAAGAAAACATGTTAAAATCTAAATGAATATCAAAAATTGTCAACGAATCAGTGGTCGATTAACCAGACGTGATGCTCTGCTCGTTCTCATTCTCCCTATCTCTCTATCTCTCTATCTCTCTATCTCCCTTTCTCTATCGTCCAGTTTAAATCATTAAAAGTACAAGAGATTACAATCTCAATGATTATTGAACTCTATATATAATGAAAAATTTGATCATATAATTCAAATATTTCCTGGAACAAAAAAGCTAAATGACATTTTTGGAAATTGTGATTAATCATTCTTTTATGGTCGTGGTATTCGATAGCAACTTCAGACCACAAAAGCACCAACAGCTGCTAGGTTAAGTGCTATTCTTATTGAACTCATGTTTAACAGAAAACCAAAAATTCATATAAAAAGTACTTGTACTTTACTCTTTGAGTAGCATAGGCCTACAGATGTTTTCCATTATGACATAATTTACAAGGTAAAGGCTTAAAAGGCTGTCCATTTTATTAGCTTTAATATTTACAGCTTTCCCACTTCTACTGAATTACCTTGGAAGATAAAATCATACAAAATAATGCCCCCCCCCCCCCCCACACACACACACACACCAGACACGCGCGCGCGCAAACAAAGAGATATTGGATTATTTTCTCCGGTTACATGCCAATTTCCGAAGGTTCTTACTCTGAAGTTTTCGTAATTCTGAAAATGAAATAGGGTTCATACTTCCGAAAATGGAATAAGGTTCATAATTCCGAAGGTCCATAATTCCGAAAATGTAATAGAACCCTACATTTTCTTTGGAAATAACGAACCTTCGGAATAATGAATCCTACATCATTTTCGAAATTGTTAACCCCTTTTCATGTTAATGTTAATGTTTTCAATTACGAACCCTACTTCATTTTCGGAATTATGAACCTTCGGATAGATGAACGTTCGAAATAACGAACCTCCGGAATTAGGAACCTTCCGAGTAATGCAACTAATTTTCGGAATTATGAACCCCCTGGTATGGGAATTCGAGTTTCGGAATTATGAATCTTCGGAATTACGAACCTTCTGAAAAACGGATGCCCCCCCCCCCCCCCTCAAGCCAAGGGTCCAAATGGGGCAATGAATCCACGGGAAGAGCATTGTAGAGGTGGAATACCAGTTATATGTTATCCCGTTAATTAGTATGTCTTATGTTATTGATAACAAGGGGGGGGGGGGTGTTTTGTTTTGTTTTGTTTTGTTTTTTAATGCTGTAAATGTATTAAACTTGATGGATGAAATGGGTTTTTTTTTTTAATACCAGTATTGAGAACGAATTTGAGTATTAATTTTGAAGACAAGGCGACCAATAAAATTCCATTATTTGACTCCCCAAGAGTTAGCAGATCACAATGTTCTTTTCAGACGTGGCTGTATTTCCACTAGCACTGCACCTGTTTCCTTTAAGTCACCTGGAAAGTAAAAATCCTGCCGAAATCCTCTATCATTTAAAAAGATAACTGATAACCTGAGTTCAGACCCCATCGATTTCCACTGAAAATACCAAGTTACAAATGCAAAGTTATACTCAGTGAATGAAAATCAATCTCCTAAATACAAATGGAACGAAAAAAATTTCGCAGTGCAATAACGTGTCTTGAGTTAATTTGGGCCTGTAAGCTCGTAAAACGAATGCAATACACTTATGCACATAACAACTGTGAACATGTGCGGAAAATATTCACCAATTTATTAGAAACTTTACAATAAGAGTATGTGATACAACATCTGACACAGTTTACAAGCAAAACACGATTTTTTTATTAATATATTCTATGAAATGCAATAGATCACACTGCACACAACAATTTATTGTACATTGTCGAATGAGACCCTGTGGAACATTTGCACACGAGAAATAATGTTAAGCATCCTTTGGTTGAGGCACGATTAATGACACATTACATGCAATAGAATATGCAATATTTTTTGCCTTACACCCGTCTTGAACGCTAATTCCACAAGCAACTAAATCAAAATATGACAAAGCAGATAATAATAATAATAATAATAATAGTAATAGTAATAGTAATAGTAATAGTAATAGTAATAGTAATAGTAATAATAATAATAATAATAATAATAATAATAATGATAATAATAATAATAATAATAATAATACTTCTAACTTTACATGTGACATTACGGCGAATCCTTTTATCTCAGCCTATTTTTCAGATTCGCCTTAACGTCGAATTTCTATTGTGAAGGAATAAACCGCATTGTAAGGATTCGCCTTAAGGTAGGAGATATGCTTATAATAATAATTATAATAATAATATTATGAATAATAATAATAATAATAATAATAATAATAATAATAATAATAATAGTAATAGTAACAGTAATAGTAATAATAATAATAATAATAATGATAATAATAATAATAATAATAATAATAATAATAATAATAATACTTCTAACTTTACATGTGACATTACGGCGAATACTTTTATCTCAGCCTATTTTTCAGATTCGCCTTAACGTCGAATTTCTATTGTGAAGGAATAAACCGCATTGTAAGGATTCGCCTTAAGGTAGGAGATATGCTTATAATAATAATTATAATAATAATATTATTAACAATAATAATAATAATAATAATAATAATAATAATAATAATAATAATAATAATAATAATAATAATAATAATAATAATAATAATAATAATAATAATAATAATAATAATAATAATAATAATAATAATAAATGATAATAATAATAATGATAATAATAATAATAATAATAATAATAATAATAATAATGTCTTTTTACCCAGGTACCCTCATCATTATCATAATACTGTTCTCCCTGAGGACCCTGCAATCATAATATTACCCCGGCTTTAGCCAAGCGAACATGATAAGGCCCTCAAGCATCCAAAGAATTTCTCCTTACCGAGGTACCAAAATGATGTTTTGCCTACAGGTCCACCCTAACCATTACGAGCTAACCGTAATGTAAATCTAGCGCTACTCAGACATACCGGTTTTCTAAGCATGCATACGTTTGGCAGTCATAATCTTTTTGAATATTATGATCATTATAATTCTTGTCTATCTGACACTTTTAAATCATCAACAAAGAATATACAACGTACATGTACATAGATTAAACTTAAATCAATAAGAGATATCACAACTTCACAGCAGAGCGCGTTGAAAAAGAGAGTTGTAACACGTGCATAATAAGCCTATGCGTACGCGGTCTTTATTTAAAACATGGCGGATCATGGAGCTCCCAATAGTTCCCTGTCACGTACATTCTCTATGGGAGGGAACTATTTGAAGCTCCATGAAATGACTGACCAATCATAAGCGACCACCAGTGTCGCGACTCTCTGTATGTAAAGCTCTGCTTCACAGACACTGGTGCCCTCAACCAGGCTGCCTTGGAAAGTAACAGGTTAACTAAATGACCATGGCCCACGGGCCTTCCTTCCCACACGGGCCATGTAAAGATTTCCAATCAATTGCAAAGTTGCAATGGCCAATCAAGATCATTGTTTCATGCACACCTCGTTCAAAAAAGCAGACCCTGGACCAATCAAAATGCTTCTTTCTTTCTTTCTTTTTTTTTTTTTTTTTTTTTTTTTAACGACTGATTGCAAACCTTGTGTTATCGGGTCCTTATCGGGTCCTAATCGAGCACACAAGCATTTTTAAATGATTAAAATCATAAAGTATGGTGTACAATATAATAATTAAAGCCTTACATAAAAAAGTAGCAGAGATCCTAAAGAAATGATAAAGACAGAGATATGGAGAAAGAGAAAGAGAGTGAGCAGAAGAGGGACAATGCAAGAAAAATCTCGAGATCAGAAACAAGACTGAGATGCGTTAGCATTAACATGATTTTAGTTATTATGTTATGAATACTAAGATAAATAATTCACTGAATTATTGTAGAAGGTTTTTTAAGTAACATGATATTACATTTACCGTAAAATAAGTACCGGTAAAGTGCATGTGCATATATAATTAGTCATATGATTACAGTATACTGAGTTTTACCAGGTTCGACAATACCATAGCCGGTTTATACAAAATGTCGAAAGTGACAGCTTTTTAGAGCGTAAAGCAGCCGAAAAGCCTCCTTCTAATTATATAAAAAAAGAAAACTTGTAAATAAGTAGACAGTGCATGTCAATGAAACACATTTCAGCCCAAGTCTATTCCGTGCAAGATTTTCTTTTTCAGTTTTCGATGAGTATTTCAAAAGAACACATTTATTTACATCTGAAAACAGGTATAAAACTCTATTCTACTTTCTTTCTTTAATATTGGTATTTGGTATTTTTTTGGTATTTTATTAAGAAACTTCATTGACATTGACATCAATATTGATTGATTTCAATGATTTTCATGATTCAAAAATATGCATGTGTATATCTTTATCTGTATATAAACAAATGTACTTTGTAACCACAATTGTGTTGCATAGAGTTCGATATACATTTATTTCATTGTATTTAGTACAAAAAGTCCTCTTCAATACGATGTGATTAATATTCGAGGTGAGGGCAATTCTATTTCAGTAAATTTCATTCAATCATTATTTTCTAGAAATAATTACGAAATGCCCCAGCCTCTAAATACATGTAGTACAGATAGCCATGATTTCACTACACACAATTTACACGAAGCAAGCGCGCCATGACAGAGATATTTGATACAACATGGAAGACTATTACAATTTCAAGGATTCCACTGAGCCAAAGGGCTCTTAGCGGAGCTCCCAGCCTAATATCGGGGCTCTTATTCCTTTCAAAGAATACATGGTGTAACCCTAAAAACATTTTCAATTCAGCTTCTCCATCATGGAAAACAATGCCTCAAACTGGTCGTCGCAGATTCGGCTCAAGTGCAGGAAGTATAAAAGAATTTTCCGTGTAAGTAAAATCAGGGGCTGCGCCAGGGTATTTTGATAGGAGGGGCAAGACGACCTAAAGATGACGTCATATTTTTTTTCCTTTAAATAACAGGGGTAATATAGAGTTATATGTTTAAGACCTCTCTTTTTAATACTCCTCTTTCTTCTTTCTTCCCTTTTCTTCCCTTTTCTTCCTCATTTTCTTCTTTTTTCTTCTTTTTTTGTCTTTTTTCACTACTTGAAAAATCATAGGGGGGCGGTCGCCCCCTCTGCCCCCCTGTAGCGCCGCCCCTGAGTAAAATGGTGAAGGTGACCTTCTTAATCTCATTTGGAACAGGCCTCTAACTCGACGTTACCTCTGCCGCCCTTGTTGCGGAAGGCCGAAGCGATCTCGTCGAAGCTTCGGTTCTTTGTCTCGGGCACGTAAAAGTAGATGAAAATCGTTGTAGCGACGACACACAGGGTGTAGATTAGGAAGACATATTCTCCTATAGCTCCCTGCCAATAGTCAAAGATATAAAATATAGTCTTTAGTTTTAGGTAATGACGAAAATAGAATTTTCTGAGAATTCAACAATAAAATCTTCACAAAATCTTTAAAAGGAATTTTACCAAAGTAATAAGCTACATCGTAATTAATAATACATGGTACAAATGACCCTGAAATGACCCCAATTTGTACGTGCACCCGCGTCTGTTTTGTGGGACCATAGACAAATTAAATAGACTCGTGCGCTAAACGAGAGGTTGATATCAGCAGTATTCTTGTTTTCACAACATTTAAAGGAATTAGTCATCCTTATTAACGTCATGTTTACCACTATCACCACCATCATCACCACCACCACCACCACCACCACCACTACCACCACCACTACCACCAATACCACCAATACCACCACCACTACCACTACTATCACGCAAGTCTCACCTACCTGAATATGAGGAAAGGTTAGCTGGACAATAAAGTTGGTCCACCAGTTGACCTGGATTGAGACACTGACAGCGGATGGGCGTGGTCCTTGAGACCAGAGCTCGGCGGATACCAGGAAGGGCAGAGGGGCGGGGCCGATGGCAAAGAAGATGATGTAGAGATAGACGAAAACCAAGCTAAGCCACTTCAACCAATCATGCTGCGCCTGGTTACAAATAAATTGACAGTTGGACTAATTGATAATTTGGTTAAGAGTATACATCACAGAGCGCGTTCGAAAGAATTGTCCGCACAAGATATTTTTGGAACAGTCCGACCTGTCAGGACTGTTTAGAAAGTATCGAGGCTGGATAATGAAGGACTATATAGTTCCCGAACACAGAAAGTATATTAGGCTTATTATAAAATGATGAGATGATCCTTGTCATTTGATGAATCACCCTCATCCCAAATTACTGAGGTCTCGAGTCGACTAACTAAAATGTAGTTTCCAGACGATTAACCAGTAGGCCATTAGACATTGCTAAATGCCTTATCACATGTCCGCTCTCAACCAGGCTTTCGATAGGTAAATGAATGAATGGCGTCATTTAAGAGTGGTATCGTACAAAAAACAGTGATTGTAAAATGAACAGTGAAAGCATTACTGGGGTACACCAATCTGTGATAACTCCTTGGGTACACTGGCTAAATTGCATTTTGTGCATAGGGTATTGGGCATGAATAGTTGAAAAAATTACTGACTGACATGTCGACAATTAAAGGGATTTGGTAACTTTATGGAGGCTTGATTTAATAAATTGTTGAATTTTGATATCTGTCTTGTATAATGATGTTCAGAAGGATAAATAAATAGCCAGGCATAGAAAGCTTTTCAAATATATAATGCAATTATTAAGATATCTATGACTGAATACTCCCATTTACGAAAGCGTATATGACCATACGCTTTAGTCTTACACTGAGTCTATGTGGGAAAATGAGTCTGGCATTTCCGGTCACTTGCATATGTTTACTTTTGTGAAGCACATGATGATTTTCAAGTGCTTTTTTTTTTCCTGGGCTTCATTTTTACACCATATTACATACACTGATAGCATGTAAGGCCAGGCAGCTCAGATTTTATAAAGCCTCTATACAAAGTTACCAAATCACTTTAAAGCTGACTTACCAAGTTAGACTTTCATATCGACGCAGATACTAGACAGATCTACCTAGCCTTCTAATTGTTATCAAGTAAAAAAAAAATTTTTTAAACTCACCTGAAGAGCGAGTGATATGGTGAGACCTACAAGCCACAAAGAAATGATGCCGAACGGGTAGAGAAGGAGGGGACGTCGCCCAGCCCGCTCGACCACCAGTACGGACACGATGGTGACACAGACGTTGAGTGCCCCGAAGCCCACCGTGGCGTAGGCGACTTCGTCGTTCGTCAGTCCAGCTGCCTTGTAAAGCTCCGTGGAATAGAAGATAATCTGGGAGGAGAGGGCGATCGAGAAACAGGGCCCCGTTTCATAAAAAAGTTATCAATATCAAGTTGCAATCATTCTTATAAGCTACTGAAATCCTTGAATCTGATTGGCTGAGAGCAAAGTGGTCATAGAAATAGGGCAGTTGTTATTAATTCTTCATAGTGACTGTTGAGTACCGCGTTCACATGGGCGGTTATACAGGATCTGACCAGATTAATCACATCGCCGATGTGAATGTGCTGCCTATACGAGAGGTAAACTTCCTTGTAAAACAGGTATATGGACGCCGGGAGGTACAGTGATGAATCAGAAACAGATAAACAAACACAACTCTACTCCTGCACCCTCTCCCTCCAACCCCCCCCCCCTCCCTCCTCAAAGAAAATATAGAAGATATAGAATGAAAGACGAATAGAAATTGGAAGAAAAAGGGAAAAGTAAATATAAATAAAAGGGAAGAAAAGCCAATGTATATTGAACGATTGCAATATGTAGAATGAATTGTTGTAATTTCATCTCTCTCCAGTACGGTACGGCATATCATTTTTCTCTATAATCGCGGGCTTCTCTATATTTATGATTTTGGAGGGAAAGGGGTCATTCTAAATATGCCGTTTCATTTGTTAACATGGGGTGTTTTAACACCCTCCCCACCCCCTCCTCCCTATCCAGTATTGACCCCTGACCATAGGCGCCGGAAGCGGGGGGGCAGGGGGGGCTGTCGCCCCCCCAAACGAAAAAGTGGGGGGCAAAATGCATTTTCGCCCCCCCCAAAAAAAAAAAAAAAAAAAGGGAGAGGAAGAAGAAGAAGAAGAAAAAGAAGAAGAGTTGGAATGAAAATATTGTATATAACTTAGAAAAGTGGTTATTTTTATAATAAATTTTTTATAAATAAAAGATTATATGTGTGATTTACGCCGGTGCTCGTAACCAGCTCTGTTGCTTCGCTATCTCGCTTTCGAGTTTCTTCGAAAATTTTTACGTGTCTTGTCCCCCCCAAAAAAAAAAATTCTGCGTACACCTCTGGTCACCTCCGAAAATTTTTGACATGAGCCCCCTCCCCCTCCAAAATAGTGAGCCCCCTGGGTTGTTTGCCCCCCCAATCCAGAATTGCTTCCGGCGCGCCTGCCCCTGACCTCTGTACTTTCAAATAGATTCATCATTAACTTACAGCATTGATTCCAGAGAACTGCTGTCCAGCGTGTATGACGATGCAGATGATGAGGGGTAGCAACCACGAACGATCACGGAGGCACAGGAGGTCGAACACGCCGATGCGCTCGACACTGCTCTCGTTCTGGTGCTCGCGTTTCATCTCCTCGATTTCCTCTTGGATGTTGTACTCCCCACGAAGCTGACGAAGGGCTTGAAGTGATTTTTTTTTTTTTGAAAAACAGGACAATTGAACTGAAAGTGACTTCAACGACAAATTCAACAACGAATTCGCATTCGTTCGATTTTTGTCATTCGAAAATTAGTCATCCTCATTTCAATTCAAATCTATTCGATTAATCTTCAATAAATAAATTAAAAATCAAGAACTTAATTTATACATTTATATGCTAAGGTCAGAAACACATGAATGTTTATGTACAAACAAAAATTTATAGACGTTAAACAATGACAATGCATGTTATATTACGCTAGAGGGCACTCTTTATAATTTCCGTTTACATAAACCATTGGACATAATAATATACCACAATGATCCTAATTCATGTTTATGATTTTCAAATTGCCATTTAGTCCACTACATCAGGCAAGAAGATAAAACAGAGGAAAGGTACACTCTAAAAAACATTTTAACTTGCTGGATTCAAACTTTATAGTGTTGCACCCAGCTTGTTAAAAGTGTTAATCTACCATTTTGAAAAAAGTGGTCACTCCTCGGCCCTTTTCAATGGTTATTTAACACTTTAGTTTTTAGAGTGTAAATAACAGTAACAAAATCAAAATTTTAGATTTAGTCATTCTCAATTTTTGCTACCTTTTAAAGCTTGTTCCTCGTCATTCTTCCTGATCAGTAACCATCGCGGACTCTCCGGACAGAAAGGGAGCATGATGAATTCAATGATGGCAGTCACCCCCGTCAGGCCGAGCACCACTGACCATGTCGACTCGTTGTAGAATGCGAAAAAACCTAGACACTGAATATAGAAAGGGATTCAAATTTAATTACATAATTAACTAATCTATTAATTGGTTGGTTGATTGATTGATTGATTGATTGATTGACTGGTCAATTCATTGATCAATTGATTGACTGCTTGATGGATTGACCGGGTGGTTGATTGACTGATTGATATATTGATTGATGTATTCAATTATGAATTCAAGCATGATTCATTTATGTATTCAATTATGTAATCAATTATGTTTTCAATTATGTACTCAATTATGTATTCGATTATGCATTCAACAAGTATAATGATGTACTATGTATGAGATCTGTACCATGCCTGAAAAATGTACGTTAAAAATACGATGCAGAAACCAATAAATCAAAATCAAATCAAATTAATTAATTGATTGATAGACTTATAGTCACACCCGTCAGGCCGAGCACCATTGACCATGTCGACTCGTTGAAGAACGCAGAAAAAACCTAGATACTGAATATAAAAGGAATTAATATTTGATTACTGATTACTGATTACCGATTGATTAAATTGACTCACTGATTGCATGGTTAATTGATTGGTTACACGCGCTCATTGTAGCACCACCGAACATGTCGTCTCGTGGTATATAGAAAAGCAAAAAAGCTTAGATATTGAATGTACAAGGCACTAAGGTTTGTTTGATTAATTGATTGAACACTTCACCGATTGATAAATTGATTAGTTGTTTAGTTGAATGTTTGGTTGGTGGGGTTTGATTGGTTGGATGCATGGATGGTTGATTAAATACATGGATCATGTTGATTGACTGACTTGTTGATTGTTTGGTTAAAGTTGATTTTACTGGATGATCTGAGTAACTAGATATCCTGTGAGGGCGCTGTGTGAATATGTCTTACTAAACCATGCCTAACATAATGACCCCTTTTTTCATTACTTCTAAGCATCACTTTGTGGAATGAACATTCCTTATAAACTATGAATTTATGACAAAATACCAGCTCTCGTAGGAGCAACATAAGATATGACAGATGTTGCATTGATGTCCCGAGGATAAATCATTACGTAGGTGTGAACTCATACCAGGTACACACAGCTAAACCGTGACAATTGAATTATGGATCACGGCTGCAGTCCTAACAAAATGGACTCCAGTTTGGTGGCATAATCAGAACAAGGCGAAGCCGGTGAATAATGACCTCATTTGCCCATATTGGTGACCCAAATTTTGCCCATATTGGTGAGTGACCCAAATTTTATAAAACACTGTTTGGTAGCAGTATGAGGTTACATATTATTGTAGGAAAATTGCTTACCAGAAAATGTTTTACCAGACCCTGCATGTCGTATATGGATCAGTAATGTACGGAAGCCCATTAAGGCCACGAATTATTATTTTTTCTTTGGATGTCCCCACTTAATTATCTGGCGGCCGCCAGATAATTCTGCTGCTCTAATTGCTGTTAATCGAGAGAGAAGACAAAAGGAAAGTGCTGATTTACACCTAAAACTCTTATTCCCTCTCTAGCGCTGTCAGTTAGAGTGGTTTTCTTTCCCAACTCACATACCCTTCATTCTTGTGATTTGCCAATTAATCAACTGATAAATTTATATTAAAGGCATCACTGTATTCAATAAAAAACAAAAACAAAAACAAAAAGCGACTTTTGGAGAGCTGGCGAGACACAAAAATACGAATCTCCCTCCAAGCAGTTTCCCAAAGTTGACAATCCTGCATTTGTGTGCCCCCTCTTATACACAATCCTGGATCCGCCCCTGTATATAACTAATATATATATTATAGATAATTAAGTGGCGGCCGCCAGATAATTAAGTGGCGGCCGCCAGATAATTAATTGGGGACATCCAAAGAAAAAATAATAATTCGTGGCCTTAAAGGGCTTCCGTAGGTATGTGAGTTGGGAAAGAAAACGACTCTGACAGCGCTACAGAGGGAATAAGAGTTTTAGGTGTAAATCAGCACTTTCATTTTGTCTTCTCTCTCGATTAACAACAATTAGAGCAGCAGAATTATCTGGCGGCCGCCAGAAAATTAAGTGGCGGCCGCCAGATAATTAAGTGGGGACATCCAAAGAAAAAATAATAATTCGTGGCCTTAATGGGCTTCCGTAGTAATGACTACTGGTGTTAAGGTTATCATTCCATTGGTCGCAGACCACCCACCCCCCCCCCCCCCCCCCCCCCCCGCCAGAAAAAAGAAAGAGCTGGCGTAGTTACTGAATGCAGGGCTACATTCGACAACCTATCTAAATTCCCCCCGACGCATCGCCCCTTTTCATCCGTTCTGGATAAGCTGTTGAAAGTGCAGTCGTCATGGTTGCAGAGGAAACAACGGGAATATATAGAAAAAAAACAATATAATTTAATGGGAAAAGATCACATGTGTACCCAGTAATTACTATCAATTTAATTCAAAAATATGTCTTCTACTAGAGCCGATCAAAAGCGACGGTGTTGTAAATGTTTAGTACATCTAGCAATTAAGAGTAAAAACCCGTTTTCCCAAAAGGCAGGTCCAAGATGGAAATCATGACCTTGTCACTAACTTTGCCCTTATACTTGACCTTGACATTAATTTTCTACTCACCTGCCCAATGAGAATACCGATCGTGATGAGTAGTTGATGCGTGACGGTAATGGCGCCCCTCAAGTTAAAAGGCGAGATCTCCGCTAAGAACATTGGCACGATGGTTATTGATATACCTGTCATGATGTAAAAAAAAAAAAAAGACGATTGATGTTTCCACCCCCTTTCTTCTTTGGATCGTTATCTCTTCTATTTTTCTTGTATTGCTAACATGTGGCTATTTCATACAATAGCATCTTTTTCTAAACATGAATTGAATTTTGAATTGAATTTTATTAAACATCATTTCATCAATATTCTGTTCATACATATGTAAAAAAGTATTAACAAAATAAATAATTATATAGATATATATATATATATACATATATATAAAGTATTATCATACATGTATTTATTACATATGTCAAATGGAAGGGAAGTACAAATATATTACCAAGAAAAATATTCTGTTCATAAACATAAACCAGAGTATTTTCATGTCATACTCCTTTGTCTTACTCTTTGGCTGAAAAACATTGCACCGCAATTTTAAAAATAACATATTCAGATTTATTTCGTTGCATAATTTTTTTTAAATCAAATAATGTTAGTAACAGTGCAACCATTTCATTTAAATTATACAATTGCAAAGTGTTTCTTCTTGAGAGTTAAAAGCAGATGAAAGTGGAATTAGTCCTGTCTGTGCCTCCACTCTTTGACTTTTTGTCACTTTGATGCCATATTTAAACCACTTTACTGACGGCTTGTACAATGTTTACTAGCGGTTTGTAAGTGATAACCATTCTCATATTTCTCTCGGACAGCCTTACCGACGCTGAACCCGATAACGAAACGGCCAATGATGAGCATTTCCGGTGACTTGGCTGCGTAACAACATCCCATCAAAATGGCAGCTACGATGGAGATGAAATTGTTGTACAAAAGACCGCGGTTTCTAAAATGGATGAAAGATATGAGTTGAAATTACCAAAGAGGTTCTCGATAAAGCAAAGAAAGGATTATAATCTTGTTCACTCCATTTGAAAAAATTGTGAGAGGTGAAATCTTGGAAAAAGGGGAATAATAAACATTAAATTCAAAATAAAGCAAAGGATTTCAACCTCCAAAATAACTCTCTATAATACTGGTATACACGAGCTATATATGAAGAGCTTAATTTAAAAAGGAGCTAAATCCTTTTTCGACTGAAATTGATTTTTTTAAAGATAAATAATGTGCATCTCGGACATAAGAATTAAATGCACTATACCGCATTAAAACAATTTTTTAAGTTGAAAAAATTTGGTTACAAATTAAAGTTTCATTCCAAAAGCAGCTAAATCCAAAACCGTTTCATTCCAAAAGGAGCTAAATTCAAGATTCAAGATTCAAGATTCATTTATTTTTCGATACCAGTTCATAAATCATATAAAGTATTTACATTGTAGAAGAAACTCATCATTCAAACATAACGCATATGTTTCTTGATAATAATAATCGAAAAGGTAACGAAAGGGAACTAGCAGAGAAGCGGAGCTTGTAAATAGCATGTTCCCAATTAAAAAACATTATAATTATGTACATGACTCAGAAATCTCATCGTTGTTTTTTGTTTTGTTTTTAGTATTTTTTTATTTTTACACATAGTATACGTTAAGTGACTAACTTAAATAATAAAAACACAAAGGCTCACCCAGATGGGGAGGGACAGGTTGATAGAAGAAAAGAGATGAAATCAGGAAAGGGAGTAAGAAAAAGGGGAATAAATCATAAAAAACAAAAAAATAAAATTAAAAAACATAAAACAAGCAAGGAGGGAGATCAGGATCAATCTTCCGCGTGTGGCTTGTATCCGGGATATTTTTGGAGAGTTGGCTTTTCCTTGTATGTTAGTAAGAGATGCTGTTTTAATTTTCTTTTAAACGTATGATTATTAGGAGTTTCAATAATATTTTGGGGAAGGGAATTCCAAAGTTTAGGTCCGGTTGTTGTGAAAGTTTTATTGGCAAAGAGGGTTCTTGTTCGCGGCAGGTGATAGTGGCTAGCCTGTCTGGTAGGGTAAGAGTGATGATTATTATTGGATGTAAACATAGAGTAAAAAACATGTGGAAGTTCGTGCGACTTTAACTTGTGCATAAACAAGCCTAACTGTAGGTGGTGTAATTCTGTAATTTTGAGGATTTTGTGTTGATAGAAGAGAGTATTCGTGTGAGAGCGAAAACTGGTATTACATATGACCCTTAATGCTTTTTTCTGGAGTAAAAGTATACGCTCTAAATGTGCCTTTGCAGAGTTGCCCCAAGCTACGATCCCATAAGTAATGTGTGGAAGTACCAGTGTGGAGTATAAGGTGAGTAGTGTGTGTGGAGGAAAAGTGTTGCTAAGTTTATTGATTATGCCAATATTTCTCGAAATTATACTACATATCTTATCGATTTGTGGTTTCCATGTAAGCTTTTCGTCAATTATTAATCCAAGAAATTTCATGTTTTTCACTCTATCAATGTTAGTGTTGTTAAGTATGATTTGTCCTGGGAGGTTTTTTAATGAATTGCTAAATAACATGAAAGTGAAAGCTTGTTTGCTTTAATCCAGTCTGCAACTAGGTCTAACTCGTTATTTACAGTTTCAAGTAGATATTCCGGATTGCGATGAGAAAAAAATAGATTAGAATCATCTGCAAATAATATGAATGATAAAAGGTTTGAGGATTTGTGGAAGTCATTTATATATATTAAGAAAAGTAAGGGACCTAAGAGTGAACCTTGTGGTACTCCACAATTTACCTTTTCTGTTTTGGAAGAGTGGTTATTAAGGTGTACAAATTGCTTCCTATTTTGAAGGTAGTTTCTAAACCACTCCAAGGCCTTCCCTCTTATCCCATAGTGATTTAGCTTATAAAGCAGGGTGTTGTGGTCAATAGTGTCGAAAGCCTTGGAGAGGTCTAGAAACACTCCGAAAGTGTGGAGAAAATTATCATTTGATCGAGAAATTTTATCGAGTAGTGTAAGGATAGCGTGATCAGTGCTGTGGTTTGTTCTAAAGCCAAATTGGTGGTTGTTAATTATGCTGTGTTTCTGAAGGAATTCCATGGTTCTAGTGTATATAATTTTTCAAAGTAGTTTAGATAAACAAGTTAGAAGTGATATTGGCCGGTAATTACTTAATTCCTGAGTGTCTCCCTTTTTATGAATCGGTACTACTTTAGCCAGCTTCATGCCATCGAGTACAATACCTGTCAGAAGTGATAAATTAAAAACGTACGATAATGGCTCAGATATTTCAGGAACGATGTTTTTTAGGAGAGTGTTATCAATGCAGTCGTGGCCGGAGCTTTTCTTGTTGCTAAGATTATGCACAATATCACTTATTTCTGTTTCGAGAACAGGTGCGAAGAATATAGAGTGAGGATTTGGGTGGTGCAGAAAATCCTTGAATGACTTTTCCGAAGGTGGGATTTTCTTGGCTAGGTTTAGCCCTATATTAGAAAAATACTCGTTAAAACCATTTGCCATATCATCTGGTTTATCTACAATTTGGTCATTAATTTTTATGCGAGATATGGCAGAAGCTTTTTTCTTTCGGTTGAGGACGCCATTTATAATTTTC
Organism: Heliocidaris tuberculata; assembly: GCA_025618425.1. Taxonomy (NCBI): domain Eukaryota; kingdom Metazoa; phylum Echinodermata; class Echinoidea; order Camarodonta; family Echinometridae; genus Heliocidaris; species Heliocidaris tuberculata. The sequence continues at coordinate 24,254,590 of CM046850.1, forward strand.
CAGGTATTTTTGGTGTCATTTTTAAAGTTATTGAGTTGTTTGCTGTAATAAGCTTTCTTTTCAAACCGCAGAATATTGGTAAGTCTATTTTTATAAGTGATGTATTTACATTTATTTTTTTCTGTTGGTTTGGATATATATTTTAGGTAAAGGTTATTTTTCCTATTTATTGATCGTAAAATGTTATTTGTGATCCATGGATGTCTTGGCGTTTTTTTTCCGATTGAAAGACTCTTTTTTAGTATGGGGTATGATCGCGTCTAAAGTGGTTGAGATATGACGCATAAGAAGATTAAATGCTTCGTTCGGTTCTTGGGAGTCGTATACGTCAGACCAGTCGGTGTTACCTAAGTTTTCTTTTAAGTTTACGAGGTTATGTTCGGTTATTTTACGAGTGTACGTGTTAGTATATGTCGGGTTAACGTGTGTTTGTGGATAACAAGTAAATATAGGGTAGTGGTCGGATATATCAGATAAAATTATGCCAGTCTCGGGAAGGGGGGTTACATTTGTAAAAATGTTGTCGATGAGTGTGGATGAGTGGTCGGTGATTCTAGTGGGTTTGGTGATGAGTGGTAGAAAGGAGTTGGTCATAAAAGTTTGTAGAAAGTTTTGGCAGTAAGGACTTGTATTTCTGGTTAGTAAATTTGTATTATAATTCATTATGGTCATTTAGGATTTGTTCAATTAACTACACTCCCTAATTAAGATTCTTACGCAAATGGTGCGGCTACCAGTCTAGATCATCAGTGCAAAATTTTGATAAGATCTACCTAGTTTTAATATTTTTATGAATATTTTTGCATTTTGCTCCTTTCGGAATGAAACATCGAAAAAATCCCTGTCTTTAGTTAAAAATGAGTAATTCATTTGTTTTAAAATATCTATTAACAAATAATCATATGAAAAGATGGAAATTCAACTTTTTTTGGCAATATTAATGCGTTTCGTGTTGAATCCCGATTGTTAAAGGTGTTTAAATGTGCAGAAAAGGACAATCGACTAAGGTTTCATATCAAAAGGGGCTAAATCCATGGAAATTGAAATTATCAAAATTATCAAAATTTCTTAAAAATTGAAATTTTCTGTTAGATATTTTTAACATTATTGAATCAATCTAAGACAATAGCCCTGCCATATATCAAAATATCAAAACAGTGGACAAGAGAAAGTGTTAAATTAAAAAACATAAATTTACCGAAAACCACTAAATGTGGAATAGCTCCTTTTGGAATGAATATCTTCATATAACTGAGGTGGGGCCAAATACATGCATTCCACATGCATAATGCACATTTGAATTGCTAAAAAATACTTTGGATATAATCATTTTTGATAATGTTGGCTATAGTACATCAGCAGGTGGCTTAATTGTCCTTCCGCAATATATTCTTTTAATTCCTTGGACAAAATATAATAGGATGTGATATAGCCCTATAAAATTTGGCAAGGATTAATGGCGCTCTTATCGGATGGCGTTTCAGTGGTGAAGTATTTGTCATTTCTTGGACAGAGCAGTGGCGGATCCAGGAGGGAGCCCTCCTCTGGGACCAAAAAGGGGCTCAAAAAATGCTGAGGACCTTTTTATTTATTTTTTTAAATTATTTTTTTAACTTTTTTTTTGCTTTTCAGAAAATTTTGTGAATATTGAGCCCCCTCCTTCAAGAAATCCTGAAATCCGCCACTGGGACAGAATACTAGGTGTTAAAAAAACAGTGAACAATTTTGATCGTTATTAACTCAGAAATTATATCTCGTATCAGACTGAGTTTTTTACATTGTAAAGTTGAAGGATGTACTGTATTGTAGGCAAGTTTTATTACATTTCTCGGAATACTTTTCTTAAAATATTGCTCTAAATATTCAATTAGTTTACTTTTTGAAAACTCAAGGCCACAAATTATGTGTGTATTTTCTATCTATTCATTTTTTTTTAAATTCAGAATGTAACAATTGTCACTAAATGAAAAAGCTTAATGGGAGGAATTTTAATTTGTAAACAATTTTTTTTTTAGGCATTACTCCCAGTTTTAAAGATCGTATGCTCTTTAACACTGGGAGTAATGCCTAAAAAAATTGTTTACAAAGTAACAATTGGCATTGTGCATTGTAGCTGAAATTCCAGAGCACCCTTTTAATCCAGAGTCATGAATGATTAATGACACTGGACAGCAACAGGTTGGCAAAAATGACAGCTGCAACACACAATGGCAATTGTTGTGTTCTAAATTAATTACTGACACATAAAGATTTTTGTCTAATTGAATATTCAGAGCAATATTTCAAGAAAGGTATTCAGAGAAATGTAATAAAACTTGCTTACAATAAATTTAACATCCTTCAACTTTACAGTGCAAAAACCTCAGTCTGATACTAGATATAAATTTGAGTTATTAACGATCAAAAGTGTACTGTCCACTGTTTTTTGTGTTTTTTTAACACCTATAGTAAATAGGATGTCATATATCCTTATAAAGTCTGGCTCAGATAACGATGTAACAGTGAGCTTATCTGATGGTGTTTCAGTGGTATAGACAAAATATTTTTCATTCCCTGGACATAATATAATGGGATAGCCCTATAAAATTTGGCTAAGATAACTAAATAATGGTGCTCTGATTGGGTAGTGTTTCAGTCGTACAGACACAACGATGTAAAATTCACAAGGATAACTGTAAACAACCTAGATCAACAGCAGAGTACGATACACATCACCGAGATTTAAAAAAAAAAAAGTAATTTGCACAGGTTTCCCTAATTTGCCTTATCATCCAACCACATTGCATTCATAAGAAGCGCATAGCTCATTACAAACGGTTTCACAAATTTTCACATTTCTACAACGAATGGGCATCGAATAAAATCTTTGAAATTTTCAACAATATACATGTATATTATATTCACTAGCAGATATAGGGGGCACAACCTGCCGTGCCCCTTTTGAATCGAAATAATCCAAGGGCGTATCCAAATATAAACAGGGCGAAAAATTGTACCTGGTGCGAAAGCAGCCCCGCAGGCACCCCCCGCACATGGGGAAGGGAGTAGACCCTTCGTGACGTCATTTAAAATGACCAACTTGGCCCATATTTATAAAACTTTACTAGGCCTAGTTGGCAACTAGCCATGTACTGTAGCCTAGCTATGCAATAGACCTGTTCACAAATATATTCAAATTTGAGGCATACTTTTAAAACAAAGGTTGTTCTTGACAACCTGAAAGATTGTCAGAGGCTTGTCAGACAAGTAATGTATGCAAACTGGATTCCAAGTATTGTTAATGGAATACCTCGTTACTAGGTCGCCAGGAAAGAAACATCCATAAATTTGAATAACTTTGTGAACAGGTTTATTAGTTGAAAACCAGCTAAATAACGTTTAACGAATATGGGCCCTTGTTTGTTGTTTGTTTGTTTGTTTTTTTTTTTTTTTGTTTTTTTTTGGTTTTTTTTTTTTGGGGGGGGGATTGTGTGTATTTTTTTTTAGGGGGGTAGGTGTTAGTTATTTCTGCTACAATTGGGGGTGAGTTACGCCAGATTCGCCTTTCGCTGGATACGCCACTGGTCATGGACTATACCTACAAGTTTTCACTGTACATAAAAAGCAGGATGACTAGAAAAAAGATTCACGCAGGGGCGTCCTTAGATGATTCTGAATGGGATTCCGGACCGAATTTGCCGAACAAGTACCCAAAAAAAACAGATTGACCAACAGATAATTAATGAGGGAGTCGCCCCCCCCCCCTTTTTTTTTTTCTAGCGACGCCCTTAGATTCACAACAACTCACCTGCCAAACTTATCGGCCCAGTACCCGCCAGCGAGAGCCCCCAATCCTCCCCCTATGCAATAGATAGAAACAGTGGCGGCCCAAAGCCACGTAAGGCTGCCTTCACTGGGTTCGGCGCCGTAGCGTTCCGAGAGGGTCTCGTTGAAGAAAGCATGGATGAACTGGAGATTTGCAGGAGGGACAAAATAATGTTTCGAATTTTAAAAAGGGTAACGTTTATAGCAAGATGGTCCTTTTCAGGACAGGAATTATTATTTAAGGGCTAAATTGATCACATTTTGTTCTTCAAATTGGCAACAATATTTTTCTTTTAGTTCTTCATGGTTCTAATAAATAATAATAATAATAATGATAATAATAACAATAATAATATTAATAATAATAATAATGATAATAAAAATAATAATAATAATATATATCCTCTTACTGTCTCACATACAGTATATCAATGTATGGAAATTGGAAAATCAAATCGTAAGAAATAATGAATGGAAAGTTTCGCCCCTCCTCATTGAATCCAATACCTATTTTTTTTTCAGTGTAATCTTTAATTTCAGTTGACGATACTAATAACTAAACACAACAAAAAAAGTACCCCCCCTTAATCAAATTGGCCTAACTTCTTAACGAAAAGGTTGTGAGCAAAATAACTTGGAAAGAGTGTTCTTACACTTTTTGACTAACTTCCCTGTAAAAATGAGATTGATCCATTGAGTCATGCATAAGTGGGCAAACATTAAAGGCAAAAATGTCACTTTTCAAAAGTCACAAGGGTCACTTTTTATGCTGTATTAACAGTACATTTTAGCCTTTCTTGTGCGATTTTCAAAGTGTGTTCACTCAACCATGACAAGATGACAACCTCTTAAGTTCACATACCATGTGATTGTGATGATACATTTTGGTAAAAATATCTGGAGTTATTTTTTCAGTAAGCTGAATGTATTTTGCAATTTCAGATGCAGGAGGGTTGATTTTTTTTAATTGTGCTCACCCAACCATAATAATGAGAAAAGTGTCAGGATGGGTGTGAGGGGGTCAAGCGATGGATGATAAACAACAACAACACATAAATATGCACCAGAAACCGAATTCACTAAAATCTCGTTTCACAGAATCCCCCAAATGACCCTTGTGACTTTTGAAAAGTGACAATTTTGCCTTTAATGTTTGCTCACTCATGCATGACTCAATGGATCAATCTCATTTTCACAGAAAAGTTAGTCAATAAATGTAGGAACACTCCTGCCAAGTTATTTTGCTCAAAACCTTTTGGTTAAAAAGTTACGCCATTTCGATTAAGGGGGGAGTTACTTTTTTGTTGTGTT
>CM046850.1:24264704-24329704 GCA_025618425.1 Heliocidaris tuberculata
AGGGTTTATGAACTTTCGGCGAAGTTCTCACTTTTGTCTGCAAAAACACGCATATGTGCGCAGGGTGACTATAATTACAAAAAAATCAACTCAAGATCAGTTTCAGTATTCTGTTGTATTACCTTTATAAATCATGTTGGGATTGTGTCTTTTCATGTTTTTGATGCATTGTTCGCACATTTCAAAAGACGATGCATATGATTATAATGCGCTACTGATAGGCTGATGTCGGAAGTCTGTGCATCGTGACTGTGAAGATAACGGCAAGATAACACAAGCTGTTCTGTATTACACCATGGCCATATTGCATTAATTATAGGCATGTCCTTATCATATCACTTCAAAGCATACGGTTTGAATCAATTTGTGACCGCAAAAATACTCTCGATGTAAAGAAGACCCAATGGTTGTCCCGGTTGTGCGACGCATGCTCTGATATCAATTGCTCCGCATCAGTTACCTACACTAACGAAATTATGAACTTCAACTATCGACTAAATACTATAAATAACCCTAACCCTAACCCTAACCCTAACCCTAAGCGAACAATGACGAAATAAAGCCCGGAGAATAACTCGGAGCACCCTCCAGACCGACTCTAGAACGAGAAATTTCTGGATATCGGGAATAATGTTAATTTTATTTTTTTATTTTTTTATTTTTCTTGTTCGGTTTGTGGTCGGTCTGGAGTCGGTCTCGTTGGTGTAACTAGGGTCGTAGATGGCAGGCCACGGAAGTTGCGGATGCCAAATTCATCATAAATTCAGTTTTCAAAGATTGACTAGGAATGATGAGTCCCCGGGGTTTCTTTCGACGGGAAAGGAAATGAATAGAGACAGGTTTTGGAGGAGATAAAATCTTCCTTCAGTAATTACTGATCAGCTATAATAATAGTCTAAAGAGATATTGAATCACCATTATAGCCTGAGAGGGGGGAAGTCTGCATACAAAGGATTGATCTACAAATTCAATACGAGAGATCGAAGAGGAAAAGCTATTTGGCCTGAAAGCGCAAACTACCTTTTGGGTCCAAATCGGACATGTCAGAGGATCACTTCATACGACCCTTGCATGAAACTATAAATCAGTGGCGTATCCAGGAGGGCATGCCCGCCCCTTGCAGGTGTACCACTACACCGGGGTCCCCCCCCCCCCACACACACACATTCTGCTACGAATAGTGCAGTGGGTTACAAAACGTGCACAGCGGGCGACGACTCTCCTCTTCACTGGGCCTCCATTTAACGTCCAATCCCAGGGACGGAGTGCATATTTTCAACTGCAACATAGCCTGCGTCCATAAAGGTGGTATCTCACTGAGCGGCGAATGCTTACGAATGTTGCGATTTTTGGATTCGCCAACTTTTCTGACGAATATTGGCGAAAATCAGGGTTCGACTCTGTCATTTGCGACATGGTCACGTGCACGTGGAACCATGGTCACGTGGTCTTTGTGGCATTGGCGAATCAAAAAGAACTTTAGCGAGTAATAGCGACACGTCTTACGACCGTTTGCAAGGCTTACGACTGTTATGCAAACGCTTGCAACTTGCAAAATTAATTCGCAAAGAAATTTTTGAACATGTTCAAAATTTCTTTGCGACAAGAAAAACTGTTTGTGAACTTCTCTGCAACCTTTTACGAACCCTGACGAAACCTCAAATTCGCTACATTCGCAAGCATTCGCCGCTCAATGAGATACCCCCTTAAAACAGAGGAGGGGCATGTTAACACATTTATTCACAGGATTCAGTTACTCGCCCCTGGGTGGATTCGAACCCATGATCTTTGGTTCGACAGGCCAAGGAGTTATCATTCTGTGATAACTCCTTGGACAGGCCAGGTATAAGACGCCTGTGTCTGGTCAAGATTCCGCCTCGGTCGGTGTAGAGTGTGTGTCATGGGGTATCATGTTATCATCAGCCATGGCTTCCGATTTCCATCGGCGTTCATATTGCCCCACGACTATAAACAAGGAGTTACCTGACCTCAATCACAAAGATCACTGGCATCTCATAGTCATAATTGAAATTCCAGAGTTGAAGTCGTCACTCTTCCGACCCCTCTCCCCCCCCCCCCCCCCGGAACTCGTCTAGGACAAGAGTCTGATCTGCTGGTAATGTTTATCCTCTAAATAAATAAGAATAAGATTCTAAAGCATGTTTTTCTCTACTGCAGCATCCCCCTTCCTCCTGCGAGGTTTGAAGGGAGGAATGAGCACTGGTAGATGGGATGTCTGTACTATGTGGCTCTCTCTCTCTCTCTCTCTCTCTCTCTCTCTCTCTCTCTCTCATGTTTGTTTGTTTGTGTTTTTTTTTTTTGTTTTTTAACATTCACATGTGCTGAAGAACACCATAGTAAGTCTGACAGCATATACCCTAATTCGACTTAATAGAATATGTGTCCTGAGTAAAGCCTGACCCATGCAGCTAGACCTTATACTGGTTGTGTCAATATAGGAGCGGGTACAGTACATAGTCTATACGTGCAGTATACATACCCGGGGGGGGGGGGCACTCACGTATATTGGTGGTACGGGGACGTGCCGCTTTGATGACCCCCTTTTTCAGACCCCGATTTCCGTTCTCTAGATACTCAGTTCCGCTCAGGAGCCGCTCAGCCCCGCTCTGAAGACCCCCGTTATGAAACATATCCGTTCGCATATGCGGCCGGGAGCGTGGCGGAGGCAGTGGTCGCTCGACCTGGTCTCGCGCCCTAGGCCCTTTCGTCGCGCGAGCCTTGAAAACTGCTCCAGCTAGCTAGCTACTAGCGCTACACGGCGCGGGCGCGGCCCCCGCGCGGCCCGTCCCGAGATCCTGCGATAACGAAGGTGTACCGCCGATAAAGCGAGGTTAGTTTTGTAGTTCCCTAGACCCTGTTTTTCACTCTGCCCAATAGATCATAGTTCCCAAGACCCCGTATTTTACACCTTGAAGTCAGTTCCTTAGACCCCCTTTTCGGGAATTCGTGAGGCACACCCCCGTCAAAATATAATTCGAGTGCCCCCCCCCCCCCCGGTATACATACTCTTACAGTTATACGACTTAAAAGGGTTTCTGCCCGTAAACTATCGTTCACCATGTAGTAGCAATGAACACCTCCACCCCGCCCCCACCAACCCCACCTCTCCAAATTCCACTATTCATATAGCGATCCACTTTGGGAAAACATACTTTGTATGGCTTATTGTATTGTGATTGCGGTACAGTAAACATTCTAAATAACATTCATGTGCATCAATGAATGTGTGTGCATATAAATAACCTCACATGCCACGATATCACCCGGTGTGTGTATTAGCATGGACCTAGTTTAACCATGGTTACAAAACATGGCAGTAATGCTACGGTTAAACCGTCGTTTTACCATGATGAGAGATGTTATGAGAGATATGCCAGTATATGTATATATATATATATTTCAAATATGTATTTTACTTTCAATCTTCCATGTTATAAAAGATAATTATGTTAATGTTATATTTATTCTTGGGAACCTACACAAACAAGCTATGCTTTCCAGTAGGTTCCTTTTTCATTTCATGATTTTGTACTTTGTAAATCATATTGTTTTGTATTTGGAAAAAAAATGAAATGAAATAAATCTTGCATCAATCAATCAATCATAGTTACCCATTTGAATATTTCATTTGCATATTTGAGAAATTTTTAATAAAATTCAATATTTTTTTCATAAATATGTATTATGAAATTAGTTGTGAGATATTTCATGAGTGAATTTTACTATGTCATTTTCCATATATTTTAATAATAACAGAAACTGTAATTAACCATTATCACAAGTAACAGATCCTCAGGTTGGTATATAAGACTGAAACCCATAGGCAATTAGTGGCTATGGCGCGGCCATGATACTGCATTGTGATTTATGATGTTATAATGATTATGAATTGTGCTTGTGTGATTAGTAGTTTAAGTTTCAAATTAACCATGTTATGTAATATAATAATTGAATTAAATAAATATATAACCATGCAGTTGGAGCTTCCAACTTGAATTACAATGGATTTACCATGGTTTTCGCCGTAACTTTACTGTGGTAAAACCATTGTAAAATCGAGGTTTTACTGTGGTTTTGACCGTTATTTTATTGTGGTTTAACCATGGTAAAACCACGGTAAAAAACAAAACATGGATTTTATGGCGAGGTAAAACCATGGTTTTACAATGGAACCATGGTAGGGTAATACCATGGTATTACCATGGTTTCACCTAACCAGAGTTTGACCATGGTTATATATTATGGATTTAATCACGGTAAAACCATGGTTATCGGGGATTAAATCATGGTCAATTTACCATGGTCAAACCATGGTTTTACCATAGTTTACCATGATAAAATCACATTCAGAACCATGGTTAAACTATGGTTATTTGGGAATTAAATCTTGGTCAATTTACAATGGTGAAACCATGGGTTCACCATAGTTTTACTATGATAAAATCACATTTAAAACCATGGTAAAACCATAGTAAGTCTGTTCCATTTTACCACCTTATTACCATGGTTTTACCGAACTATGGATCCATTGTAAAACCATGGTTTTACCGAGCCGTGAAATCCATGTCTTTTTTTTTTTTTTTTTTTTACAAGGGTTTGCCCATGTCAAAATAAGAAACCAGCGTGTAGTCTTAACAAGGAGGTACTATGTCCTTGATCTCTTTATAAGTTCAGACCCTACATTACGACTGACGAAAATTCGTTCGTTGTGTCTGCAAACTCAGAGCAGACTGTTTGAAAAAATGCCAATATAATGCGGATAAGACATTAGATAGATATTGAACATGATAAGAGCGACAGCTGCTCAAAAGCCATATGGCAGCTTTGTTTTGGCTTGTTAATAAGTGGGAAATTTAAGGTCTATCTATCATTTAAAAGCAAAATTGATTCAACCTAATTTCATGTCTCTTTTCACATTTTAGACACAAAATGCACAAAAATTTGATAATCTTTGTTTTTTTGGGGGGAACCTGTCTGATATATTTCAGAATTGAGTCCCCCCGCCCCCATTATAAACATGATTCGTTGATACGAAATTATTATTATTCAATGTGCGCGCGAAAACGCAAGGTCTAGAGTTAACGTTGACACATGCTGGAAGAGTGAATAGATTAAAAACATGTAGATCTGACATATCACACAGGTTATTGTTCACTGAAAACGAGTGATGTTTAGAACTTGCAGGGTTATTCAATTCAGTCTGACTAAAACATCGTGACCAAAACTCGCATAGAACTGTGTACTTACTTTAAGTTTGAATTCACAATAGGGCAATGACTTTGGGCTTCATGCAGATTTGGCATGATAAACCTTGTTTTGCTGTAAAAGGAAGTGATCCACACTCCTAATGCAATGCTTAATATTACTAACGATTATAACACATGTAAATAGCTAGACATATATACTGCCTATAAATATCCCAGGGGGTGCTCAAGAGGGAACAAAGTATTACTATTATACCCTAGCTGCAGCCTAACTGTCCAAAGGCACTGAAAGAAAGTTCTTCCTACCAGGTGTCTACCATGCAGACCCTCGCGTTTAGGCCTACTCCACCTGGGTTGAGAGTGGCAAAAGTAGATTAACGTTTAGATTAACGAGTGCCGCGGCTGAGACTCGAACCGTGAATCATTTGCGGTCCTGCGACGCATCCACTAGACCACGTCATTCGTACAGTATTCAGTAAAATACTTTCTCCAGTCAGGGAGATAACTCCCATCTCCCTGTCCCAATCTACCAATATTGAGGGTGTCTAAATTGTTTTCAATATTTTTGATAAAATCTATCTATATATTTCCTAAACTTGTTACAAATTAAAATGCATTGTTAACTTGGTTACGGTATATAGTCTTTAGTCTTGATGACATTTAAAAGTAAAATCACTTCATGCTGATAAAGACTGAAAAATTGTGATATTTAACATTCTTATATTCTTATAGTGTTAGATACATGATAAATAATTTGAGAATCTTTTAATCAATAAGGATTTCCATTCTGCATTTCTAAACACACGACGTTTCCTTTCAATAGACCGCATCGGTAATGTATGCAAATTTTATACATACCTTTTAAACAAAGATTGTTCTTGACAACCTGCAAGTTTGCCGGACATAGCAACAAGTAATGTATGCAAACTGAATTCCAAGCATTGAGGCTCAGTTATAAAAAGCAGGTTAATGGAATAGCTCGTCACTCGGTGCTTAGAGAAGAAATGTGCATAAATTTGTATACATTACAGAACCGGTCTATTATTTACAAAGGCCACTTTTTCGAAGGCCGTTTTTTGGAATGTATTCTAATTAAATGCCTGCATCTTTGTCAAGTGCCTAGTGACAAGTTATTTCATTCTAACATGGTTAAGAATAATAGCACTTCAATAGTAAGAATACGAAGTGCATATTACACATGTTACATGCTGTATGTTAGGTCGGGCAAGCCTAGTGTTTGTCCGATCCAGCAACATATAATGTAGACAATTTGTAATTTTGCATTCGGGCTATCAACATGATCAAAATGCAATACTTTGTAACAGGTTAATACTAGCAGGACTATAGTATACAACATATTGCAAGGAAAACATGTATACATTGCAGCACATTATAGTACATGTACTGCATTAATGTCATACTATACTTGTAATGTAAAGTACAAGTATAGTATGACATTAATGCAGTACATGTACTATAATGTGCTGCAATGTATACATGTTTTCCTTGCAATATGTTGTAGTAAATATGTTGATTATCTGCAATACTTTTGAGTATTTGAAGATTCCCACCCCTGTGGATGGATGATAGCAATGTAAGATGCCTCTTCTTTCATGTTATCATAATCATATTTTCATTTGGGTTTCACTGCAATATTATCTACAAATTTAATTTTGTGTACTTTCAATTTTTTACAGATTGTATTGTTATTCCCTTCTATCCCCCTCTCTCTCCATTCATTTTTCTTTCTTACTCTAATTCTATCTTCTCTCTTAATGCTTTACTCTTATGGGATTTACAAACATTGAACCGGTATGTTATATTTCTGCAATATATTTATTTGCTTGCTGAATATGCTACTTAACTACCCCCCCCCCCCTTTTCCCCCTCCATCTCTTTCTTTCCCCTCTCCTTCTTCTTCTCCCTATTTCCTTCTTGTTTTACTATTTCTTCCCTTCTCATAATTCTTTGACCTCTTGGGGTAGCTTAATGTAAAGCACATGTATAGTATGGCAGTAATGCAGTACATGTACCATAATGTACTATAATGTATACATGTTTTCCTCGCAATATGTTATGGTAAATATGTTGATTATCTACAATGCTGTTGAGTATTTGAATATTCCCACCCTTGCAGATGGATGACAACAATTATTCATGAACTTCTAGATTGTACAGACTGTATTGTGATTCCCCCTCTATCTATCTCCTCTCTCCCCCTCTCTTTCTTACTCTGTTTCTATTCCTTCTCTTAACTTTATACTCCTTGGGGAATTACATGCACTGTATGTTACATTTTGGCAATATAAGGGATTCTTAGCTCTTTGCTCAATCTCCATCAGTTGAGGAATAGTGACATTTATGCCTACTACCTTGCCGTAAATTCAAAATTCAAAATTCTTTTATGGCACAGGCAGGTAGTGATAGTTGTGACAGTAAGGTGCCACATTTCTGCATGAAACCTCAGTATGTGCTTGGTTCAAATGATTTCTTTATATAGTAAGCACTTTATACGTATACTTGTATTTATCCTTTTTTCTTTTAATTACTTGATAGTTACTCCCCTTCTTCCTAGCTTGTGTTCTCTTCTCCTCCCTTTCTTTCTCTTTCTCCTTCTCTTCTTTTTTTTTCCTACTCCTTCTGCTACTTTTCTCTTCCCCTAAACAATTTACTACTTGGGAGTAACTTAATGTATTATTACATGTTATAACTATTTTATTTACTGTAATTCATTATTTTTATTATATTTACCACGTTATCTTTATTTGTACATGTATTCAATTTTAATTTGTACACAAGACAAATATCGGCCTTTGGACCGTTTGTCCTTGTTTTTGATAGTTTTTAGCTCAATAAAATCCGATATATATAACATTTCGTTTCGATGAGAACAAAAACAAACTTTTCGTAGTGAAAATGTACAGAAATTACATAATTAGCCGGGAACCTCTCTGGATATTCTGTGGATATTCTGTGGATATTCTGGCACCTCGCTGCCCAAATATAAAGTCGAAGTTGCCCTAATATCGGAACTTTGAAAATCCTCGGGGTGGGGGGTGCTGCAGCCCATTGCGGAAAGGGGACTCTTTTTGCCAGAATATTAACTTTTCAGTGGCCAGATTTTCCTTCTTTTTTCATTCCCCCTTCATTTATTTCTGTTCTTTCTGTTTTTGTTTTTGTTTTCCTTTCCCTTTTCTTTTTGTTTTCTAGATTTTCCTTTCCTTTTCCTTTCTCTTTTCTCCTTTTCCTTTTCTCTTTCCTCTTCCCTCTCCCTTTTTTCCCCTCCCTTTTTTCCGACAGCAATTTTGTGTGTGTGTGGGGGGGGGGGAGATATGACATCCCAACAACTCCCCCCCCCAAAAAAAAAAAAAAAAAAAAAAAAAAAAGGCAACTAATTTTTTAGTTTTTTAACGCCAACTAACACCAAAAAACGAGAGCGAAAAATGGGGAAGAGAGAGAAAAAAAAAACAAGAAAAAGTATAGACAAGGAATGATGAAATGAAATAGATATAAAGAGGGAAATAAATGATGGGCGTAATAGGTAAGAAATCAAGTTCCAAAACCACGAGTCCATTCATGAATTTGCTGCTCGACCTGTGTAGGCTTATACATTGTATAAATTCAAGAGTTGATCGCTATATGCAGATGCATCTATATTATTGTTACACAGTGCAGTATTGCATGATTGCGTCCAAATAATTGAAAAGCGGTCAGAGCGTCGACCTAGCAATCCGCCTAAAAAGGTGCTACGAGCCGTTGTACATGTGTTTATTAAATTTTTGGTTTCTTTCGACTTTTCTCGACTTTACGGGCATCGTACTCTCCCCTTTAGGCCACTTTCGGAATGCATTATGTCTCCTAGTAATGAACTGATTTAGTAATACATCCACGTACCTGTTGTTATTGCATTTCAGTAGTCAGAATGCAGATTGCAAACATTAAGTGTTGCTAGGTCTGGCAAACCAAAATGTTTGTCCGACCAAACAACGCCTCATGCATGCAATTTGCATTCGAATAGGCCTACGTTGCGAAAATGGCATATTGAGAGCTGAGTGAAGCTAAGTATTGAGGCCTGTAATACGAAATGTTATATTCACCTCTTAGTGTTATAAAGTACAATATTTCAGCCCCCCCCCCCCCCCTCTCATTCACTCCGCACAGTATCTGTTTATTTCGTGCAACGATATGGTGATTTGACATTCCAGCTCAATAGGCATAACGGAATATATGTTACATATTTTCCCTGGACATAACACACACGTGTGTATGTACACACTGAATGAGAGCCGGAATGCAAATTGCCTACAAAATTAGTTGTTGCTAGGTCGGACAAACATAATGGCTTGCCCGACCCAATAGACCGGTTCGGTAATTTATACAAATTTATGCAAATATCTTCTCTGAGTCTGAGCACCGGTGACGAGCTATTCCATTAACCTGCTTTCTATAAATGAGCCTTAATGCTTGGAATCCAGTTTGCATACTTTAGACATTACTTGTTGCTATGTCCGGCAATCCTCGAGCAAGCTTTCATGTTGTCAAGAACAACCTTTGTTTGAAAGGTATATATAAAATTTGAATACATTACCGAACCGGCCTACTGTATTGTGTGTAATTTGCGTTCTGAATATTGAAATGTTATATTCTTAACATACGAATGAAATAATTTGATTATAAGTCCATGTATTTAAAAAATATGTATAGCCATTAAATTTGAATACATTAGTTATTACGAAATTAAACAGCCTACTAATATTGATGGAGCGAAATGATGATGAGAGAAATAAAAAATATTTTCACCTCGGGAAGTCTTCTTATTCCTCCTGTGTCTTCAATTCTCTCGTATTTCAAATCCCTCGAGTCCTCGCTTTTATCGGCCATTTCGATGAAAATATTGTCACAGCGAGATAGCCACGTTGTTCGTTGTAGCGTCCTGGGCCTGGTAGTAAGACATTGGATTATGTTAGGCTTTGTGGTTTTATTCGAGTGAGTGAACGTTTATTTCACGTGTGCAAGGAGTTATCACAGTTATCTGTGATAACTCCTTGATGT
Organism: Heliocidaris tuberculata; assembly: GCA_025618425.1. Taxonomy (NCBI): domain Eukaryota; kingdom Metazoa; phylum Echinodermata; class Echinoidea; order Camarodonta; family Echinometridae; genus Heliocidaris; species Heliocidaris tuberculata. Next base: position 24,274,982 of record CM046850.1, read on the forward strand.
GTGTGAATGCGCAGTCGTGTGTACCCGCTTCTCCAGGGGTGGGGTAAGGGGTGGAGAATTGATGGGGGCGGTCGGGTCTAGGGGGGGATATGTCTTTCTAACGCTATATCTTCTTACTATATCAACATGAATATTACATAGTTCGCAGGCACAAACCCTTGTCAGTCAAAAGACGTAACAGTGTTTGAACTGTAAGACTAACTTTTGCCGACTGAATAATAATAATAATGATAATATTTTTCAAAAAATAATAATATCTATAATAATGATGATAATAATACTAACAATAATAATAGTAATGATAATAATAACAACAACAACAATAATGATAATAATACTAATAATAATAATAATAATGATAATAATAATAATAACAATGATAATAATAATAATAATAATAACAATGATAATAATAATAATAACAATGATAATAATAATAATAATAATAATAACAATGATAATAATAATAATAATAATGATGATGAGAATAATAATAATAATAATAATAATAATGATGATGAGAATAATAATAATAATAATAATAATAATAATAATAATAATAATAATAATAATAATAATAATAATAATAATAATAATAATAATAATAATAATAATAATAATAATAATAATAATAATAATAATAATAATAATAATAATAATAATAATAATAATAATAATAATAATAATAATAATAATAATAATAATAATAATAATAGGCCCTGCACTAATGCTGCTCCATAACTGTGTACGTGTAATTGAGTTTTGGCAGACGTGTATCAATTAAATATGATCATTTACGTCTGGGACCGATCCGAAAGACCTGATTCACTCGGATTCGAACCTGGGGGTCGTTTCATCAAATCAACTCCATGACAGTCATAACTTTGTCGGCGATCTACGGAAATGTCATGGACTAGACAAACTGTTTCACGAAGCCATGATAAACGACAACTCAATGATATCGATACTCAGCGGTTAAAAAACATAGTCTATATCACAGTCCATTGGATTTATCGTCAAGTACCCAAACAGACTTAGAGGCTCAGTTTTCCCCCAAACTGTTCCAAAATGTCAAAAATGGCAGCGCAAATTAATACTGATGATACAAACATCCCGTTTTCATGAAAAGATGTGTTACTTATGGCATCTTAGAATTTATAAAATTGAGAAAACTCGAGGATGCTTTTGCGATGTACGAATCTAGATTTGTAAATAAGAGGATACCGTAATTGACTAATTATGGAAAGAAGACCCAAATCGTGTAAACTTTAGAGAAAATGATTGAATTCAGATATTTTATGACCCAATTCTTAATATTCAGTTATAAAAAATACATTTAATATTATTTATATCAAAGGATTGCGTGAAAAGGGAAAAATATAGGGAAAATACATACATGATAAATTGTCGTCGTTTAAATTGGTCTGTATATACAGACTGTTCCCGTTTTAGACACCTTTTCTATGGTAGACCGATGTGGGTATTCTAAATATTAATTTCATTTACTTGTTGGAGGGTCAAGAGGTCATAAGAACATGTTGTTCGTCTGTAAAATATTATAATAAAAACATAAGTAAAACTATTTGATGAAAAGAATGATAAAGAAATGTGCTTGGAGATCAGGAAATAATTTTCTCTTAACTTACATTTTTCATTTTTTTCGCAGCCCATAGACTAACTAAAAGCTGGCTTGTGATGGCGTTCTAAAAAGATATGACAGGTTTGGAGTACCGACAAGTCACTTGTCAGGGAAGTTGTCGCTGATCTTCGCAAATACGGCTTTGTGAAACAGTTAGCGGACAAGTTGAGCGACAGCGTCGAGATGTCGCTGATCTTGTCGTTATGACGGTTTGATGAAACGACCCCCTGGGTCCGATCAGAGTCAGTTTGTAGGCGAATACAAAAAGCTGCCCGTAGACGATACCGCTAGACCAACTCCTGATCCCATTAGGAACCTGGGTTAGGTTTTTCTCAAGACACTGTTATTTTCTCTCTTTTTTAAGTGTCAGATTAGGTTCTGTGCATGCAGACTATTTTTTATCAAAATAATATACCATACACGAAGTTTAGAGTCTAACATTTAGACTGACGCTAGTGGGACGTCGTCTGCTTAGGCAGGATTGGTCTCCGAAAAGACGTCACATATCTCAGCAGCGTTCGAAGAGCTCTCCAGGTGCTATAGCGGGGCTGTATTTTACCACTTTATAATTGGTAAATGATCATTAATTCAAATGTTTCCATGCGTTGAATTCAGATAACTTTGTTTAATCTAAGCTTCACCTACGCAAAAATAAGAATTAAATAAATATTTAAAATCAATAGAGTTCTACTTTAACTTGACTGCATATTAAGGGGAAAAAAGTAATACTCGAGCATGAATCCGCACCAAAGTCGTCGTAAATGAATTTGAATAACGCTTTGGCCTCTTTAAATTGAACGACGATAAATTAATTTGGATGCTCGAAGCACAAACGAGCGTTTGAAAATGAATTTGAAAGCTAGCTTTGAGAATTTAACCGGGAAAACCTATATTATCATTTGAATTAAGGCACATTACTTCCACTTTATGAAGACCAAAGATCGAGTCATATTCATACCGCCCTCACTTTGTTCACTTAATTGAGCACTAGCGTATATTGTTCAAGGCTCTTGACTCTCTGCAAGCACAGACCCTAATTTGACACTTTATTAGAAAATCATTGTGTCTTGAGAGAAGCCTAATTCAGCTACCTTCTGGTCGTGTCAATATGTGTCAGCAGCTATAGTACATGGCCTATGGTAGTCTTACAGTACAGACATTTTTTTTTTACGACTGACCACGGTTTGTGCCTGCAAACTAACTCTCATCATGCTCATTAGTCCACTGCCTGGACTGTTCGCGCACGAACGCGATCCGTTGAGAAAATAATACACCCCCAACGCTAAAACTGATATAGCCCTTCCAAATCGACCCTCGTTTTTTTTCGACGGGTGAAATTGTGGGGATCGCGCGATTAGTGGAGAGTCGCGCTCTGTGTGGGATATGCGTGTAGAGAAAGAGCAGCGTCAGGGAATAAACCAAATATAAAAAACGGATAGAATCTAGACTACATGCTCATACGAGATCTAGGTCACTGGTTAAATCCATCGGTTCGGTGTTTACATCCTTGGACAAGGTGTTTTGCCCACATTTGTCTCTCTCTACCCGGGTGATTCAAATGGGTGCCTGACAATGCGGGGGGTAGTAATAATCGCAGAGCCCGCAGCATAGGGCCCGCAGGAAGAGCTGGTTTCAATACTGGGGGTGTTTCACAAAGAGTTAAGTTTGACTTAAGTAAGTGCCAATGTGCATACGATATTAAACGCGTAATCTCATGGGTAGATTACCCAATAGCGCGCGTCCCCTGAGCATGGTCTGACCAATGCGGTGATGTGTTATACCGCACGCAACTAGGAATTTAAGTGCGACTTTAAGTCAAACTTCTTTTTTTTTCTTTGTATGTTTTATTAAAACAAATCAGGAGAATCACATATTTGCAAAATTCGATAAAAATTAGAAAAACAAAAACAAAAACAAAAACAAACAAAATAAAAGGGAGAAGTTTCTGTTTACCCCCTCCCCCCCCCCCCCCCCCCCAGTCAAACTTTTTTTTTTTTTTTTAACTCAGCACAGGCCCCGCTAAAGAGTTCGGCTGGCTGATTGCACTTTCTACCACACCAGCCCCCGCCAAGAGAAACACATATCCTTTAACAAGGTTTAAAGGTACACATGGGTATTGTTTTAAGTAAAGTTGACATCTACATAATGATATGCAAATTCGTAAGTGTTCCACTCCAAGACAACAGAGACGTAAGGGGCATAGGCATATAAACTATTTACGTAGAGGAAAATGTAGAATATACAAGCTCATGATAAACGATTCAAAGATGGTTATAGATTGATGAAATATGTAATCGAAATTAACATATTTACATCATTTACATATTTTTTTTTTTTCAAATCAAGTCTTTATTCAATATTTCTCCATAAACAATATATACAAATGCAAAATGTACATGATCACATAAAATCTTATAATACATAAACAAAATGTAGAATTCAAATGAGTTGGATGGGCCTCTGTCCATCAAGATATAAAATAAACTTTTCTTGTTGCATATTCATGGTTTCTTCTAACTCTTTTTGATATTCTAATTTCTTTTGAAACGAAGAAAATGATAAAGAGCCGTTTAAACATTTAGTTGAAAATATATAATATTTTACATACAGAATAACAAAATTGAATGAGGAGTAATTACCACCTGGTATGCCGAAGATAAAATCATTAAAAGTCAACTTAATTTCACTTTTAAGAATATGTTTTTCAAAATCATCCAAAAACCTACGTGTAAAGGGGCATTCCCAAAATAAATGGACAATAGTTTCAGTATATACTGAACAAAAAGTACATAAATCAGAGTTGGAAATGCCAACTTGCTTTAAATACTTGTTAACACCGAGTATGTTATGAATTAGTTTATACTGAAAATACCTTAGCTTTGTGGATAAAGTACATTTAAAAGGAATTATATAAATTTTACGCCAGTTAACTATTGGATCTGAAACAATACCTTCCCATTTATTTTGTGAAATTGGAGTTTTAAATATTTTATCAACATACATTTTATGTATAAGTTTACAAACTTTTGTTACCTTTTTCATGCTATAAATAATTTCTTCTTGGTAATTAACATCTTTTGTAGGAGGTTCTTTGCAAATATTCTTCCACTTTAATGGTATAGCAAATATAACTGAATAATAATCAAGGAAATTACAATGCAATTTAAACTTATTGACGAACTCAGAATATGTAAGGAAATTACCATTGTGCTTCACAATCAAACTTAACTCGTTGGGAAACACCCCCCCCCCCCCCTCCCCCATGTTGCTACCCTGGGTGTAAATAAGACAAAAGTATTATCATTTATTATCATTATTAATTATAATTATTGATTATTCAACTATTATCATTATCATTGTTAATAATTATTTTATTTCCAGGTTTCGTCTCTCTCTCTCTCTCTCTCTCTCTCTCTCTCTCTCTCTCTCTCTCTCTCTCTCTCTCTCTCTCTATCTTCTCTCTCTATCTCTCTGCCCTTCTCATTCTTCTGTGTCTTTATCTCATGTTATTGCAGCGCACCTGTTGAAAGAACTGAAATGTAGAATGTCCTTGAACAGCATGGCACAGAATGCCTAATCGTTTCATGCGTGCCAACAAAATTTAATTATAAATTGTCGAGTTTTCTCAAACTCATGTCATTTTGGGGTGCTAATATTACAAACGTGAGAAAAATAATCCAGACTCTATTTCAAAGATTCTCTCACCTCACATACCCCTCCCCCCCCCCCTCTCTTTCTCTCTCTCCCTCTCTTCTGATTCTATCTTTCTTAAATCCTTTCTTTTTCTCCCCTCCTCCTTCTCCTTCTCCTTCTCCTTCTCCTTCGTCTTCCTCTTCTTCTTCTTCTTCCTTGACTGTCTGATCTTATAGCTAGGCCATGATTCATTGGGTTATTGACAACGCGACACATAATCATATGACATGTTTTGACGAGAGAGGGAGCAATTCAGAATTATAAACAAAGAGATTCGATCATACCAGTATGCCCTTCGAAGAATTTGTTGAGCTTCTGAACGATTTTATTTGAAGAGCAAAAAGTCTCCCAAAAAAATTTCCTCGCCCGTACGAATTTGGGATTGCACCATCGTCGGCCTGGCAGCAGGTACTTGGAGATCGCGTAATGGGGATATTGCTTTTAAAATAAAATCGTTCAGAATCTGAACTACTCTAGTATGTGTCTTGCCTTCTCTGAACTCAGGGGCGTAGTCAGAGAATGGACAATTACCAACTCCTCCTATTAAAATTATCGTACTATCGTCAGCCAAGTTTTTAATTCGTCAAACTACGTGTATATATCGGAAAAGAAAAAAAACGAGGACATTTTTTTTCTCGCGGAGTGTAATTCCGCAAACTTCGTCTTCAAATTTCGTCCGACAACCCACCCCCCCCCCCCCCATGCAACATGATCTAGCCGTACCCCTACCTGAATGCAGTCTCTCTGTGAACGCGTTCGCAATCTGAGATATTGTGAGGACTAACATTGACCAAAAAAAATAAACACAACCTTCAAAAGACAAAAAAGGTTTGATAAGTAAATGATTATTCAATTACATCTTTTTTATACATGAGTAACTAGAAGAAAAAAAGGGACAAATCATAATGTAGCAATCGGATAAATTTATCAAAAATAATGAAGAAAACTATCAGATGCAGAGAGGTTTAATTATACATCTACCCTGGATCAAAGATAAATGTTTTGTCTTGGACCACGCGAACAGATTCACGGGTGTTTTAATTGATTTTAGGACATTGCGGAGCAATATGGACGTGGTGATATTTTGATTCAATTTACTATTTCCTTTTTACATAAAGCAGTAAAAGTATGCTGAACATAACATCAAAATAATATAGTTATTCTTTACTTGTAGGCCTTCTTTATATACCAGTCAATATTGCGTAACTTATCAGCAGAATGTAAAAGCCTTGAATAAAACTATGAAAGCAGCTCTTCCATAACCGAGGTAGTTCCAAGCCAGAATGAATAGAAAGAGAATAATATTTCATTACTGAACATGACAAAACATATACCTTTTGTAAAATTGTAAGGGAAGTAAAATTCAAATATCCTGCAAAAATTATCGACGTATACACCATTGGATTCTGTTCGGAAAACGCATCACTAAAAATGCTGCAGGGAAATGAATGGTGTAAAGATATCATAATATGAATAAATTTCAATTGAGATAAGGAGAATATCCTGATTTTAAAAAAACAAAACACAAATCGTACTTAGCACCAATATGCTATAAAATGTTGCTATACAAAAGGAAAAAAACATCGCCTGTGCGAATACACAGCAAGAAGTGTAGATTTATTCAAAATTGCATCCGTTTTCGTAATTTAGTCATGAAATTGCCAATCGTAGCAATAATGCCCCTCATACATAGCTATAACCCTTTAATCCCTTGATTTATGTCAAATACAAACGAATAAAAAGAAAGTCAAAATATGATTACTACGAAATAGCAAAGCAAAACAGGATGATCCAAGACAACATGTAACAATTATATTTATTCAGGAGTATATGGAAGAATAGTACGTATAAACACAATTATATATATATATATACATGTATATCTGTAAACATAAAATTTTGTAAATTGTAATAGACTTGTTTGGCTTTGCCACGCGTATGAAAACATGAAACCCTGTTTGTCCACAATTCTTTTTATGACAATAACGAAACATTAAAATGTGAAATTAAAAAGGCATTTAAGAAAAAATGAATGAAATACTAAAAAACATTTTATGCTCATTAGAAGATGGAACACATTCATCTGTCTATTCTCACACAAGTAGTAAACCCTGTATTTTATATAGGTTGAATACAGTAGAAAAACAGATTAAAATTTTGACGAAACAGGACAATATTAATAAAAGGAAATACATCACCATAATCATAGCACAGATTAGTTATTAGCTAAATACCCATTAGCATATATGGAAAAAGAAAAATATTTGACAATAGTTTGCAACCATGCATGCAGCTAATCATACGAATAATAAATGCAGATACGTTTTAGGGCAGTCATAATGTACTATCTTGTAAATGTCATACTGATCAAAGGTCATTTCTTCTTCTCTTTTTCATCATTCTTATTTTGGTGGTGAAATAGCACAAGACAGGTCTTAGTACCGTACAACATGGGGCTAATTTCGATTTATATCATCCCAAAATGAAATTTACTAGATATTCTCATTATTAATGTTTCTTTCTACTATGAAAATGTAATTACTACAAAACAGTTTTCATCAAGTACTCCTGCCGTCAATAGTTTGGAAAATATCGTTCTAATACTTTTTTTCTTAAAACAATGGCCCCCGTGAGACATTTTGATGATTTTCATAAAAACATTACACACCCTGCATGTTTATAAACCCGATACTACTGCGGAAGATTGCAGTTTTAAAACTGTGACGTCACACGTAAAAGTATGACGTTCATCTCTTTGTCATCGTTGTCTATTTCATCTCTGTGATGTCACAGGATAGTGTAGATTAAAGCCGCTCCCATTGCTCCCTGTGAGTAGGCTGGTACATCTTCTATGACCACAGAACATTTTTTCGCTGATACCAGCTCATCAGAGACGGCTCGTAGATTGAAATTGTCATGGTGGTCATCGTAAAAGGTTCTCCTCGTCGTTATTACAATGATTCCACCTGGAAAAGGAGGAAATATATTAAGATTATTGAGTTTCTACACTGCATAAATCAGGTTGTTGATCTAACATCATCTCAGTATTTGCATGTAAATAGACATCAGATAAGTTTTAGAACACCATTATTCAATTAAAGTTATTATTTCCCTTGTTTTTGCATCCATGTTGGTGTTTTTTAACCCATTTTATTTGTGCTGTGAAAGATTGGATTTAGAAAAGTTAAATTCCATACTGGTGTAGTTTTAACACTTATCTGGTGTGGACATACCAAAGTGGTGTTAAATTAGCACCTTTGTTTTTTGGAGTGCATGGGTGGGACCTGCCGATCCCCATTCCCCCCATTCCCCCCCCCCCCCCCGATTAAAATCATCAGTCCTATGTATAAATAAATGTCTTACGTATAAATCGGGAGAGAAGAAAATGAATTCTTCTTCCGAACCAAACTGAATGTTCTGCGAGAGAGAGAAAGGGATAAGAATCCCAAGTCCGTTGTGGACGAACTGTGACGCATTAAACATTGAAACTCTTGAAAGACTGTCTTTAAACACATTATGAGGAAAACGTATTCACACTCTTAATTCCAAATAGGTAGAAGAAAATAAATTTCATTACCTGACTGGAAGAAATGCATGCCATGTTTCTGATGTTTTAGGATATAATTAAATGGTTGAGAATTGGCCAGGGGTCTCTGCTTTGGTTTGTGAACGTCATAATCATGTCGTGAGATGGCGCTATACATTTGACATTTACAGAGCCATCCATACACAGAGCTTGGGCATCTCGACTCCAGCGGGTAGCAATATGGCATATGGCGCATGTTGCTTTGTTAGGCAAGCATACAAGGGAATATACGTCATGTTGTACCCAACTGAAACCGAATTGGCCAAATTCTTTTTATGTATTTCTCTGGACACTAATAGAGTCCCTTCATAGGAGTTACGACAACCCATGGATTGAACACCATTTTGTTTCCAGTATATTACGCAACATTTCTATTCAATTCCGATGAGCACAGTGGCGGATTTAGCGGGGCACATCCGGCTCTTGCCGCCCCCCCCCCCCCCCCTTTTTAAACCAAAGTGTACATTGTGCCCCTCTTCTTCTTTTTTTTTTTTTTTTTTTGCTTGTCCATTTCGTTTCCAAAAAGCCCCGAAGGAAAATGATGATCTTCACGTCACCGAGGGTACCATTTTAACCAGAGACTCGAATGTAGGCAGTAAATATTTTATTTAGTTTATATCCGTCATCTTGAACTAAAGTCTAAATCTACTCAGCATGTATGGTAGACCGCACACGTACGTACACAATTTGAAGAAGGGGTGAATTTGCGCGTAATGGTGACATCATCACGCGCCGGTGCCTAAAACAATAGATACGCGCAAGTGAATGTCGTGACAATGAGTGATTTCAAGTTTGGTGTTGGTGCTGGTGTTGGTGTTTAGAGCGTGAATTGGGCTGCTGATTCTAGCCCCAACACCGAATTCGGGTTTATAAAAATAATACCAATCACATTATTGATAGCTCAACTCCTAGTGAAGTCAATCCCAGCACCAGCTTCATTTCAGGTTCGGTGTTGTGGCTGGTGCTTATTTTGCCCCAACACCAACACCAGCTTTCAACACCGAACTTGAATTCACCCAATGTAGTAAGCACTTTAAGTGTGTGATGTCATATGGCGTATATAGTATCCGTGAATAGCACTACTATACACGGATCGTGACGTCAGATGTTACCCCAATGGTAATTTGCTCATTTGCCCCATTCTGGTGGGAATTGTATTTCGTCACATGACTCGCATTGGACCAATTAATTGCGCAGATTTTTTTTTTTTTTTTTTATTACGGATATAATAAGTTATTCGTTATTTTAATGCTCGATCAAACAGTACAGACGCAGATTATGACTATTTTCAAAGCATGATGGTCGTACCTGGTTTAACTAGTCTGACAACCTCCCTTAACGATGTTCCATCACAATGACCTGTCAGGAAAACTCCGCTCGATCCAGCCCCAGCAAAGGAATCTGAAAAAAGGGGGGAAATTTAAAAAATACTCGCATGGCTGATACATTGTCATAGGTGGTGCTCCGATATTTGCAACAGAGAGAATATTGCTCCGGGCTTTATTTTGTCAAATAATTAGGATAAGGAAAATACTTTCAATTTGGCTTTTAAGTTAGGTTTATAGGATTAGGGTTAGGACTAGAAATAGTGTTTAGTCTAGGCTTAGAAGTTTAGAATTTGGTTAGTGTACGAAATTGACGTTATGTTCTGGGACTAAAAGTGGTGCATATTGTAGCCTTGCTATTAAAGCCCACCGCACACAATACAATCAGTCTACGATCCGATTTCGAAAGAAAAGAGTTAGTATAGTATTATATAAACGGTTAAACACATAAAATAGATGTTTTATTGATGTTTTGAATAGTTACATAGATAGTAAAATCGAAATTACGGCCTATACGAGCCTTCTAGTCGGAGGAAAGGTTAAATCGGCTCCGAATCGTAGTGACGTCGGAGCAGTCCTGCGGATTGTCTACGATTCGTAACTGATTTGGCTCTTATTCCGGATATAAGGCTGGCATCGCACCAAAACCCGATGTTGAGTATTCATATTATTGTTCAGAACCTGAATCAGGTAGCTTCCACTTATTAAACGGCCTATATTTAATGATATTGCGATTCATTTCCAAAATCGGATCGTAGACCGATCGTATAGTGTGCGGTGGGCTTAACCAGTTGAATACTAAATTCTCTCATTCCTACTGCCTTAATCCCGGGACCACTCGGTTCCCGTGGTCAATGGGTTAATTTTATCAGTTCTCGAGAAATGACGCAGAACACTGTAAGGATAGTAACCCCACAAGGTGTCTTTGCTGACCGTATATAGATATCCATTACAGCGCATGTTGCTGTTGCACAATATACTTACTGTCTTCAAAAGGCAATTGTGCAGGTCCAACAAAGCTTTGAACGAACTCTTTATAGACATCCTTCTCTCTGCAAATGTTTAGACTTTCTTTCGACGGGTCAACTGCATATACATTGCTGAAACCCTTCTTGGCCAGCTATATAAGGGGAAAAAATGCACATTATGTTAAAGGGGAATGAAACCCTGGAGGAAAATCAATTTTAATAAAAAGAGAGGATAGAGAGAAGTAATTTTAAAAAAGTTCCATCAAAATCGGTTAAGAAATGAGAAAGATATGAAAGTTTTAAAAGTCTCAATTTACTTTCTATGGCGATCCTCAAATTGGCAATGTTGCTTCAAAGTGACATACAAAATATACAAAATTTCATATTTTCTCCATTATCTATAAAAATGATGCTTGTCTTTTTGTGAACTCAACATATGTTGTGTCAAATACATTTCTCCATGATATATCTTGAGCTAAGGAGACAAGCTGCACCTTGAGAGATAATGGGGAAAATATGAAATTTTGTGTACAAAACATATGGAGAGTTGTCCTACTAAACCTGTCATTTTGAAGCAACATTGCCAAATTGAGGATCACCATAGAATTCAAAGTAAATTGAGACTTTTCAAACTTCCATAACTTTCTCATTTCTTAACAGATTTTGATGGAACTTTTTTTTAAATTGCTTCCTTCTGTCCTCTCTTTTCATTAAAAATGATTTTTTTTCCCCAGGGTTTCATGCATTCTCCTTTAAGTTTGTGAAAATTTCTGACTTCTCACCAACCTCGAGTTCGTTAAACCCGAGTCACATCGCTAAGACCGACATCAGACGGACAATAGACCGACCGAAATACCCGGGGGCATGTCTCATTGAGACCTCTACATCATCCGCGTAAATCACTTTCTGAAAAGCACTCTAAACGGGGATTGCAGTAGTTTTGATACCATAAACAGGGAAACCCGTCTAACATCTCTGATTTTTATACCCTTAAAGGGCAATCCAACCTTGGTAATGAGATGATTTGTGTGAAAGCAGAAAAATAAGAAAAACAGGATGGTGAAAGTTTGAAAGAAATCGGACAAGGAATAAGAAAGTTATGCAAGTTTGAAAAGTGAGATCACTACATCTATGCGAATCTCAAATTGGCAATTTTGTGACATTTTTGTGGACAACTCTCCCATTTGTCGTACACAAAAATATCATTAATTTGCGGTTTTCTTCGAGGCGCTTTTACCCTCGGGGCAGTACTCAAAATATATTGGAGATAGCGGCATATTGTCATAGGTCCTCATGAAAAAAAAAGATCCTAATGAGTAATATATTTTGAAAAAAGTGACATTTTAGTCATTTTGTGTGTTGGAGCAAATGGGGGAGTTGTCCACAGCTACATCACAGTGACATTACCTATTCGGCCAATTTGAAATTCCCATATGTATAGTGATTACAACTTTCAAAAATTCATAACTTTCTTATTGCTTGTCCGATTTCGTTCAAACTTTCACCAGTCTGCTTCTCTGATTTTTCCACTTTCTTTCAAAGCAACTTGCTATTAAGGTTGGATTTCCCTTTAACGGCGATTTCCGCAGATCTTCATCTTATCACCTCTGAATTCGATACCCTTTTTCTTGATTTTTGCTGTTTTTGATATCCTGAACGCGTAACCCGGGTTACGCACCTAATGCGGAAAAAGTACCCTTTTTATCCGTTTTCGTGTACGCGGATGATGTACAGGTCTCAATGACCACGATTCTGTCGATTGGTGGTTGGTTTAGAGTTCGGTTTGGCAGTGTGACTGGTAATATGGAATATGGTAATATGGACGACTCATTCAAAATAAGTTTCAAATCCCCCGCTTCTCGTTCTTCTTATTCTCCCCCACTCCTTTCCATAGCCAGGGTGACAGGGGTGGGACCAATCCTTCTCGGGACAATGAAATGTATTTTCTTGAACTTCCTCACAGTTATAAAAGATAATGACAGACTTGATGAATACAAAAAAAAATGAAGGCACGAAGTGGGAAAGAAGAGTGAACTTCTAATTGGGGGACAGAGGCAGATAAAAGGAGGGCAAGAAAAAAGTAAGAAATGAAATTGAAAGAAAATAAAATATGTAAATACCTCTTCGCCGACCAGCCCGGTTCCAGCTCCTATATCTAAAATCTTTGCAGTCTTGTCCTCGATGGCTTTGCTCATTACAGAGGCGATAGTGATGGGCCCTTTATATCCAGCATTTACTACCGCCTAAAAGACAAACAAGAGAAACAATAAATACTTCCTCAACTCATCTCAAGTTCACTCCTGACGAGGAACGGAGCAAGCCGTTCGAAACGTCGAGACTATTCTATTATAATTTTTTTTAAGAACTCTTGCCGAAAGATTACCCAACAGTCCTTCTCATGACTGTCCTCTGGTGCTTACGAAAACTGTCACGCTTTCTAATAGAAACGCGTTGAACATTCTACATTTTGCATTTCGATGTACTCGCCCTTCTTTCTTTTTCTCTTTCTCTCATCCTCCCTTCTTGTCTACTGCAATGTCTTTCCTACTTTCAATTTCCTTACTCTCACCATGACTGTGCGAAAAAAAGCATTAATTAGTACTTATAACTTGTTGGGGGGTCGGGCTAACTGGGCACTAGGGCGAACTCGGCACTGCGCGGTGACTATGTTTCGAGAGTTGAAGTCCACGCTACGCACCGTACCCTTTTTTAGCCTTAAATTTCATGTTTTGCATAATTTTACTTCTTGAAATTGTCAACATTACTTCTTTGCTAATCATTTTACACATTGATATCAAATAATTTGAATTTAAGGGTTTTGAAATGTGTAATTAAATGCGAAATTCAACACAAGTGTTTGCGATCACTCTAACTCTCTGGACTTACTCCGCGGCGATTTTCCGCCAAGGCCGAGTTCGCCCTAGTGCCGAGTTAGCCCGCATCCCTTGTTGGAATGGCGTTCCCAAACACAAGATTTCCTTTTCGCGTTTTCGCCTCATTCTATTTTGCAAAGTTTTCTGTAGCCTACTCATTATGCATTATAGTACATTACGTTATTAAACTACAAAAACCACTCCCTCTCCTTTTTCAACTTGCTGTCTCACAATTTAGATTTGAAATACTAGTCACCAATAAAGAGAGAGGGGGAGAGAGAAAGAGGGGAGGAGAGAGAGAGAGAGAGAGAGAGAGAGAGAGGAAGAGAGAGAGAGAGAGGGGGGGAGAGAGAGACAAACATACGTATGGCATTCGGTCATTATGTTGAGGGGTGCAAATAGTGCAGAGAAGAACGTCTGATCAGGAAAGTCTAGTTATATACTTCCCTGGTCCGATATAGGGTGCTTTGACATCATGATATAACTGAGCAAAAGCAAACAATGGAGATGATTGTCAAAGTCAACAGATGACTCTGAAAAGATGGTCAGATCAACGGAACGCAACACATGACATTCCACTGATTCCAAACGCATGGGAGGACCCAGGATTTTGTAAAAGAGAGTTCACACTATTCCGAAAAGATAGTATATAGTTAACATGTATGATCACAGAACTTATTTCCAACAGCACTTGGAGCTCCAAAATAAGCAGAAGCTTGACGCCTTGTTGAGAACCCCTATAATTTAAACACAATCTTACTAAGGGGGAGGGGTCCCAGTGATGCAGAACAGCAAGGAGAAAGGGAGAAAGGTGAATAGGGACTGAAGAGAGAGGGAGAGAGAGAGAGAGAGAGAGAGAGAGAATAATGAATGAGGATATAAAAGAGTTACAGATGGCTGCACATGCCATTACTAAGTAAATAGGTAAATATGCATTGATACACGAGAAGTGTGAATAATGTACGTCATTGAAAATATTGGGAAAGCAGTATTCTCTTGACAGCTGCTTTAAATGCACACTCAGAGTGAACATTCATATTGTCCAAAGGTAGCGAGTTCCATTATGTCAAGACCACTATTAATATGTATACTTGATTTATGCGCAGTGGCAGTTTGGGGGTTGGATATTTATTCGACTGCCTAGGTGGATAAGAATGTACATCTTTATTTTGCTTAAAAAGGGCAGTCAGAGTAGGTGGCAATTAGCCATTGTAAAGATGAAACATAATCATTGCAGTCTGTAGAAAATCTATATCTGATATTTTGAGGGTATTTAATTTTAGGAACAAAGGGGCACTATGGTCCCTGTAGTGAGAACCAGTACATATTATTGTACGTATAGCTTTTTAAAAAATACATGTATCTTTAAATTGAGTCATTCAGACATTTGGAATTCGCCCATATTAGATTACAGTATGTTATACACGGTTACTGCGTGAAATGGTTTTAGAAATATATTTGATATGGTCAGACCAATTTAAAAATTCGTTAATATAAACTCAAAGAAGTTTAGACTTGGTTTGCCGTTCGATCAAAGTATGGTCTAATTGGGACTAGCAACAACAAAAAAAAGAAAAAAGAAAGGTCATGTTTTTCGGGTGACTTTTTTTTTTACTAACACTAAGCAATTCACTAAAAAGCAAAGAAAAAAGGGGGAAGGAAAAAAAAGACACCCCCTATAAAGCGGGGGGGGTGCACAGTTTGTTTATTTTGTAGTTTTGTTGTTGTTGTTTTTTTTCGATTTCTGTACTTAGGTAGCGGCCACATTGGTTTCAAGGGGGCCGGATGAGCCTACATTCTAAATCCGCCTTTGTCATGTTCAGAATGTGCACGTATCTTGAGAGTAACCTTTCCTCGAAAGTAAATTTTCGCTGGTATCAGATCACTCGGAGGTGTGGTATTCACGTCAAACTCTTTCAGGAAGAATTGGGGCCCTTTGAATCTCTCTCTCTCTCTCTCACCCCCCCCCCCCCCCCCACACACACACACACATATATTTCGCAAATAGTTACAACTCCATTATTATAACGAACGCCATTTCGTTTCCATTATTACGTAACATTTCTATTCAAGTGCGATGAGAACCTTATCACTAATCGCATGTCGTAACTCTTTTTAAATAAAATGGACTCATGCCCTCGGTCAATACATTTCAATATCCCCCCCCCCCTCTCTCTCTCTCTCTCTCCCTTCTCTCTCTCTCTCTCTCTCTCTCTCTCTCTCTCTCTCTCTCTCTCCCTTCTCTCTCTCCCTCTCTCTCCCTTCTCTCTCTCTCTCTCTCTCTCTCTCTCTCTCTCTCTTTCTCTTATTTAGGATAGAGATCTATTATATAGCCCACTAAATATGATGTATCCTAGCTTAGGGTTAGGGTTATTGACTAAGGGTTAGTGTATAGAGGTTAGGTAAGGATTATAGCGGTGGTACATATGGAACTCTTTCCCTTATTTATAAATAGATATATAGACAATTATTTATATAAGAAGCATATTTAGTGTCCTCCCCCCCCCCCCCCCATCCAATGCAGTGGGGAACCAATGGCCAGTTTCTCGAAACCGTCTATTTGATTTGGTTTTGATTTGATTTGATTTATTTTCCGTTTCAAAATAATTATACATGATACATATCGATCAAAGGATTAAACATAAAACAATGTAATAAGTTTAGTATATCAAACTAACATACAAAGAAATAGGGTACTAAGAAGAGAACAAAAAATAATTTACACAAACGGATCATTATTGACCTAACATATACAATGAAACGGAGGGGGCATGCTAAGAAAGCAATGCTTGTATGGTGCATGCCCCAAAGACTTAAATACGTAAAAGAATTTTGGTCAAACAAAATTATAATAATTGGATAAATAGTGGCGAAAGTTACAGGAAAATTCACGGTATGCCAAGATAGGTTTCTAGGAAAACAAAGAGGAAGAGTGAAAAGACGGGAAATGGAAGGGAAAAGAGGTTGGGAGCAGGAGCAAAAACAAGAACTTAGTTATGACGGTAAACTGAATGGCCCCAATAATTATTGTCCAGCATACCTGATCATAGCTGCCATCCGTTACCCATTCATCATAGAAATTCACGAGTTGCTTTGGTCCAAGTTCTCGGCCAACTTTGAAGGCCTCGGCTATCTTGTCTGTCGCCATATCTTTAGCAATGTCCCCAGTCTGAATGAAGACCTAAATTGAAAGTTGGGTGTCAACTGCAAAATAAGGCAGGAGTGGGATATCCAATGCAAGACACGTGTCACCGATAGTAATAGAGGCTATCCGATTGTTCAATCAATCAAATAGCAAATACGTAACACAATAAATATGAGGACGCAATCTTATCACAATCATGTTGACAAGTCGACAGGGGCGTCGATCCTGGCGGCAGGGGGCAGTTAATGCTTCACAAGAAAATAGAGATGCCATTGTGGATAAAAGGTGCACTAACTTGGTAAACAGGGGTTCTGGAGAGGAACATGCATAAATTGAAATACATTAGTAAACAGGTCTATTGCTCCGGGCTTTATCACGTCAAAGATAGGGTTTGGGTATGGGTTGCAATAGGCCATTTAATGCTTACCTCTTTGTCAAACTCCTAGTAACGAACTATTACATCCACCTGTTACAAGTCAATGTATTTCAATAGTCAGAATGCAGATTGCATACATTAAGAGTTTTTCAAATTCAAATTCAAATTCATGTTTATTTCATTTCCAACAGAAACTTGGCTTTACAGATATCATAACAGTTGCTAGGTTGGGCTAGCCAAAATTTTTGTCCAACCTAACATCGCCTAATACATGCAATAGACCGGTTCTGTAATGTATTCAAATTTACGCACATTTCTTCTCTGAGCACCTAGTGACGAGCTATTTCATTTAACTGCTTTTTTGTAAATGAGCCTCAAATACTTGGAATCCACTTTACATATATTACTTGTTGCTATGTCCGGTAAGCCTCGGGCAAGCTTTCAGGTTGTCAAGAACAACCTTTGTTAAAAAGGTATGCATAAAATTTGAAACATTACCGAAGCGGTCTATGCATATTCTGACTATTTGAAAAAGAATAGGCTTTTACAGGTGAATGTAATAGTTTTACTAGGCAAACGTGTATAAATTTGAATACATTACGAAAATGGCCTAATAGGTTTTAGATGGGATGTAGGGTTCGGTATAGTGTTTAGTCCAGGGTTGAAGTTTAGAATACATTGGGTAAATTCAAGTTCGGTGTTGAAAGCTGGTGTTGGTGTTGGGGAAAAACTAGCACCAGCCACAACACCGAACCTGAAATGAAGCTGGTGCTGGGATTGACTTCACTAGGTGTTGAGCTATCAATAATGTGATTGGTATTATTTTTATAAACCCGAATTCGGTGTTGGGGCTAGAATCAGCAGCCCAATTCACGCTCTCAACACCAACACCAACACCAACACCGAACATGAAATCACCCATTTAGTGTATGAAATTACCGCGTAGCAAATCAATAAAGGGCAGGGGTGGTGTTACGGGGTGGGGTAATTTTCACGTGTGTGTGTGTGTGGGGGGGGGGGGGGGGTGGCACTCGTTTTTCAGAACGTTCGTTTATGCCAAGGTTCATAATAGACCTGATCACAGATATATTCAGATTTTATGCATACTTTTAAAACAAAGGTTGTTCTTGACAACCCAAAGCGTGTCAGAGGCTTGTCAGACATAGCAACAAGTAATGTATGCAAACTGGATTCCAAGTATTATAGTTCATTCATTAATAACAGGTTAATGGAATACCTCGTTACTATAGGTCCCCAGGAAAGAAACATCCATAAATTAGCATAACTTTGTGAACAGGTCTACTCCGAAACATAAAAATTCCCAAACCACGGGGTGCATAGTTCCTAACATTTATTGCATTACTCCGAAGGTTCATTATTCCGAAGATTTCGTTATTCCACATCTTCCAAGGGTTCGCGTATCCGATGGTTCATAATTCTGAAAATGAAATAGGGTATATTCCTGAAAAGAAATAAGGTTTGCAATACGGAAAATAAAAAAAGGGGTTCATAATTCTAAATTAGGGTTCATTATTCTGAAGGTTCGTAATTCGGAAAATGATGTAGGGTAATTGTATTTCATTTTCGGAAATAAGAACCTTCGGAGAATCGAAACCTTCGGAATTATGAACCTCCGGGGAAAAAAAGATATGCAACCATTTTTCACTTCTTGACAAACCAAACACGAATTAATTCATAATACATGGAGTTGAATAACCACCTCCAAACCAAAGTAATGGGGGTGCCTCATGAATAGCATTTGTTTCTCTGAAAAGAATACTTCCACCTACAGTCCGACCTCACTTATCCGAACTTCATTTATCCGGCCATCTCTATTAACCGGCCCTGTCTTCCGGCCAGTTCGTCATGCAATTCACCCAAAAGCCTTGGAAACAGGAACACCATGGGCAATTTTCTGTTTAATTTTATTTCATTTCATCTCTTACATATAAAAAGATCATTTGCAATCATCAACTACACCAAGAAAACATAAATTTTACAACCAATAGACTGCCCTACCCTATTCATTTGCATAGAAAATGTACATTTCTCTCATATCCGGCCATTTCACTTATCCGGATGGGTGCCGGTCCCAATGCGGCCAGATAAACGAGGTCGGACTGTACTTGTTGTAGTTATGTGACCCGAGTCACCTGACTGCGTATCATGGAATGTACTGTTAGTTGTGCATAAATGGATAATGATTACCATCGGCATACATCCATTACTTGTCTAAACCGGTTTACCGATTTGGAACAAAAGGACCGTACTGCTCATGCACAGATCATGTAGCTACAAACTGGATTTTTAAAAATTCTCTCAAAATGCTATTCCATTACACGGGCCCGTATTCCATAAAATGCCTTTAAAGCACGATATTCAAGAAGGTTTTTTTTTAATATTTTGACTAAGAGAATAATCTCAGCCAAAATGCGTGCATTTTGACAAATAAATTTGTCTTATATATTTTGAATTAGAGAATAATCATAGCCGACAGTGGCGGATTTAGGGAGGCACATCCGGCCCGTGCCCCCCCCCCCCCCTTTGAAAGAAAAGTATGCATTTGTGGCCCCCTTTTTTCGATTGTGGGCCCCTTTTAGAACGAAAACCTTTTTTTTTTTTTTTTTTTTTTTGCTTGTCAGAGAATTATGGAGGGGAACTGGATCCCCATACCCCCCCCCCCCCCCCCACTGAGCGAATTTTGGAGGTCTGGCGAGACCAAAACAATACGAGTCTCCCTTTTCCAAAAGTTCACAAACCTGCATTTGTGTGCCCCCTCTTATAACAACTCCTGGATCCGCCCCTGATAACCGAAATGCATATTCTACACTATACTGGCTAAGAGTTTTGTCCTACATAATATGTCCGAAGTCTTCGTTTTAAAAAAATCTGAAGCTTATGGAGCAGGCCCCGAATTTATGTTCAGAAATATCAGTACCCCCAGTCACACCAACAAGACCAATACCAGGGCCTCGTTTCATAAAACTTGTTATCAATAACAAGTTACAGTAATTGTTATAAGCTACTGAAATCCTCGAATCTGATTGGTTGAGAGCAAATTTGTAATAGAAATTTGGCAGTTGTTCTTGATAACAAGTTTTATGAAATGGGACCCAGACTGAGCACAGACCGAACCACGGTCTGGAGTCGGTTTGGATGCGGTTTGGCAGTGTGACATCAGTCACATCGGTTCAGTTCAGTTTATTTAATTCCATCTCAATAAAAAACAAAAATTTACATTAGTAAAAACATGGAATTCCACATTTTAAAAATGTACATAATAGACCTGTTCACAAAGTTATTCAAATTTACTCGGGATGTTTCTTTCCTGGGGACCTATGCATACATTACTTATTGCTATGTCTGACAAGCCTCTGACAAGCTTTGGGTTGTCAAGAACAACCTTTGTTTTAAAAGTATGCATATAGTTTGAATATATTTGTGAACAGTTCTATTGGAATAATACATGCATAGACATTTTTTTTTTAAGGGAATATGGCACAGCTGTTTAAAAAAAAGCAGATTAGGTTTTGTCAGGACAGCTTCCTATAAGTACTTTTGAATTTAATGAATATTATATTAGAAACAAGAACCAAGTAAAGTCTTGGGTAATATCGTAGTATAAGAAATTGCACAGAATACAGGAACAAACCCTATACACACAAGGATACAAAAAATAGGGATAGCAAAGGAGAAATTAAGGATGAGTAGAAGAATAAAGAAGGAGAGAGAGAGGGGGGGGGGTTGACACATACATTCAATGAGTGTCACGAGTGATCAAAACAATTCCGAGTTTGTGTTTAAAACAGTGGTAGAATGAAATTTGACACCAACTAGACCGACCCCAGACCAAATAACCAAACCAAACAAAAAAAATTACATTATCCCCAAGGCCAAAAAAATCGGTCGGTTCGGAGTCGGTTTTGGTATTCGCATGATGCACAAGTGATACTCTTTTCCACTGACAAAAGAGCGTCATTACGATCCCAATCAGTCATGGCGATGCATTACGAAAGATAACATCGGTCTGTATACTAGTACTCACATCTCGATAAACATCAAGAATATATTCCTTGTTAATATTATCTCAAGCCCCGAGATTACCTTAGAAGTCAATCTGTGATACATGCACGCCTCCAGAAAAATGATAGCACACGTGTACACAATTTTGAAAGCATATCACCGATACACGTATGACAGCGGCACTCTTCGTGGGCTTGTAATGTTTAATAGTGCATAAGTGTATATGCTGTGGCTTTCCGTTCAATAGTGCGAATGCTTGATGTACACTTTACATATATGTGCATTTTCTGGTATATGGTATACACGTATGTTTGCACTGCTCACTTCGTGAGATGGGCCATCACTGAACCGGTTCAGTGAGCACCGCCTGACAGATTTGCATCTATAATTACCACCTTCCATGCGATAATGAGCCAATGCACCCCTCAAAATATGGTTCACCCAATGAATACCCCGAGGAATGTCAAAGACATATGAATATA
Organism: Heliocidaris tuberculata; assembly: GCA_025618425.1. Lineage (NCBI taxonomy): Eukaryota > Metazoa > Echinodermata > Echinoidea > Camarodonta > Echinometridae > Heliocidaris > Heliocidaris tuberculata. The sequence continues at coordinate 24,297,092 of CM046850.1, forward strand.
AATGACAATGTATGAATCAAGATCTTTCACTGAAGCTAACTTGTGTCACATAAATAGATCAAAAATAACTTTAACTTTGGGATTAGAAAATGTTTTCAAACTTTATGAATAATTATGAATTATTTGTGTGTCTATTTTCATCGGCAAATATTTTCACTTTTGCAATTTTTAAAAACTAAACTGACTTATTTATGTTGTACTTAGATATGTAATTTAGATAATTTCACCATATTTAGCCGAGGTCATATTCCGAAATCGACGTAGCCAGCACGGGAAAACAAGGTCATTTTCATCTCTGATGAGGGGGTGGCTCATCATCATCTTAAATGAGGGGCGGCTCCAAGGCCTGTGGGGGAGGGAGGGGGGGGGGGAGGAGGGAGATATTGTTTTTAACCCGAGTGATATATGTGTCCACAAAGCCCTTAATTGAGTGGGGTCCCGGGGGGGGGGGGGGTACTCAGATTATAATCGGACGGGGGTGTGCGGCTGAGAACTCCAGACCCATACCCACATCCAAGGGTCCTTTTGCTGTAAATAGGCACCCATGTCTAAGGATTTTTTGTGAAAAATGGACCCATGTCTAAGGATTTCCCGGACAAATGAGGGAGAAAAGAGAGGAATGAAACAAATGATAAGAGCCGGGATAAGAGACCCATGTCTAAGGATTTTTTGGGGAAAAATGGGACCCATGTCTAAGGATCTTTTCAATGAAAAGGGGACCCATGTCTAAGGATCTTTCTTCAAAAAGTCACCCTTCCCAGCGGCACATCCCCGTATACCCAATATACGTGAGTACCGCCCCCGGGAGTGGGGTCCACTGGATGGAGCCCCCTGAAGCTCCCGAGAGTTAGCCATTTCGAACCTTCAAAAATTGCCTTTTTATACACTAAATTTAGCAATGTCATCATATATGTTCTGATTATTTAATCAACTTTAAAAAGTGGACCCCACCCTAAAAGGGACTTCGTGGACAAATATATGACTCGGGGTAAAAACAATACCCCCCCCCCCCCCAAAGGCCTTGGAGCCACCCCTCATCTAAGATGACGATGAGCCGCCTCACATCAGAGCTTAGAATGAAGATGCCCTTGTTTTCCCGTGCTTCCTTCTTCGATGTATTTCTTTATATACCCCGGCTTAAAATGGTGAAATAAGGATATCAACGGAAATGAAAATTTCGTTAATTTCCTAATGAAAACATGCTACTGCTCACTGATAAAGGCTGTAAACCTTTCTTTTTTTATTACTGATTTTGGAGCCGTGGGCTCAAAATTTATCATTAAGATATCAGAAATAATGTTAGGCAAATTGGCAAATTGGTCTAACTTTGGTAGAGTATAAGGAGTAACTCTCAAAACCAATTAATTGTGGATTGAACCATTTAGGGGTCAGGGGTTTATAAACTGTTCTTATTTCATCAGTGTTCATTACAATATTCTGTTTAAATCATCTTGGATAGGACAAGGGCCGCGGAGCATTTTTGAAGATGAGGGAGGGGGGGGGGGGGTTGACGCCTCTTGCCCGAATATCAACTACCCTGTTTCTACAAAATTAAAAATATAGGCCTACGCACTTTATCATGGTAGATATGTTATTTTGTTATCAAAATAGATATGCAAATTGTATAATTGGTAATCTCGCTGCCAAATATGAAGATATTCGGGCACCTTACTGCCCTAGTATGAGGGTATTTGCTGCTCGTACCGTATCTGAATCTTGCTAACGAGCAAAAAACAAGCCATTTTATTGTCTCTGAAATATGATTTCGCCATCAAAATAAACTAGATAATCATAAAAGTTGTTATATTTGGGCACCTTCCTACCCAAAGATAAGGATAGCCGGACATCCCACTGCCTAAATATGAGAATATTCATGTATCTCGCTGCTGAGACATGAGGTTTTTCGCTTGGTAACTTGTTTTTTTTTATTTTACGAGCGAGCAAAGCGTACGAACTTTAGTGCCTCATCTTCATCTCTGATGGGGGGAGGGGGGGCTGCAGTGTAATCATTGTGAAGCAGTGCTATATAAGAATGGGTTTTTAACAATGTTAATATGAATAAATTTTATGGTGATTTTTACATCGTATTTCTACCTCATATTATTTTGTAGGTGTCAGTGTGCAAAGAGGAGAGCCTGGGTTGTTTGGCAAAGGGGAGGGTCGCGGGAACACTGAACTAAAGGGGGGATTCCTGTGGTCCCAGGGTGCTCATGGTAATGTCACTGGTTCTTGGGGATAATGACTATTATCTCTACGCGATTCTAGGACAACTACCCCTAGACAACTACCCCCTAGGTCAATTACCCCCAGGAAAAATCCCCCCCAAATGATGATTACCCCGATACCCCCCCCCCCCTCCCCCGGACAACTACCCCAGAATTTTTGGGTAGTTGTCCGGGTGGGGGGGGGGGGGGTAATTGTCCTGGGGGGAGGGGGTAGTTGTCCAGGGGATAGTTGTCAGGGGGTAATTGTCCGGATACGCTCTATGCATCATATCTTTAGGCGTCCTAAAATACATTAATAGGGTCTAGACGTGGGCCGAAATTAGGAATGCCTATTTTGACCAAACGAGTCCTTGTACCCTGGCTAAATCTCATCCCCTGGTATGATAAATACCCCCGGAAAGCAAATATCTTCCCCTTCTTTCATAACAAAATGTTTTTTATGAAATAACGAGTAAGAATGATGAGCAATGTCGATGGAAAGTGTTACTGGGCAGTCCCTTACGAGCATGACGAGTGTCGATCAGCAAATAAGCTTTAAGTGAGCGATTGCCTGAATTAACTTCATTAGATTGAAGGTTTGGGGACAGAAACACACACGTCCTGAACTATAACATGCCTAACTCATTTCAAATATTTAATTGGGAATTTTAAAACATTTTTTTTAGCTTTGGAAATTAAAAATACAAAAAACAACGTTTGCGCCCTCATTTGCCTTATTAAAGTAGAATCGGCAAATAATTAGCGGCCTTTTGTCCCCAAGCCATGCAATCTGCCAAGATGTCCGCGCCCTCGAAGTGCCTACTGGTCATGTAGTTAACGAACATACGTGTATACGTTCTGAAGACGTCACCTCACGTATGTTCGCACACTTCGTGAGAGAGACCATTTTGAAATGTTAATGAGAGAATCAATGAACCGGTTCAATGAGCACCGCCGGACTGACTTGCATCTGATTATCATCTCCCATGCGACAATGAGCGAAAACATCCCTCAAAATATGGTTTGACCAGTGAATGCCCCGGAGAATGTCTTAGACAAATGAATATTTATGAAAATGTATGAATCAAGCCCTTTCATCAAAGCTAACTTATGTCACATGAATATGATGAGAAGTAACCTTAATTCTGAAAATGAAAAATGTTTTCAAAGTTTATGAATAATTATGTGTTTCGATTCTAATCGGCAAATATCTTTATTTTTGCAGTTTCTTTGAACTAAAATGAATCAATAATGTTGTACCGCAGTATGTATTTCAGATAATTTCACCATTGTAAGCCGAGGTATATAGGATAGACATCCACATAGAAAGCACGGGAAAACAAGGTCATGTTCATCTCTGATGAGGGGGTGGCTCATCGTCATCTCAGATGAGGATGGCTCTAAGGCCCGTGGAGAGTGGGGGGATATTATTTTTTTACCCCGAGTGATATATGTGTCCACAAAGCCCCTATTGAGGTGGGGTCCACTTGGCGGAGCCCTCTGAAGCTCCCGAGATTTTGCCATTTTGAACCTTCAAAAATTGCTGTTTCATACACTAAATTTACCATATTGTAATCATAGATGTTCTGATGATGATTTCATCAACTTTGTAGAAAATTCCGTCGAGCTCTGAATGAAAACATTCGACTGCTCTCTAATATTCCTGTAAACCTTTTCTTTTTATTACTGAGTTTACGGCAGTGGGCACAAAATCTATGATCAAGATATCAGAAATAAGGTTAGTTAGGCAAACTGGCAAATTGGTTTAATTTGGTAGAGTACGGTGTAAATCTCAAACCAATTGTGAGTAGAACCATTGACTGATTCGGGGTCAGGGGTTTATAAACTTTTTTTTTTCATTACAATATTCTGTTTAAATCATCTTGGATAGGACAGGGCCCGCGGAGCATATTTGAAAGTGAGGGGGGGGGGGCTGTGACGCCTCTTGCCAGAATATTAACCATCCTGTTTTCTACATTTTGAGCAGGTGAAGTGAACGACCATAAAATTGAAATGTACGCCGAGGCACTCTATCATGGTCGAAATGTTATTTCGTCATCAGAATACACGATATCTAAATTGTATTCGGTAACCTCGCTGCCAAATATGAGGATATTCGGGCACCTCACTGCCCGAAACTAAATCTAAATCTTGCGAGCGATCAAATAAAAAGCCACTTTGTCGTCTCTGAAATATATGACTTTTCCATCAAAGTAAACTCGATATTCATAACAGTTAGCAAATTTAGGCACCTTCCTGCCGAAGATAAGGATAGCCAGACATCCCGCTGCCCCGAATGAGAGTATTCATGAATCTCGCTGCTGAAACATGAAGTTTTTCGCTGTCAGAACTATCTTGTTTTTTAATTTTACGAGCGAGCGAAGAAACGGACTTGGGTGGCTCATCTTCACCTCTGATCATATTTCTACTTTATATTTTGTAGGTGTCAACGTCAAGAGCAAAGAGGAGTGCCTGGGGTTTGGGGGCAAGAGGGGAGGGTCATGTGATGATGATATGGGATGATGATAATCCTATTATGTCAGGATTCTGTTTCAATCAATTTGAATTTGAATGTGGAACGCTGAGCTGGGCGGGGGGGGGGGGGGGTCCCTGTGGTTCCAGGGTGCTGAGGGGAATGTCACTGGTTCTTGGATGATGACTATCATCTCTTAGCATTATTTTCTTTAGGCGTCCTGGCTTAGCAGTCCTTTCTCCTCAGATGCATATGGGGCGTCGTACATCATTATGTTTCAGCCAGGGAAATGTAACTGTTTCAATCATTGAACCCTTTGCCAAACATTTAACCTGTAACTGGGATTAATTTTAAAACTTTTGCAGCATGACTATCACATCGATTTAGGATGAATTTCTGGGTCTGGGTCATCATAAGTTGTATGCTACTTATGGCATATTTGATTTGATTTGATTTGATTTATTGTCTTGTATCTCTTATTGAATAATAGTCTGGGGCAATTGTTCTAATAAACACAACGAAAAACGCAACTCCCCCCCCCCCTTAATCGAAATGGCGTAACTTTTTAACGAAAAGGTTTTGAGCATAATTTGGCAGGAGTGTTCCTACACTTATTGACTAACTTTTCTGTGAAAATGAGATTGATCCATTGAGTCATGCATAAGTGAGCAAACATTAAAGGCAAAATTGTCTCTTTTCAAAGGTCACAAGGGTCATTTGGGGGATTCTGTGAAACGAGATTTTAGCGAATTCGGTTTCTGTGCATAGTCATGTGTTGTTGTTGTTCATCATCCATCGCTTGACCCCCTCACACCTATCCTGAAACTTTTCTCATTATTATGGTTGGGTGAGCACAATTTTAAAAAAGATTCAACCCTCCTAATTTGAAATTGCAAAATCCATTCAGCTTATTGAAGAAAAAAAATAACATATTATGTGAACATAAGAGGTTGTCATCGTGTCATGGTTGAGTGAGCACACTTTAAAAATCGCACAAGAAATGCTATAATGTACTGTTAATACAGCATAAAAATAACCCTTGTGACTTTTGAAGTGACATTTTTTGCCTTTAATGTTTGCCCACTTATGCATGACTCTATGGATCAATCCCATTTTTACAGGGAAGTTAGTCAATAAGTGTAAAAACACTCTTGCCAAGTTATTTTGTTCACAACCTTTTCGTTAAGAAGTTACGCCAATTTGATTAAATTGGTAAATTATTCACACTTCATTAAAAAAAAAAACGATTGGCATCATCACAAGTTCTCATCCCAGAACTCCCAGTATGGCACTATTCACGAAATGCAATATTTAAATCATTCATGATATACATGTATTTAAACTACAGATTGCATCATTTATGAATGTGTTTTTCTGTCACAAACTACCCACCGTGCTTGATAACCTGTTTACTCTGAATTCAACACAAGACACAAGGTCTATTCATATACCTCTTTTGAAATACAGAATATCTAGACAGTCTGTTAATTTATATGTCCCTAACCTTTGGCATACTTATACCCTCAAATATTAAGGCCCCCCCCCCCCCCCGCTACTTGTATTATTTAAGAGAAAAATCAAATTTATGAATTATTGAAATGAATCTACATAATAATACATGTATCTATAACCTTCATTGTCTTTTTCACCATTCTAAGTTTTGTATTTTTATAGGATCTAGCCTTTGACAGTCCTCCGGCTTTTGCTGGCTCCTGCATTCTAATATTAATGTCTTTTTAATTGTTGTTAATAGTATGTATGAGTATATATTTATGTGTATTTGCTTGTCAATTTGCTTGTTTATATTTTTTATTTGTATTTATTTTTGTTGTTTGTTGTTATTTCATAAGTGGAAATAAACTTGAACTTGAAACGATAGGCTGCGGGCGAATGCAAGATATCTTATTCTATCCGTGAGAACAAAATTTCATTGTGTCCCAAGCCCTCTGACCACTACTTTTATAGCAAATATCCAGCTGCAAAATTTACGTGATGTAAACAATTTTTGCATCGATTTAACCACCGCTCTTTAAATTCATCACGTTTCGCAGACATTTGCACTGTGGATAGTCAGCGCGGCGCCACGAATCGACAAAACACTGATGGTGCTACAGCTTTTTTCACTCCAGAGCCATCTATACACAGTTTGGCCACCTCGGCTCAAGTTGACAACAATATATCCCATGTTGCTCTGTTGGGCAAGCATATAACAAAAGATTTGCACCACATCGTGTCCAACAGAAAATGAGTTTGCCAAAACTATTTGTATAAATGGCTCTGCTTCCTTCTTGATTACATCGTTTATTGGGAAATAAAATCATAAATAAAAATCATATTAAATTACCAGTTTGGGGGCAAAGTTTAGCCGAAACCATGCCGGTTTTGCTTGCAACGACATAGATGGCGATCATGTATTTATATCTATATATAATCAATTTGAATTCAGCAATCATGAAAGTTCGGTTTACTTACATAACAAGCAAGCATTAGGCTTTCTAAATTTGACGGAATAATTGAATTTTAATTCAGTAGGCACTACCTCCACACCCTCCCCCGGAAAAAGGGGTGAGTTCAGAACATAGATCGAAGAAGTAATACGGATTATTAATTGCCTAGAAAAAAATAAATGATTACTCTCATCTGGATATCTCTAGATGCTGAATGGCCTCCAACATGAAAATATGAAACATTGCCAAGTGAAACAGCTGACTATCAATATAATTTTGTAAAAAGTAAATTTCCAAATTCGTGTCAGCTCAGTGGCGTATCTAGATTTTGTAATGGAGGGGACGTAAGAGAGCTGAACGACAAAAAAAAAAAAAAAAAAATAAAATTGCCTTTTGAAGGAGGAAGGGAACAGCATCTCTTGATTCTTTTTTTTTTTTTAATTTAGAAACGGGAAAGGGGGCGTCGCCATCTAGGTGTTTTTATTATTATTATTATTATTATTATTATTATTATTAAGCATGGCTGTAGGCTTTGATACGTGTAAATTACGCAAAACTGAAAAAAGAAGCGACATTTCCTAATCTAAAGACAGACTAAAAGAAAACGATTATGACTCCCAAAACAATGCGTTTCAAAATGTATACATTGAATTTTGGTATGCAAAATTTTAGTACAAAGATTGTCCATATCTTTGTAATAAACTTGTGATACGTTTTGATCCATTGTACTGTATAATAATCAAGGAGAACATTTTTGAGAAAATATTCATGAATGATATTTAAAGCAATCTAATGAAGACTTTTCTCGGTGGGGAGAATATTATACATTGCTTTTTTTTCAAAAGTCAAATAAAACGAACACATGGGAGAGGTGTGTATTCAGAATTCTTTTTCCAATTTTAATGATTCACACAAATTGTATTTCGTTAAATCTTTATCACAACCATTCATCATCTAAGTATACAAAATATGATATTGATTTACCTAATGCAAAATGATAATGAGATGTACTTCTACTGCGAAATAAGAATACATAATTGTGAGAAATTCCTGACAATTATATATATATATATATATATATATATGTATATATATATATATATATATATATATATATGTATATATATATATATATATATATATATATATCGAAGAAAGAGTAAATACTCAGGAGTCAAATAAAAACACCACAGGAGCCAAACATTTGGACTGATGTTTCGGTCAAAAACCTTTATCAAAGTAAGACTGAAAATAAACGATCAGATGCAAGAAATTAAGAAGACGCATTGCCAGGTTGCCAGGATACAAATAATAATAATAATATCAGTAAGCTGGATGCATGATGCTTACTTCTTAATTTCTTGCATCTGATTGTTTATTTTCAGTCATACTTTCATAGAGGTCTTTGACCGAAACGTCAGTCCAAATTTTGGGCTCCTGCGATGTTTTTATTTGACTCCTGAGTATTTACTCTTTCTTCGATATCTATTAATTACACGCAGAACTTTCATATTATATATATATATATATATATATATATATATATATATATATATATATTTATATTGTGATACGAGGCACATGGAACATCTGAAATACATACGCTATATAGCCATAAGTGTGCCATAATTATATACAGTGCTTAATATCCTTTTTACACCTGTTATACAGTTACTACACATGGGTTTAGGGAGACAAAAAGCCCTGTCAAAGGAAATATATGTATAAGCACATGGGTGCGTTTCAAACGCACAGCATTGAAAGCAAAATATAAAAAAGAAACAATATGACAATACTATGGGCTATCACATGTATCGAACATGATTTACATATTCGTGTATATATCATTTGGAGCTATAAGCAAAATTATGCAGAAAGATTTTAGAGACTGCCATTTTTGGAACGGCTCGATCATGTGTGCGTGCGTGTGTGTGTGGGTGTGTGTGTGTGTGTGTGTATATATATATATATATATATATATATATATATATATATATATATACTATATATATATATATCACTACTCTTTTTGTCTCTTCTATTTCATATGTGATTTTTCTTCAACAAATATCTAAGGTTTTGAATGATGTTATAGGATCAAGACTTGTCACAGCTTTTTAGTCTTGACATATTACTTCTGTTCTATCAAATTTTAAATTTCTTCATTATTATAGTACCCTTCTTTTAAAATATGGTCGTGTACATGAATAAGTCTAATCTGCATTTGCTCTATTTAGATGTAAATTTATATATTGTAAAATCTTTATTTCAACATTACCTGTCAATACAAAATAGAAGTAATTTCATTTCAAATAATTCTATTACACAGACAATACTGGTAATACCAGATTAAAGATCATTTAAACAATTTCACTGATCTTCATGAAAAGAAAATTACCATGAAATAAAACACCCTGATCAAACTGCCAAGTTTAGTTAGAAGTAAAGCACAGTTGCTCAGTTAAAATAAAAGTGTTATGCATTGCCCAAAATTTTCGCTAAACATGCCATAATTATGGAAAATACTGACCGCACGTGTACAACACAGTGGTTATAGAGCACCTTTTTCAAAAAGCATTTATAATACATTCTGGAGAGGGTTATGATACTCTATACTTTATTATGTAATCTTTATAATACTGCCAACACATTTCGTAATTCGACTGACAATGCATCAGAAATGCATATCATATTTGCGAGTGGTAACGCATATTGAGGTTTTTAATAATGCACTTCGTACAATGCATTGACATTCATAAAATTATCGTATAGTATAAGCACCTGCTAAATTTGCCATCTGGGCTCATTTTTCTTAAATACTAAAAAAAAATCACTTCTTTTTAAATGACGGAAGCAACATTATAATTACTTTGTTTCACTCTAAAATGAATTTGAATATAATATTGAAATGAATATTTATAATGACGATGACGACGACGATGACGATGATGATATTTATGATGATATGAATAAATAATAATACAAATGATAATAGTAATAATAGTAACAGTAATAGTAATAACAGCAATAAAATAGTATTGATATAGTCCTATTATGATTGTTTTTACATTTCATAACAATCTTATTTTACCCTGGGAAGTCTCCTCAGTAGCAATACTGTTCTTCCTGAGGTCCCTGCAGTTATTATCATCCCAGCATGGCTATGTACCCATTAATTGATACACCTGAGACTAGAGGAACAAAGGTGAGTAAAACACCTTGTCCAACTGGATGTAAGCACCGAGCAAGGATCAACCCCGGACAACGTACGACTTAAGAGCCTTCACTAATATACCACAGTGTTCCCACTATCCATGTGGGCATAGTTCTACTAGGTGTAAAAAAAAAATGACACTTTTGTTTGTTAATAACTAAAAAGTTGTAACTCGTATCTGACTGAGGTTTTCACATTGTAAAGTTAAAAGATGTCAAATTTATTTGGAATAAGTTTTATGTAATTTCCTTCATTAACATTCTTAAATTAATGCTCTGAAAAATCAATTTTCACTTTTTGAACAATCAAGGCCACAAACTTTGTATTATCAATTCAAGCACAGCAATGTCCATTGTGCACTGCAGTTGAAATTCCAGAACGCCTCTTTTAACCCAGAGTTATGTATCATTAATGACACTGTATGGCAAAAGGTTGGCAGAAAATGACAGGTGTGATACACAACGGTTATTGTTGTGTTCTGAATTACTTACTGACACACACACACACAGATTTTGTAGTCTCAATTTTTCAAAAAGTGAAAATCTGATTAAATATTCAGAGCATTTTTCTAAGAATGTTAATGAATGAAATTTCACAAATATTATTTCAAATAAATTTTACATCCTTTACTTTTACCTTTTGAAAATCTCAGTCCGATACCAGTCAGCACTTTTGAGTTATTAACAATCAAAAGTGTCAAAAAACATTTTTTACACCCAGTATGAAATAATAAAGAAATACCGACATACACTCCAAATGACTCACAAATATAAAAATAAACGTCAACAATATTTGCTTTTCAAATCAACATGATCAAAGAATTATATCCTCATAATTATGAAAGTAGAAGTATGACAAATTCAAATTGCACAAATATTTTATACATTTTACCAATCTCGAACTCCAATACACAGAACAAACAGAAATACAATTTAAGAGCACGGACTTAAACAATTTGGCCACGATTTCCTCATCCATCAGAACCATATCAAAGATTTAATTTTCAACGTCTTTTTCTTCTTAAATAATAAGAAGCCTGTCATGTCTATCCAGGAAACGTGAGCATTGAATATCATCCGAATTAAGTCAGGAGCCTGTCCCGAAATAGCCATACATCTTCCTTCTGACAAAATTTGGTCCATGGGCCTTAAGGGGATTTTTAGGGGCCGTTTGAAAAACCATCCCGACTGAACTTTAGTCAGTTTTGTTTTTAGGAAATGTATAGTCATACAACTTATATGACATAGTTTGGCGCATAATTATGTTAGAAGGGGTTGAAATCGACCCGACTGGAGGGCCCGACTCTGGGGGCCAAACACGGCGGCTATGTTTAGACTGACAAGCTTTATTGTGAATGACATGGATGGTCTAAGTAATTTTAAGGGTGCCTATTTCTGGGCAGGCTCCCAGACTAAATGGTTTAAACACAGCAAGCTAGTTAACAAAAATCATGAAAATGATTTACATGTACTCAAGGTGTGTACATCACTGAGTTTGTACTTATCTTTAAAAAGTCTACTCATTAGTTTAAACTAACCTCGTCCGATATAGTAAACGTAATATGAAATATATACTATATAAATATATATGTATATGAATATACATATATAAGTATATATATACGTATATATATATATATATATATATATATATATATATATATATATATAATACCATATAAACACTATGTAACATTTACGGTCAAATGTTTTCGTTCGTGTTAATGCTTTTGCATTCGGTAGATAAAACTTATAAAGACGCCACTTGCCACGTATCTCGAAATAACTAAGGCGGTATCTAGCATCTTGGGGATGAAGGGCACTTTCACCCCTTCCCTAAATACACCCTCCTGGTAAAAACTAGCTTCTTAAGGTATCCCCAAGACTAGTTACTTGTCATGACAACACATAACCGAAACATGTCCCACAAAAAATAAACACCAACATACGCACAAGTATACGCACGCGCCCCCAAGGGGGTGGGGGAGTTGGCCGTAGTCCCCTTCTGAAATAAGCAGTAAGTCACTATACTTAGGTCACACTTTCCAGGAATCGTATAATTTTAATGATTCTCAAACATTCCTTTCCCCGTCTTGCAATTCTGAGTCAGCGGTTACGCTATAATACTTCTCTACAAACTTGGAAACAAAGTCTTGATATTCTAAATTGAAACGTGAATAAAATCATTACAAAATCAGAATATTTCACTGCTTGCATATTCTGATTATGTAGGAATGCTTTTGTATTTTTTAAACATATAAGTTAAATCACTTTGAATGAATAACACTTATATTGCAAATATAGAAGATACCAGACACGTAAGCTAAAGGTAGAGTTTACCCTTCCCAAATGAGTAGAGGTGTCGTAGTCGACTCTTGACTGGAGATGGGAAGGTCGTGGGTTCGAACCCCGGCGCGGCACTACCGTCCTTTGGCAAGACATTAATCTACATTTGCCACTCTCCACCCAGGGGTTAAATGGGTACCGGCAGGAATGAATTCCTTGAATACTGTGAGCGCCGAAATCGGTAGCCTAGCTAGAGCCGGGGTAATATTGGACCGCCTTGAGCACCATTCATGGTGGATATGAGCGCTATATAAATATCCAATATTATCAATATTATTAATATCATTATTATTATTATTATTATTATTATTATTATTATTATTATTATTATTATTATTATTATTATTCCTATTATTATTATTATTATTATTATTATTATTATTATTATTATTATCATTATCATTGGGGAAAAAAAGGTTGCATTGAGCACAAATATAATTATCTTAAAGTGCCTGGAAATACAAAAAATATATATAAACCAGAAATAATGTCATTATCTTTGGTTTAAGTCCATTTATTATCGGTTACAATCACCTCGTATCCGGACAACTACCCCCTGGACAATTACCCCCCCCGGACAACCACCCCCTAGACGACTACCCCCCTAGGACAACTACCCCCAGGACAACTACCCCCTAGGACAACTACCCCCCAGGACAACTACCCCCAGGACAATTACCCCCGGGACAACTACCCCCCAGGACAATTACCCCCCGGACAAACCCCCCGAACAACTACCCCTGGACAGCTACCCCCGGAAAAATTGTCCTGGGGGTAATTGTCCTGGGGGTAGTTGTCCTGGGGGGTAATTGTCCTAGAATCGGTTACAATCACCTGACAATGTCATTTTTAGAGAAAAATCCTCTGGGAGAGATTTTCTTATTGGTAGCTGTCTTGCAAGTCTGAGTTTTTTTGTTTGATTTTTTTGTCCTTGCTTTTCATCAAAACCTAAAACGTATCAATTATTTGTTTCATTCAAACATATACAAAATAATGAGCTAACCTGTCAAGGCATGCCCCGAAGCTGTTTATAAGACAGCAAGAGATGTGTTAAATATAAACTAACAGGTTTTGTCCGATGAGCTGTGTCATTCCATATTCTAGTCTATCATATTAACATTAATATTTTTTTTACCTCTCGACATTATGATTCTTGAACAAGACATACACTTTTTCACGATGTTTTATTTCCGGACCATTTCAAAATGGTTTATCTCTGTAAATAACTTACAAGAATTAGCTTCTCAAACGGGAAGTAAAAATATAGAGAGACAAATTACATCTAAATAGCACCGCATTGTATGTATATGACCTATTAATTAATTTATACAACAAATTGATATCACTTATTGTAGTGATATCAACAGTTTGAATCCATAGATTTCAGTTCATCTCACTGTACGCAAAAGCTAGAGTATCACTTTCTCAAACATCATGTATTTTTCTTATACGTCAGGACTGGTTTCACACGCATTCCTTCAGCGGTAACATTAAATTGTCTCTTAGCCTGAAGCCGTTCGGACAACTTCTCGGCGGTTTCATGCACAACGATGACACTGCTCGAATCATCATTGTTTAAGTCATCATTTCGAGGCTCAGAATTGGATGTTTTGTTGTCGACGATAACATGCCTGATTATCTTCTGTGGTTGGGGAGGTAGAGGTTTGGTGGCTGCCTTCTTCACCGTGGTCTTTGGTGGCGGTCCTGCTGCGTGGCTAACCGCTTTGGATATTGTTTTCGGCACCGCTTTAGTAAGCGGTTTGATCTGTTGCGGTGGTTTGTGGCGATTAAGAATGTACTTCGCTGAAGGATAACGCCTAAATTGCTGCATATCCCAAGGTTGGTGAGCATGAGGTCGTGACCTTGGTGCGGAGCGGGCCCTCTGTACCTGCTGCCTCCGCCATATGGCAGAAAAGAGAGCGCTCTTCGATTCTGCAATCTGCGCACAGAGCTTATTGGAATCACTGCGTGGTTTGTACTCGATCCAGTGAAAGTAATGACCCTGTGCCTTGACTTCCTTCCCACCCACACACGTCTCGAATGTCTCTTTTAAACGTCTCCGAAATTCTGCAAGGTCAGCCTGGAATTCAGGACCATATGATTTGATCTTCTCCCACAGTGTTCGATTAAAATGTTCATACAACTGCGTGTCAACACTGTTCCATTGCCGCATCTTATTTCGTAAAGAATCTGGAATATTCGCTGGATTGGGCCGAACGTTCTTTGCGACGTACAGTATATCCTCTAGACTCCAACAGAACAGTCTCTTCATAACAACCAGCGATTCTTCAAAGTACTCGGTGATCAAGACTAACCTAAACTCACGATCCAATTTATTGATATATTCTTGCACTTTAGTTCTATCGCCATGATATACGTGATCTAAGCCTAAGTCAAATACTTGGTTGTTCTTTGCATAGTACCATCTCAACCCCATCTTCCCTTCCCATTTCATAGACTTGAGACGCTTGCGGTAAAAGTCCGGTTTTGCAAAGAACTGTCCCAGCCGCGACTGCATTGTGGTATATTGCATTTTCTCATGTGCAAGGAAAGAGTCATCCAATTGGAAGTGCGTGAAAGCTGACTCGAACTGCGTCCCAGGGTCGCGAATGATGGTTATGTAATGTGTGTTAGGTTTCATGAAGGTATCCATTGCCTTGCGGTCGTACCGCACATGCACTGCAAGCATGTTGTACTTGTACTTGGAGAAGTCTCCCGGTCTGACCCCTATAGGAGGGAGAAAGTGTGTACGGGGAGAGTCGACAGTGAGCGGTAGGTAAACCAGATGTCCGTTTCCAGGGCTAAGGCGGTTGAAAACAAAAGACAAGTTATGAGCGAACCCGTACCGGTTGATAATGTGACTCAGGCTCGTACTTCCCGTCTTGTGTGTCTTGATGAACACGACATTGTCCTGGTGGATGCAGGACTTTGGGTCACCTGTCTTCCCTTGGTCCTCCTGCTTTATCGTATACGTCGTGTTGACGTCAAAGGCAATTGGTGGAATGACATTACCAGTGACGTTTTCTGGCAGTGAGGATGGTGTAGCAGAAAGAATTACCGCGTTCCCAGGGTGGAGGTTCTTTCTGTATATTAATAACGAATGATAAAAGCAAGTAAATATATGAATAGTTCATTTTTTTCACTCAGTGTGTATTAGTCAGCTAACATATCATTATCATGACTTGGTAGATGAAAGTTCTATAATTATAGTCTCTTTACTAATCCCTTAAACCTTCTTTACCATGTACTCTCTTCTATTACATTTATCCTAATCAAGGAGCATAGGAAAAATAGGATACTTTACCTCTGGGAAACAGCACCCTTGGATTTGGACGACCTAGAGCGCCACCAAGCAGAAGGAGGCCATGATCTGCGGATGGGAGCTCCGAGAGTCGGTGCAGCAATGTCAGCAAAGAGGGGAGGGTCGTAGAGCTTCGTCATGTACGTCATTAGAACGGCTGTACTCACCACACACATAAGAAGAAAGATACTCCGCTGTAGAAGATACAAGGAACAATTTTTCTTAAAAGTCGGATAACGGTATCCTTCATTTCCAGAATCACACATTTTGTGACATTGTCTTCAGGAATGGGACAAGGTCTCACATAGGTGATCCTACATTAAACACATTTAAAAGAATATTTTCCGCACAAAGTGTATCCCCAACAAGTCAGCATGGATAGATGAAGAAATATGTTCAAATCCTTGGAAATCAAAAGTAGCATTTTTGAAAGTAAGATTTCTGCCAAGCATACAACAAAGTCGATGCTTTGCAGGGTCATGTATAGGCCACGAAAAGTAGACATGTGACAACGGACATGACAGAGGACAAGGACATGTGGAAATATGGAGTTGGAGGAAAAGAAAGTGGAAGAAGCAGATTGAGTATAAGTAGGAGTGATGGGAGAATACAAGGAACAGTATATAAAGAAAGAGGGATAGAGGAACAACAAGAGAAAACAAACTAACCCATTTCATTCTTTCAGTTGATCCCGACCACAGTCCTCAACCAGAGGTCAGTGATGACTGGTGGATGGCGTCGAGGGATTGGAAGTCAAAATCAAAGACGTCCTCATCACTTGAGGGGCGTTCTTGATCCCTTAATTGTTAGTCAGTGAATCAAAGTCGTGTGCGGAGAAGTCCTCTTTGATTCGGAGGATGATAGTGACGGAATCAAATGCGGAGACTTCGATGTGGTCAACATGGCTAAAGGCTTGTCTGGAGTTCTGTTGATGACGAGGAAAAAAATTTGATCAAATTCAAAAGAATACAAAGAAATGCTATAATATATGCCAAACAAACTTGGTATCAAAAATATAATACTAGTAATAAGCAGATGGATATCAAGAAATCGAGATGTTCAGGCCAACTAATACATGTAATAGACATGACGTAGTCCAAAATGTGAGTATAAATTATATGTAGGGGTTTATCTTATGACTTGTTTTCGTAAGATACTTTAAGCTTGTTAGTCCAAATAGTCTAGTCATTACACAATAATGAGTTGATAAAGGGATATTTGTCATTTATTCTAGAAAGGAAGATCCATTATCACACTCGATATTACAAGTAAATGTACTTTTCATCTATTTATTCATGGGGGGGGGGGGGCTATACAAAATATCCCTGATAAGTGCTAAGAACATTAAGATAACTTAGAAAATGAAATATCCGTTTGAAAATGTGAAATTTCAACCTAATTCTGGCTTTTCTCCGAAGTAACCCCAGAGAATTTAATACCTAACAAGATAATCATTTTGCCTTACGTTTTCCAATATGATTTTTCCAGCACAAAGATTTGTGCACAATTCAAATTCATTTTTAATTAAAAATTTAAATAGTACCTTTAATCAAGGAGATGCTCCATCGGAGAGATGCTGACAGAAACCGAAGATAGGTGAAGTCATCCCAAGGGTTATTTAGAAACCCTGACGTACAGGCACGAAATCTTCATAGATCGCAATCACAACCTTTGGTGAGAAACATCAGAGAAACAACAACAAAAAGAATGACAACACATTTTGCGTGGGGTATCAATTTTCAAATAGGTTTTTATATGACATGTATGACAGCCTCTATCCAAGAAAACAATCTGTGGGAAAAATCAAAATATTGAAAAAAAAAAAAACCATATACATTTACTTGTTGTATTTTGGGAATCCAACATCTTGTTGTGAGGGGTAAAACAAAGTTTGAGAAAATCTCTTCCAAGTTTCTGCTAATGCTAACATTATCGTTCCTATCTAAAATCATTTGATTTTTTCAGTATTGAATTATGACGTATGTATTAACTCCTTCGTTTTGTGTGTGTGTTGTTTTTATGTTGCTGTATGCATACAAAACAATTTGCTAAAGATTTCTCTTCATTTTTCTTCTGATTTCTCGTTTTATCCATTTTCTTATTATTATCATAATTTTATGTCAAAAACATTAAGTTACAGAAAAACAAAAGATTAGTCACCAAACTAAAATGTACTATCCATACCCACGTACAGACCCGATCAAGAATATGAATATGCTATAACACCTTTTCTCACAAAACTTTCCTATAATATTAATACGGTATAAACAGTGTATAATTACCATTTTCATATTGAATTAAATTGTAATGTGATAACATATAATTGTCATTAAGCATCAAAATGATATTATATTGTTATAACATTTCTTTCCTATTACTGCATGTTCACGCTTGCCCTTTTGTTTTTCGTATTTATCATGATACTTTGTATTACAATCTGCCATGAACCCGGATAGGTTCATGGACCTTAATACTGGTTCTTAATACTGTATTTTGCATGATGCAAAATTTGTATTTTGCTTTACAAACAAATCTATTCTCCTTTATTCAATTTTCCTTATTTTACCTTTCCTCATTTTCTTGTCTTCAGTTTCACGAACAACTGGCGACATGAAGGAGTATGAAGGAAATAAAGGATAACATGAAGGTGCTCGCGCGGAACCGAACCTCCCAGTTGGGTTCCGCGCAAGCCCTTATCTTGGCGAGCGCGTACGGGTGCGTTGAGTAGTCTACTCACGAGTCGCTTTTATGCTTATAGAGAGTATAATTAAACTTGTAATATCTCTTTATAGAAGTGATATTCGAAGCCCATATTTGGAATATAGAAGAATGACATGGAACCTCTAACATACAGAGTGAAATATTTTTGGTGATTTGTACCCTTTAATTTCATTATTTTCTTATTAGGACCTCTGCAGCGTCTGAAATGGGCACAGACAGTAGTGTAGCTACAGGGACAAATGATATGTGACCCCACCCCCATCGAATGTAGAGAGAACAAAGAATAAGACATCGGAAAGAAAGAGAAAGACATGGAGAGGGACAAAGCAAAGTAGAGAGGAAATGATTGCACCCCGTTCACAACCTTATCCCGCTTAGAGGCCTTGTTCCTTTAAGTTTCCATCTGGTAAGGCAAGTGCCCCCATGCCATCGGTATCCCCTCACTGGATGAACCCGAGCTACGCCACAGATACAGATCAGCAAAGTGCAAACTACGTCATACCCTCCATCGATTATTCCCATTCTGGGCAACATAGGATTCATGGTTGACTGGTGATACAAGCAAAATGAACCTTTAGTTCGCTTCGTATATTCATAGCATTTTCGGCTCATTGCCCTTCAACGCCGTCTGCTTGAGAAATTTTCACCCTGTTTTTTCCCCGCCTAATTTTTCGCGCCATTATTACGTTGTGTCCTTACACCTTTTTTCGTGTCTAACCACGTCGTTCTCTTCCATTCTAAGCGCCATTTTAAATGTTAGTTTCTAATAATGGTGTTCTCTGCACAAGTTGGCCATGGATTCAAAAATCTCCAACAATGACACAAATGTCAGAGTAATCAAGAAGAAATGTGTTGACGTATGCTAGATGTACTAGAATAAGAAAGTAGTTATTTTGAAGATGTTTAATTTTCTTCAGTGTACCCATTACACTTCGGATTAATTTTGAAAATCATTTAAGAGGAATTAAACCACCTTCATACAAAGAAGAAGTTGAAGTTGAAGAAAAAGTGAAAGTTTTAAAAATATCTACGGCAAAGAGTAAGAGAGTGATGAATTTATGAATGTGGAGATCACAATAAAGAAACTACCGTCGGTAGTTCTGCCATGAATTAAAAAGAAATCATCATATCCTACAGTACGAGAACGATTTGAACAAAATGTGAAGAAACTGTGTTTACAATTTAAACATTGTGAAAGTATTCCGAATCCACAGTGGTGTCACACTGTCAGCGAACACACTGTGATTCTGTCTGTATGTCATGCAGTGTGAACAAATTGTGTTTACACAGTATGATCACTGAATAAACACAGTTAAAGTGTTCTACTTCCATTTTGTGGTCACACTGTCATGTGAACACACTGTTAAGTTCTTTCTGTGGCACACAGTGTGTATACACAGTTTGATTACAGTGTCAACACCGTCAGTGTTCCAAATCCATATTGTTGTCACACTGTCACGTGAACACACTGTGATTATTTCGTTGTGTCATGCAGTCTGAAAACAGATTGTGTAACTGTGTGCTCACGTGTAAACACTGTTAAAGTTTTCCAGTTTTATACTATGGACACACTGTCATGTGTAAAGACTGTAATCCCCTCGCTGTACCATACAATGTGAACACAGTGTGTGTACACAGTGTGCTTACAGTGTCAACACTGTGAAAGTGTTTCAAATTCACACTGTGGTCACATTAAGATGCTTTCACAATGTGACTCTCTATATGACCGTAGTGTAACACAGTGTGGGAAGAATGTGTATATAGTGTGCTCACAGTGTCAAGACAGCGAAAGTATTCCAACCGACACTGTGGTCACATTAAGATGCTTTCACACCGTTACTCTCTATATGACTGTATATGTCACAGTGTGAAAGGAGTGTGTACACAGTGTGCTCACAGTGTCAAGACTGAAAGTATTTCAACCCACACTGTGCTCACATTAAGATGCTTTCACACTGCGACTAATTACATGACCGTAGTGTAACATAGTGTGGAAAGAGTGTGTACACAGTATGCTCACAGTGTCAAGACTGAAAGTATTTCAACCCACACTGTGCTCACATTAAAATGCTTTCACACTGCGACTCTCTATAATAATTACGAATGTAGTGTGACGCAGTGTGGAAAGAGTGTGTACACAGAGTGCTCACTGTCTCAAGACAGCGAAAGTATTCCAATCCACACGGTGGTCACATTAAGATGCTTTCACACCGTTGCTCTCTATATGACCGTAGTATGTCACCAGTGGCGTATCTACGGGGGGGGGGCACATGCCCCGGGCGGCACTTGAAGGGCCCGGGGCGTAAAAAACGCAAAAGAGAGAAAGAAAAGGGGAGAAATACAAGACAAAATGCGTAAGAAATTGTGTTTTATAGGGATTGAAATGTAAACATTTTCTAAAGCTCGATAGCTTTGCTCCTCGCATAATTATGTCCAAAATGTAGCTATTTCGCACCCCTAATGGCGTTTTTAAAGTGTTTAACCATTAACTGACTCTAGTTGCTTTGCCCCCCAGCCCCCTTAAGGCAGGAGCTTGCTAAATTTTGCGCCCCCTAATGGGGGGTGGGGGCATAAAAAATGCATAAAATGCATAAAAAGCACTTTCAAAGTGTAGAACATTCGAAAGAAATCATAAATTTGCCTTGCAATTGCCTTACTAAATTCCTCAAATATATTTCTTCAGGGTTTTCATTCATTTTGCGCCCCCAAAATTATAGGAATGTTCAAAATTTCAACAAAAAACATCTATTGCTAGGTCGCTTTATTCCCTTGGATTTTTTTTTTTTAAAGGGTAAAATACATAAGAAATTTCAATTTGAGGGATGAAAAGGGAAAAAAATCTGCCTCTCGACCGCGTTGCTCCCTCGCTTATACAATAACTCATCAAATTTGGGCTAACAACGCCGGGTTATGTGCATCAAAATGCATTTCCACGTAGTGCCATCATTTCTAAATTAAAAACGCTTATTAATCTGAGTTTGGGCATGGGGGGGGGGGGGGCGCAGATTTGATAGTTTACCCCGGGCGCCAGAATACCTAGATACGCCACTGCATGTCACAGAGTGGAAAGAGTGTGTACACCGTGCGCTCACAGTCAATGCTATGAAAGTGCTCCCAATCTAACCTCTGACCTCACTTTGTGATGCGTACACACTGTGATAACCGACATAGGTAGTCACCACAACGTGCCACAGTGTAAAAGAGTCACAGTGTGGAAACCATGTATGTCTTTCAAAACCATCTTTTTCGATCCTCTACATTGTGAGTGAGTTATCTCCTTAATTGACATAACACTCGCATGCACACACACGCACACCCCCCCCCCCCCCACACACACACACGCACACATTATTATACTGATCAGAGAGCAGACATCAGCTGATAGAGAGTTTATATGCTGGTGAGGAAGCCATCGGGTCTCATTTCCCGTTTTGCCCATGGCGGCACTTTGTGAGAATCCACTCTCGAGCACACCGACAGAAATCATGTTGAGATAGCAATCATATTTATCCAACGCTTCGAAAGAAATGACATTTGAGCTAGCGGAAAGCAGAAAATGATTGCCTCGTTCCCTGATTGAGATGTTTCGTGTGGAATGGATTGCCAAGTTGACAGTGAAAATCTGAAATATGCTCCATCATATTTTTTTCTTCTCTCATTTAGTGAAGTGAAGGAGAGGGTATGTGAAAGAGATATTATGTCAGAACTAGAGCGAAAGATGGGAGAGAAAGAGAGGGAGAGACAGAGACAGAGACAGACAGACAGAGTTGGGGTGTATACGAGCGAAATAAAGAAAGAGAAATAAAGACAGAGAAAGAGAGAGAGGGGGGTGGGAGGGAGAGAGAGATGGAGAGCATAGAAAGACATGAGATAGATCTTCATTTAGGTTAATTCTAATGAATCTATAAATGATCATCTTACTTAGGTATACAAAGGAGTAACAGGGAGTGAGAGAGAGAGAGAGACAGAGAGAGAGAGACAGAGAAAAAATGAGTACAGAGTAAGAATGTAGAGATTGATTTATAAATTGTAATCAGGCAGTATACAATTTACATTCTGGTTAACATATTTCGGGGAGGAGGGGGGGGTGTCAGGAATTCCATAATGATTGGTAGAATAGTTGTAGTATTTGCTCATTCTTTTCTGTACCCAGTGGCGCAAATGTGTACCATAAAATATTTTACGACATGTTCACCATTCTGGTAAATTTCATTTTCTTGCAGTTTCATTACGAAATATTCTTGCATTTCTCGTAAAAGGGGAGGCGGGTGACTAACATTATCTCCCATGACATGCTTTGTAAGGGAGTGAAGCGACACAGAGCGTTTCAACATTTTTCTCTAATTATACGAACGTACCTGCAAACCGATGCAATATCCTACAGTACTGGTGAAACTCTGAAGAACGATCCTTTGAATAACGAATTTTGAATAACGAATTTAAGACGACGCAAGATATAGTTTTACCTCTTAAACCTTGTGACTATAAATTATGATTGACTAGATAAAGCTCCAGGTCCCCGTTGCATTAGTCACCCGCCTCCCATTGATGGTAACTTTGCCATCAGTGGTAACTTCCATTTAAACCTTGAATTTGATTGGCTGTTGAGCAATGTTATTATGGTAGTTACCACTGGTGGCAGAGTGAATGGTAAGTTTTGTGCAACGGGGCCCAGATTTCATCATCACTGTTATAATTCTTCTTATAATTATTACTACCGAGTGTTCCCCCCCAAAAGATACACTTTTAAAATGGCCCCAACTAAAAAATTTCATCGCATTTTGGGAAAATTTATATATATATATATATATATATATATATAAGTCTCTTCTATCATATGACACCCAAAAGTCTGAAAACATTTTATGCTTGAGTGAGCATTGCCCACTTTTGTAAAGGACATGAAAATTAGGTTGCGCAGGAATTGGCTATCCACTTTGAGTGAAGTGAAAAGTTATCCAGTTTAGAAATTGCTGATTGTCTGATGAGTTTATGATAAATCATGGTGGATGTGGGGATGTGGGTTTGTGCAGTGAATGACATGGCTTGTGAATTCAAAAGTGTATGCATGAGTGATTATGTATTGTCTTTTTAATCACAATTTGATAATGGAAGTTGTTTTGACAGTACCGTATATGTCTGTGGTAATTGTAGCGGTGCTCCTGGTAGTTCGTGTGAGGGGGGTGGTTGTGTGGTTGTGTGTGTGAGAGAGAGAGAGCGAAAGAGAGAGAGAGAGACAGAGAGAGAGACGTGTCACAATTCTGGGAGGTGTTTTTCATTGACATAGGTCCATCCGTAGGCATTTTGCTCCATTCCGAACCATTCATCCCATCTTTCCTTGCACAAAACTCTACCATTTCCAAAACTCATTTGCCATAAAGAAAGTTTGCTAATTAATACCCATTGTACCCAATGATGCCCGAAGCATAATCTGTGGCATTAATAGCAATTGTCCTTCCAAACAACAAAGATATTGCAAAATAGTCTTTCATGTTTTCAATCATTAAGATCTTTGATTTACATAATCCAATCTCCACCTGAATCAGTGTTTGATCGATCGATTGATTGATTGAATCAGTGTTTGATTGATTGACTGATTGAATCAGCGTTTGATTGATTGATTGACTGGATCAGTGTTTGATTCTGAATTATCAAATTTGTGTTCCTGAATAATGGTGACATAACCTGAACCATGCCATACCTAGCACAAATCCCAACCCTAATAATTCATTATCAATTACAACAGATCAACAGCGGATTATGCTTTTAAAACTTCCACAGTCAAATTATGATCATTGATGCATAAACTTTTGATTACATAACACCATTTCATACACCGCACAAACCCATATCCATCATAATTTATCATAAACTCATAAGCAATATCTAAGCTGGAGAACTTCTCATCTCAGCCAAAATGGATAGTGGCGATTGGATTATGTAAATCAAAGATCTTAATGATTGAAAACATGAAAGACTATTATGCAATATCTTTGTTGTTTGGAAGGATAATTGCTATTAATGTCACAGATTATGCTTCGGGCATCATTGGGAACAATGGGTATTAATTAGCAAACTTTCTTTATGGCAAATGAGTTTTGGAAATGTTAGAGTTTTGTGCAAGGAAAGATGGGATGAATTGATTGGAATGGAGTAAAATGCCTACGGATGGACCTATGACAATGAAAAACACCTCCCAGAATTGTGACACGTCTCTCTCTCTCTCTCTCTCTCTCTCTCACACACACACACACACACACACACACACACACACACACACACCGCCACTGTCAAGACAACTTCCATAATCAAATTGTGATTAAAAAAAACAATACATAATCACTCATGCATACACTTTTGAATTCACAAGCCATGTCATTCACTACACAAACCCATATCCATCATGATCATAAACTCATCAGACAATCAGCAATTTCTAAACTGGATAAATTTTCACTTCACCCAAAGTGGATAGCCAATTCCTGCGCAACCTAATTTTCACGTCCTTTACAAAAGTGGGCAGTGCTTACCCAAGCATGAAACATTTTTGGACTTTTTTGGTGTCATATGATAGAAGCGACCTTCAACTATCCATATGTATAAAAATTTCCTCAAATTCACTAATTTTTTTTTATTTGGGGCCGTTTTAAAAGCGTATCGGTTTTTTTGGGGGGGGGGATACTCGGTAAACCTATTACTTGTTTTATAACTAGCATGGAATATCATAATTGCTACACTTTCGCTCTTGGTTTTCATCGAAACCTGGGGGATAATTTCACACGCCATCCCCCATCTAAAATTTCTGGGGGATGCATCCCCCCCCCCCCGCGCTATCTACGCCCCTGCACACATGTCTGGATCGGCAACAACGGTTCGTATTGCACTCATACGCGCGCAGAAATACCACGAGCAAGTTATTTGAATTAGTATGCATTATGTACACACGCAGTCCTGTCATCCTCCCCTTCATTTGCCCCCTGATCTTCCAGGGAATGGTGACAATCTTCCAGTTAATTGATCCACGTGTAGCTGATGGAGCATCTAGAATTATTCATGGCCTGAAGACGATTAGAACGGAATGATCGAAACGTCGAGAATCCAGGGGAATTAAAGAGAGGCAATTAGTGCCCCCTCCCCCCCCCCCCCCCCCCCAATCTTCGGCAAAACCAAAGTTCACATACACGTGAAATACAAAAAAGTAAAATTTGCAGAAAGTCGTGTTCATGTGCATGTTATAGAGCTTGAAATATTTTACACTTTTATTCATAGTGTGCGTGCTGAATATTTTGCAACTACAATGTAATTTGTGTGTATGTAGCGAATATTAAGAACAAAAATAATTATCTTTCAGGTTATTCTTGATTTTTTTTTTTGTCGTGTTGTTGTTGATGTTGTTGTTATTGTTGTAAGGTCACTCGTTATGTAATGTCAGACATATTGTACAATTAAGTGGCTGAAAGGTACAGTACTTAGTTATAAAGTATTTTAAGACCTTATTTTGAACACACTGAAAACAGTTAGATGTATATACATTTCAAATCAGTTTTTGCAATACAAAATTAGCGCCTTCACCAGGCATTTACAGTCTGAAATAATACTAAAGATAAAAAAAAACCTAGTTCTGATAAATCTGGCAATACTTTTAAACATCAAACAAATTAGTGAAGGAATATTATAAACCAACTGCTGTTCGCCATGTTCTCAATCAACGCTATTAAGTTTCATCGTTTAAATAAGTTATTTTCAATACTCTCCTATGTGTATTCATTGCGAACCGTGTCTATTTTTATTGCAATAACCTATAGAAATGTCATGTACGATACACGTGCAATGGTCGAGTCGGATGTTAATTCATTTAGGCCTACGTCAGACTAAGGTAATTTAGAGCTTCATAGCTTATGGCTTATGTATTAAGGCATTTTGTTTAAAGGGAAGATAGATGCAAATATGGGGAAAGGGGAGGGAGAGAGATGGAAGAGAGGTAGAGAGAGAGAGAGAGAGAGAGAGAGAGAAGGAAAATAGGGGGTATATGTCCGAGATGGCTGACCTGCTTAGGCCTCCTTGACTTTTGATACATGTATATCAATTGATTTGATTACTTAATTAAATAACTTAAGTATAACATTCGCATCATTTATTTGAATACCGACATATTCACGAGCTGATGTTTCTGCTTATAATGTGGTATGTGATTTCACAAGAAAATGAATGAAGAAAATGACGAACATTAACATTAACAATGAGAATATAACTCTAGACTGGAAATGGAATGCAACAACTTACCACGCATGTTTTGATCTATAAAAGCACCGCTAGATCCGTTTTCATACGATACAACATCATCCCTTTCCGCAAAAGAATGCCCTCCTATCTCCACTTCTACAGCATACGTCCTTTAATAATAAACAGTCATGGCCAACATTACGCCAGCATAATTATTTATGCTCTCATTCAAACAATGAACAGCATTACACACATATATATAGGCCCTACTTTTTGGTGAAGACATTATTTTACACGAAGAATTTTCACAGATTTATACGAATGGAACCACAGCATGCCCGCGCAGTCACAAACACAAGAGGATGCTCACTTTCTCATTTTAATCCAAACTAAGATTTAAAAAAAAAAAAATCCTCCGCTGAATACTTTTGGAGCCTTTGAATGAATTATCCTTCAAGGTCACTCATTATCTCTGAAATCGTCAGGTGTAGTCACAACTGCTTGTGTGCCGTCTGCGTGCAAAAGCATCCACTACTGGATTTTTATGGTGGCGTCGTTAATGATATGAGGCATCCAGTGGATTCCGGCCAGTAGGAAAACACCGCATCCTTTTTTCCCCCGCTAAACGTCAAATCGGAATATATTCTTAATGTCCCGTGACATGTAAATAACTCACTGCATGTTACCCAAGCATGGACATATATTGTGAGCGAAGAATCTTAACTCAGTCGTGCAGCGCTAGTATAAAAGATGGTCCGACAACATTCCAGCACATTGCAACTCAAAACTGTAGGCCTATACAGGCCTTGTGCATCGCTACATCAGCGTCTCTGCTCACTTATTTTGTTCACAGAGCTAGAGACGAGGAAAGAATTACATCCTCCCTCTACGTAAGATCAAGACATACTGCGCGTTGTCTCGGTTATCAGTTCAGTTTCTGCAAGCAAATCGCGACAACGTTTGCGTTGGATCTAACTCAGTTGGGCATGGTTCCAAAGCACCAAAATAACATGAGGGAATTTTGTTTTTTAAAATATACAAATATAGGACTGAATTATCTGCTTTATAAATCATTTTTCTAATATTTTAGCACATCTCACGGCAGCAGAGACAAAAAAATGTCTACGATTTTAGACTATTCATCAAGGAGATGGGAGACGGTAAATACGTTCAATATGCAGTGCGGAGGTGATGAGATGCTAAAATATATAATATGCGACGAAACAGACGAACACGGTGTCGTGAAAATGGCGGGAATCAGGTAGGAAATATAAGATGAGAAAGGCAAGAGTGGTTCTCCTGGAGTAAATACCAATTACATATTCATTGGATGTGATTAAGCCTAAATAAAATATGTATTCGTGCCCCCACCACCCCCTTTTCCTTCGTAGTGTGCGTGTGTGGGGCTGTGGGGGTGTGCATGTGTGTGTGGAGGTGCCGTGGTCCAGTGGTTTAAGGCGCTTGACTGGAGATGCGAGGATCGGGCGTTCGATCCCCGGTACGGCACTTATGCCCTTGAGCAAGGCATTTTATCTACATTGCTCTTTTATCGTGCTATAGACATACTGATACCAGCGTGTGCATGTGTGTTATCAAAAAAAAAAAAAAAAAAAAAAAAAAAAAAAAAAAGTGTGTGTGTGCGTGCTCTTGCACTGGAGGTGCCGTGGTCCAGTGGTTTAAGGCGCTTGACTGGAGATGCGAGGATCGGGCGTTCGACCCCAAGCACGGCACTCAGGGGCGGATCTAGCATTTTTCCAAGGGGGGGGGTTTGAGGGGCTGAGCTAGGTATTGCGAGCGAGCGAAGCGACCGAGCCCGAGCGAGCGAAGCATGCGAGGGGGGAGGGTGTGGGAGGGGGGATACCCCCTCCCACAGTAGGGAGATTTTTCATTTTTAGGGTTGCCAGCTTGCGATTTTAAGCATACTTGCATGCTCTATTTTTTCTCTTTTTTTTTTTTGTTTTCCTATGCACATTAAATGTTTACTTGGCAGCCCAAGGGGGGGGGGGGGGTTTAAACCCCCTAACCCCCCCCCGTAGATCCGCCACTGGCACTTATGCCCTTGAGCAAGGCATTTTATCTACATTGCTCTTTTATCGTACATCAAATAAATGAAGAGCTATAGGCATATTGATACCAGCGTGTGCATGTGTGTTATTTAAAAAAAACCAAAAAAAAAAAAACAACAGCTATACTTCCGAGGACTGTGCCTTGAATACACACCAACGACCGAGGTCCAAACTGACGACCGAGGACAAAAATATGCGTGTGCGTGTGTGTGTGTGTGCGTGTGTGTGTGTGTGCGTGTGTGTGTGTTGTGATTGGTTAAATCTTTCTTATTTGATTCAAACCTAGATTCTTTTGTAGATCGCCACAAGACCAACTCACATTTTTCCTGTAAACATTTAAGTAACGTTATTTTTTTTAATGCCCATTCCTGTCAGACAAGATCCTCTTTACAAGGTATTGAATTCCTCTTTCTGCTTTTCACGTTGCCAATTCTTAGTCTTTGTCTATTATCTTCATGTTTTAATTGTATTATTTTCTTATATACAGTTTTATTTTCGTTTGCCTTTCCTTTGTCTTGTTTATTATTCATCTTCAGCGTTTTAAAATGAGTTATTCTTTTAAACACATGAAGTTTTCTCTCTCTCTCTCTCTCTCTCTCTCTCTCTCTCTCTTTCATCTCACATTTGGTGTCACTCATCTTACTGAACGTAATAACATAATAAATCATGAACTTCTTGAATTCAAAATAACGGAAAATATCAAATTATGTCATTGGAAGATTACTACACTCTAAAAACTGCAGTGCTGTTTTAGCACTTGGAGGGCTATATTCAGCACTTTTTCGGTGCTCGCATATAGGGACAGCACAGCCTGTGCTACTATAGCACCAATGCAGCTAGGTGCTACTTGATACAGCACCCAAAAAGTGTTACTAATTTTGCGCTAAGGGTGCTGTCTTTAGCACCGGGAGAGCTATTTTCAGCACTTTTCAAGTGATCGTATATAATAACTGCACTAGTGGTGCTGCTTTAGCACCAGTGCAGGTGCTACTTGTTACAGCACCCAAAGGTGCCATTAACTTTACACTAAGGGTGCTTATGAACAGGCAAAGGGGTTCTTATAGCACCTATATAGTGAGCATTACATCAGATTCATAGATATGTACAATTCTTTAATATTTATCATAATCAAAAATGGTTAGTAAATCACAAGAGATAGTAAATTATCAATAATTACAAACTCATTGACCAATTTCTGAATCACTTTTCCTTTTGTTTATTGACCGAGTGTATTTGAGACGTTGACCGAAACAATATTATCTCAAATAGACAAAAACCTCAAAAATGTGTATTTTCTTCAAACAATGTGCAAATGAATTGTAGATTAGTTTTTCAGGGTTATACACCATGTAATTCTTTCAAGTGTGCAAATGATATGCAAAATTGCCAAAGCTCTTCAGGTGCTAATTCATTAGCCGCATTGTTTCATTTGACTCAGCACTTGTTTTTAGCACCCATTTCTTCTGCACCACAAAAACTTTTGTCAAAAATAGCACTTTAGGTGCTAAATTTAGCACGGCAGGTGCAACTCCTTGGGCAGCACCTGTTTTTTAGCGCTTCACTTTTTGGAGTGTGTAAGAAGCAACAAATAAAAGTATAAAGTATTTATTTGACCAGTCACAAAATAATTATAACATAAAAAATTGGCAAAGTAAATCATACGAGGTATACAAAGATAAATACATCGTGTGCATGCATATGGTGTGTACAATGATGAAAGTGAAAGAAAGCAGTATGCATGTGAGACATGGCCCATAAAAAAACAAATTATCGTTAAAACAAACCAAAAGCCTCCTCATAATGAAATTGAGCCTTAAGTGCCTTACCCTTAATGAGCTTTAAGGGCTTGTTTTGGTCCGTATGATTTCAAGTATATTGTACATCAATCATACATAGGCTGAATGTGTTTCCTTTTGAGGCGGAGGCCAGGGGTAGTATTAAAATGAGCAGTTTTTACTTACGTGACGCTTACCCTAAAACTTCTGTACAATCACCTGACAATTATATGATTTTCATGCAGTCGCAATGTTTTTCTGGTGCTGTTAATCTTTCTCGGCAGAAAAGGTATGATATAGTCTAGTGCTCGACTGTATTTTTCCTTTTCTTCTCATAAACACAGCCTGGCCTTTTTTCATGTGTCTCCCTCTATTCACGCCTCTAATTGATTTTCTGGTTAATCCGCCCTCTCTAAAGATGTATTACAATGGCCCTACCGATGTATTTTATCGATCTATTGACCGCTACGTGTTGGCAAATATGTATTCCTGTATGCAGCTATACGTGAATTCATCGTCATGGTTGTGGTGTAACGTTCAAACGAAAGGGGGGGGGGGTGCCAGAAAGATGTTTTGGGGAGAAGAAAAAGGGGTGCCTCTGCCTCTAATGGATGACTGAAAGTCTGAAAGCTTGTGAAACTGCATGGGAAAACAATTTACTCGCATCTGTTCATTTCTTGATTATTCAAATCGTGAATTTGATGTGAGTTATTGCTGAATGTACAGTCTATTCAAAATTGAGCAGAGAACGAGTAAAATCTTTTCAATCATTTGCCAAACATCTTTCAAGTTACTTCTGACACACATCCTAATATACATATATTTTCCTCTTCTTATATATGAAGACAATAATTCTGTGAATCTGACACGATGTATAATACAACATGCAAGTTAAACTACATAATTGTATATGCAGGAACAAAATGCCATGGCCTGAAACCATGCATGCATGTTCTCTATAAAAATAAGAACATGTATTGAAAACATGTTAACTTGAAACATCTGTGTGAAATGCAAGGTGTGTGTGTGTACAACATGAAAGTAGAACTGTATAGGAAAAGAAAAGTCATGGCCTGAAAACATGCACACTTCAAAGATTGATTATGACGTCAACGTAGTTACGCAAAAACGACCAGAATTGCCTCAGTCCATATATACATTTTATTTTTTAAAGGAAAACCGCCCATTAAAGGAAAACCATCCTACTTGCTTTCTAAAAAGTTGGTTCTTTAAAACGACATGCATGCAGACACTGACTTCGATGTTTTGCCATAACCAAGTAATTGAAGCTGTGCATGTGTAAAATAATTTTGCAAAGGCGGTGCAAAAAAGAAATAGGTTAGTATCTTCAAGGTACGAATATAACTTTGCGTTCCAGTTAATTCACCAGTGTCTTCGTGATGTACGGTATAATACATTAAATGACGACTTGAAAAAAAAAAGGGTTTACCTGTCATGCCTGTGATATTATTTGATATATCAAACCGTTTTAATCCACCTTTTTCTTGTTCTGTTAATAAACTTGATATGATATAGATTGACATTAGCCAATTAAATCATTTTGTCCGATTTCTATGATTGTGATCGACATAATTCTACGAATGCATTTTTTTTTCTGTAGAAGAGAAATAGGTAATTGGTAAGACGTATCGTATTTTGATACTTGATCCCCTAATAAAGATGAGCTTTTGAATTTTTATTCCTTTTTTTGGGGGGGGGGGGCAATTTTGTCATTTACATTAAGTCTATATTAAGTATGCCACAATGGGGCTACTAAAAAGGTTCATAATGAAGTGGATCGCTCTGCACTTTTGTATTACTGTGATACATACCATTCATATACC
>CM046850.1:24334704-24604704 GCA_025618425.1 Heliocidaris tuberculata
GCGCCAGATCGACGTTGCTCTATCCCTTATTGTTGAACGCCAAACAAGGTAGCAGCAACTCCCATCTTTTAACGTCTTTTGGTATGACGCAGGAATGAAGATAACATCGCAGCCGTTCTAATCTATGTACAAGGGAAAATTATTATGAAGGGAAAATTATTATGAAGGGAAAAATGTGATGAATTCATTACGAACTCGCACACATTGATTTTTTCCCTTCATAATAATTTTCCCTGGTATATAGACTAGAATGGCTGCGATGTTATCTTGATTCCTGCGCAGTGGAAACCGTTTGAATACGGCTGCTTTTGATGCGTGTCGGCATCAAAAGCCAGCCCCACTCCGTGGGCAGATCAGTATTTTTCGCGTGCTTTTTCAGATGAGAAGGGGAACAGTTCAGATTAAATATTTGCATTTGTGATTGTGCTGATCCTATGATTATGAAAACATTAGCAATATAATCAGAAATATATTTGTTATTTTATCATTCGCTTAAAAAAGTTGTTGAGTTGCACAAATATTTTTTAAAAGCTAAAATTCTCTTTTTCTTTGCAAAACCGGGAAGCTGAGTCAATGAGAGGTTGGCCTTGACCGGTGCCCGCACTCTCGGCGTTCGTTATTGTGAATGAATGATGATTATATTCATGAATATCTATTCACATTGGACTTAAGAGAGTGGGAAATAGCTCAGAAATATCCAGTACTTTTATATGAATCAAGTTATTTTCGATATGAGGGTGTTGCTTTTTACATAATGGCATTTTAACCTACCTGTGTCCAATTATCTGGGCAATGTGTCGCCCACTATAACAAGTACATGAATGGAGTAAATTCACTTGTGATGCCCAAATTCAGAACGTTGGGAAAGAAAGGAAAAAACTGAGTATCCATAGTGACTTTAAAAATGTTAATATTACAAGAAGGTACTGAATTTTCCAAAAAGCATACCATTACAACAGGAAAACTGTA
The DNA here is from genome assembly GCA_025618425.1 of Heliocidaris tuberculata. Lineage (NCBI taxonomy): Eukaryota > Metazoa > Echinodermata > Echinoidea > Camarodonta > Echinometridae > Heliocidaris > Heliocidaris tuberculata. Next base: position 24,335,674 of record CM046850.1, read on the forward strand.
ATCAAAAAGAAAATCTAAGAAATATGACGAGTTAAATTATGAAAATGACACATAAATGAATGGGCCTACTGGCCCCCTACAGTGCGCTCTCGCGCAGTGATTACGTCATGGCTCGATACACAGCTGAAACCGCGCTCATAGGAGCGCAAGTACGTGACAGCTCCAGTTGGAGGGATATTATAGAAATACATGCAGGATATTATGTCATCCTGCAATGTAAAAATCAAGTATCTTCCCTGAATTTTATCGATTATTCTGATTTTTTTTTAACCCTTCATTTAACTTTAGAGGTCGGCCGTCACCGAAATCAACACAGACACTCATACTGTTACATGTACACATGGTTTCGGGGTGCACACATACACACATATAGCGTATACGTATAAAACTCTTACTCGGTTCTGTTTTACTGTTACACAACCGTCCACATTGTTCATGCAGATGTAGTGTTTTTCAAGGATTTGGCTCGCAAGAATTGAAGCATTTTTTAAAAATCATTCTTTTATTTTAATGATCTCATCAATTCTTTGCCACAGTCAACAGGTATCCACGTTTATGTACATGTAAATCCCAAAGAAGTTGAACTGTAAACACACAGCTCAGAAGCAGATCCAGGACATATCTGTCAAGTGAAGGCTCCAAGTAATGAAGGTCTCCAAGCTGAGGATACCGTGATGTCTGCGTTGTGCCCTGATGTGGCTATTGACACAGTCAAAGCCACAAGGTAAACACTCTTTTAACTCATTCTAGATGTGTTTAGAGAATTGCTGGGCTTATTATATTTCTTTACCAAACTGCATTTGTCATTTCAAATAAAGGATATTGGTAGGTTCAGGAAGAAAGAAATTTTGCAGATTGACAGTATATTGACACATTTATTGGTCCATATTGAGTGAAATATGGCCTTTCGACATCACAGGAAGCTGGTTTGGGAGTACAAAAAAACAACTTAGGAGATTGAAAGTAGGCATTAACTGATTTATTACCCTTGTTGGTACCCTTGTTGAGAGAATCTACACATGGTTTTTATTTTCAGAAATTCCTCACCCTTGGTATCAGCACCAAAGGTTTAATGTACTGGCAAGGAGGCTGAGTGCATTGTAGTTTAATGCAACATAAGAAGCAGAAAGATGATTACATTGCAACTTGTTGAATATGATTTCATTTAGCCTCTGTATGTATGTTTTCAGATTGATTTAATTGTACATGTACGTAAATGTCTATCAAAATAAAACTCAAAATTGAGGTTATTACTCCCCTCTTTCAGTGACTACGCTTACATGTATATCACAGCAATCCCACAAAGGTTTTTTCAATTTGTAAACAACCTGATGTGCTGGTTTTACACATACATGTATGTCAAATGCAGGAATATAGATCCTGGCCGAGATCTAAATTTTTTTCACCTCTAATTCTTTCATGTTCCAATCCAGGAGAATTTGTCTTTTCACTTTTTCATTTTCACTTGATAGATACCATGAACACTATGGACTGCTGTGGAAGTTGAAAGCGACTGTAGAAAGCCTGCTTGCTGCCAATGCCTCCAATGTATGGTCCATGTATGGTGGTCTCAACAGACTGGCCAACCAACTGGATGGAATATTGAAGCATGGCCTTATACCTGATGCTGTAAGCCGATGTTCCTTTTTTTACATGTTCATACATTTATGTAGGCAGCAGGGTTTTCCACGACGGCTTTTAACATGTAACGTCGACAGGTTTCGCATTCGGCCCGACATGTTTATAATCATGAACGACAGGTTACAAATTTAAGACAATGGAACAGATCCTTAACAGAGACTTGCACAGAAATTCCCACAATCAACAACTATTAAAACCTTTTGAACATACAATAATACATACAATGAGGTTTCAGTCATTTTATGAAAGGTAGAACACAAGTTTTGTTTACTCCACGATCATCTTGATTCAAAATACGTCTGCCAAATGCACAGTGGAACGCCACTGGCTTGCTACCCCGATCCAGCCCGGTGCTGGCCGGGAGAACGTAATGGCCCATATGCACATATGTAGCTCGCATATATGTACGTATGTATACTCTCCATCCCACTCTGATCCCACAAAATGTTAATGTGTGAAAATTCAAATTCAAATTCAAATTCAAATTTATTGATATAAAATCCTTACATAATAGGATTATTAGACCTGCTCATTCATACAGCCGGCCCAGCGAAAGTTTTTTTTTTTTTTTTAATTTCTATTCAGGTCCCCCCAAAGCGCACAGGAAGAAAGCAGAAAATTTAATTTCAGTATTGAATACATGTAGAATATGAGGGGCAAAAGAAAAGTAAATTTAATGAATTGGAAAAATTATTCTCACAAATCTTGATTCTTAATCTAACATGAAATGTTCAAAAATAGGGCTAGATTGCACCAGAGAGCATCTAGAAACCCCAGAGCTGGACCCCTGCTGCATGGACTTTGCGCTCGGCGCTCGTGTTGTGCGCTTGTGGGCTGTACCCCCCCCCCCCCTTATTTTTGAAATTATGAATATTCAGGCAGCTTTCACTTCATGTTCAGGTAGTGTGGTGGTCTATGTATTTTTAGTATTTTTAGGCCCAGTTTCATAAAACTTGTAATCAAACAACTTCCCATTTCTAAGTAAAATTTGCTCTTAGCCAATCAGATGCAAGGATTTCAGTAGCTTATATAACTTATTGCAACTTACATGTATTGATAACAAGTTTTATGAAACAGGGCCCTAAAATATAGTTTTATGACAAATTGTATTGTCTGAAGTTGAGGATTGTTGATATTCGGGCAAGTGAGGTCCTTTTGGCGAAATTGTGTCTCGACTCCTACAGTATGCACACATTCATCAAGCACCTGGTTTATTTGATGGGGTTAATAAATGAATTAAATTTAAGAACTTTTTTTTAAATGTTCTATTCTTAGGGCTCAACATGAACTTTCCTGGGTACCAATTGACCCCCTGAAATCCTGCCTCTGTGGCCCAGCTAACGCTCACAAAACTGATATTTCAGTTATTGTTGCTTTTCAAGCTTCAGTGCCAGCATTATGATTAAAGTAGTTCATGCTACCTCTATTCAAGGCTTTATACCGTCTTATTCATTGTATGGTGATTTACATGTACACTAAAGATATATAAAGAGAAAAATCAGCTGAATATTTCGTCTTCTTTTATCATTTGCACTTTAATGTTTCAATTACAAATTGCAGAGTATAGATTAAGTGATTTCAAATGGAGAAATGTACATTCATTTTTCTTGATCCTGTCAAAACACTACTTTACAATGAAATTGCTTAGGATCAAATAGAGTAAAATTCAGAAAGCTAAACTAGCTGTTGATTTAACTTAATTAGTGGTGAATTTTGATGATTAGCAATACTGTTGTCAAAGCTTGTTAAATCAAAAAGTTTCACAACTACACAATGGCAGGCAGTTTTGATGAGAGAGCTTTTGCAAATACACGGACATGCCTGCTTGCAGGTGTGCATATACATGTATTGTCCATGCAAAGTAAAAAGTACAGTATTGTAGTATTTACATGTACATGTACAACTATTTAACCCCTGTAGCAGAAGTGTATATATATGAGAATTAGAGTTTTCTGTTCATTTTCTTACAGTGTCCTGACCAAGACTATTGGAATTTTGTCTTTGGCCTCCGGCGAATCCAGCCAGTATTAGCTCCCTCTATAGACCAGCTCAGCCGGCGGGCGGAGCAAGAGGGCCGTCTCAAGGGGTTGTTATGGTTGCAGGACAGCCTTGAGAACCACACTCTCAGTTTCCAGCTCAGGATGCTAGTCTCAGAAAGCAGTCATCTCAGGGAATTCTATTCAGGTTAGTGTTACGATATGCGATACTGTGTATCGGTATCGGTATCACTTTGATTAAACATGTCTACCAACTAACAAATCTGTCTGCTAACTGTCATCACTATATTGCGTACCCAGCAATACCAAGGCCCCTAACATGACATGTTTATATATATATATATATGTGCATATACATATGTATAATGTGTGTGTGTGTGTGTGTGTGTGTGTGGGTGTGTGTGGGAGGGGAGGGGGGTGTTTGCTTTTTGCAGAAAATTTTGATCAGCTCTGGGGAGCGTTTTTGTCAGTGATTTTTACCGACAACTGTTATAAGCTACTGAAATCCTTGCATCTGATTGGCTGAGAGCAAATTTGTCAGTAAAAATCACTGACAAAACGCTTGATGAAACGCTCCCCAGATTGTTTCCTAATTAGGAGTGATCTTTGCTGTCCCCTTTCAAAAGACTTGACTCCTGAGTCCTGATTGAATTTGGGTTGTTTTGAAGGCAGCCGAAGAGCCAGTTATCAAACTTTCTCTATATATCCCTCTCTCTCCCTCCCTTCTCTCTCTCTATCTTTCCCATCCTCCCTCCCCTCTGTCTCTCTCTAGCTTTCTTTCTCTCTTTCTCTCTCTCTTCCCCATCTCTTTGTTTCTCTATCCCTCTCTCTCTATCACTCTCTCTCTCTCTCTCTGTCCCTCTCACTGTCCCTCTTTCGCTATCACTTTCCTACTACCCCATATCTCTCCCTCTCTTTCTCTCTCTCTCTCTCTCTCTCTCTCTCTCTCTCTCTGTTTCATTCATTTGATTTTGGTGGTTTCAATTATCATTTCATTTTTTTTTAAATGAGAAACATATCGTGTTATTGAGCCTTGCCGTGACATGTGTATCAAATGACATTTAAAGGGCAATCCAACCTTGGTAATAAGATGATTTGTGTGAAAGCAGAAAAATAAGAAGAACGGGTTGGTGAAAGTTTGAAAGAAATCGGACAAGAAATAAGAAAGTTATGGATGTTTGAAAAATGAGATCACTACATCTATGCGAATCTCAAATTGGCAATTTGATGATTCGATTGTGACATTTTTGTGGACAACTCTCCCATTTATCGTACACAAAAATATTAATTTGTGGTTTTCTTCGACGGCGCTTTTATCCTCGGGGCAGTACTCAAAATATATTGGAGACAGCATACTGTTAAAGGTCCTCATGAAAGAAAAAGAAACTACTGAGTAATACAATTTGAAAAAAGTGATATTTTAGTCATTTTGTGTGTTGGAGCAAATGGGGAAGTTGTCCACAGCTACATCACAGTGACATTACCTATTCGGCCAATTTGAAATTCCCATATGTATAGTGATTACAACTTTTAAAAATTCATAACTTTTGCTTGCCCGATTTTGTTCAAACTTTCACCAATCTGCTTCTCTGATTTTTCCTCTTTCTTTCAAAGCAACTTGCTATTAAGGTTGGATTTCCCTTGAAGAGTCGCTCCCTTTCAGTTATCATTCTCCATTAATATCCTCATTATTTTCATCTTCAGTGGTTCTATTTTAATTACTTGTGAAAGCTTTCCGTGTTCGTTGTACTTGAGACATGATATTCTGGTGTAGAATGTATATACATGCTACATGATTGATTAAATGATATAATTATCATAATCACTTTTCTTTTTAATGAGTGCTCTTGAGCAGTAATAGGTTTGGAGTTTGTCGTTGATAATGAGGAGAATGAGATTATAGTCATTTACATGTATGAGATACCAGAGTGTATACAGAGATAAATGTACGTGTAGCTGTCAGGTAAGAATTTATGGTGATTGAATACTAATTGTTAGGTGATTCTCCATTATGCTTGTTTGCATGACTATTTTATTGACATGTCGATATTAATTACTGTAAATCTGATTTATTAGTAATACCTTTGTACATATTTGCAGTCATTCAGAGAAAGTGCACTTTTTCTTATCCTAGAATACAGTGTGGATGTACAGTGTGTCACCTACTCTTGTGTTTAAACAGTACATTGTGGAATAAAATATTGCAAGACTGTTATTAAAAAATAGAATTCGGCCAAAGAAATGAGAAGGACAAATTGCATCACCTTTTTAAAAATATACATTGTACATGTAAGCCTTGATTATGAATTATGAGTTGATAATTCAATTTTTAGGTCATGTTCATATGTACTCTGTAGATAAATGAGTCATACTTGTACACACACAGGGGGAAAAAAAGCACTAGTTGAAATGCAGATCTACTGATAGCGACTCATTTTACAGTAGAACATGTGATTATCTTTTATCCTGTGTGGATATACTCTTTGATAGGATTTTAATAGGTACATGTATGCATTGTACTTTTAGGGTATACCTGTATACATGTACATGTATAAAGTTAAGGCCCAAAGTCCATTCAATATACACACGTATGTGTATTAAATGTTGTACGTACAGAAATTTGATACAGTGCATGCTCAGGAAATGGATGTTGGCTATAAATTGCATCCTATCTTTCACAATCACATGTCACACCACTGGGAGAATAAGGTACATGTACAATATACATGTAGGCCAACTTCATGTATGTGTAATCTCTAGAGCAAAACTAGGCCAAATATTCATGAATTGAAAATGTTCAGTATATGGCCTATTGCATATGAACTGTAATTAACGATTATTTTAATTGCTTTTTCAAAGTGGATGTTTTGGCAATACAAAGTGCATGACATGTAAACATGCCGGGTACATGGTCTAAGCGTCAAACCTTGAAATTAAACAAGCGAAGAGGAAAATAATTGTCCACAGTTGTAAAAATAGTGTAGTCTGCTAGCACAGACTCTATTTTCATGCTTTACTTTATAGGCCATGCCCATTCTGAAACTTGAGTCAAGCCTTGACCAGAATGATGTTAATGTGACTGAGAAATGGTACCAGCAGGACTTGCATACTTGGTCTCAATATCAAAATATTTTCAACAAATGTGAATTCCTTCTTCCTTTTGTTTTCAAGACCAAATTACAGATGGTTCTAAATGTAATGTTTTTAATTGTTACATGAAGAACACAGAATGTACATGTATCTCTATTGATTGTTAACCAATTTAAACAGCAAAAGGGTGATTCAATGCAATGTGTCCCCTGCAATGTGTTCTGTAAGACATTTTTTTTTTCCACACATATTTCATTTAAAAATTGAAAATCTTTTGATATATGACCAAATGTTGAATAATGGTGCTTTCTGATATCACACAATCATAGTCATATTAAGAGATGTTTTATTCATATGGATGAATTATGTATAGATAAATGACATACGTACATGTATGTCATACAGGACACTGCATGGAATCACCCAAAGCCCCAAAAGGTACAAATGACTGCCCAGTATTAAAGTTGGTCAGTCCAGAAAATCCCTAATTTGAATCGAGGTTTTCTATTAAATCATTTGTGATTTGAATCGATTTATAATGGATTGAGTTGATTCAGATATAGCTTATTGATTGATAGTCATAGAAATACAGTGTAATATTATAAAGCTTGTGGGAATCATGTGTATGTGATGTGTTTGTGCATTTTTTGAGAGGGGTGTATGGAATTATGAGTACATTTAATCATGTAATACTATGATTGTAACTATTTAAGCCAGCACTATTTTATGTAGTGTTTTTATTTAACTCAGCCATGAACTCGGACTAAGAGGGATAAGGTTTTGGATTGAGTATACAAGGATTACTTGTACAGGAAATTATTGATTACACCCCTGTGGGATGTAATTAATTTGGTTGTAAACAGAAAATCCTGATACCATACAAAATAAGGCATGCATGCAGGAAAGGGGCATGAGCATAAAGAAATGCCAAGCTACATTTGTCCTCAAAATGCGGTGCATAGAAAAGTTTGGAATTTCTGGGATATTTTCAAGTACATGTATGAATGGTGAAACTAACAGTGTATAGTTTTTTTTAGCAATATGCTTTTGCTCTTTTGTTTTGCATATTTTTGTTTGATATTCTTTCACACTTTAAAGAATCGATGTTTTTGGTAGATGCAGGGAATGATTTTTTTTTTTAGTGAAAGAAAAATACATGATTCACAAATGTACATTGGCTATTAAAGTTTTGTATAATCTTGTCTTCTTTTGATTTACAAAATGTATGATGGCTGTACATGGACTTTGTGTGGAAAGGGAATGCAGAAATAGGACATAATTTACAGTTACTTAATGTTATCAATCCTTGTCATTTTACTAAATTATTGTTTTTTCAGATGGTATACAATGTACACAATGAATTTCCTTTTTGGTAGAGGAAATGTACATGTCGAAGAGTTCTTGTGGTCTATTCTTGTATTTCCTGCCATTGATCTTGAGTCGAAGGAGGAAATGACCTCATCATACAGAGACTTTATAAAGCCCATCCTAATTCCTACGCATTTGGTCATGGAGAATGTAAAACACAGATATATTGATGTGATAATCCCAGGTATTACTTTGTAGGCCTATAGTAATGAAGCTGACATGCACATATGTGTACATTCACTAAACATGTTGACTTAACGATAAAGTTGAGTTCTCATTGAATGCAAAGTTTTGTGAAAGAAACTGTCTCAAAGCAATCGGGAAAGGTTGATCATATCTACATAACAATGGGTGTATACTGTGAGATTTTGGAAGATTTTGGTCAAAATGATAAGAATCTGCAAAGCTTTTGTTTATAAGAAATATATGATTTTGATCATTCCAGGCAAGTAGGGAAAGCTTAAGTTTATTTTTTCATAATATGATGTTTGTAAATACATGTACACATCTGTATGATACATGCAGATTTGTACTGATTTTCAACACTGGACCACCTAAATAATGTTTATTTTGATTATTAGCATGCAACATGTACTTTCTTAAGAGACAATTCCAAGTATTTTACTTCCCCTTTAATCACTTATACATTTTATTTCCTTTTCATCCTACACATGTGATTTGACGATCTATTAATTAGGTTTAGTTTCATATTCATTTCTCTGAATGTTGCAAAGAGGTCTAGAGTCCAGTTTAGAAAACTGTGCTGCACTTGTTTGGTTGGTTCAGTTGGTTATCAGTACAGAGCTCCGACTTTACCCTGTGTGATTGAAATAGGTCATACGTGTACTTATCTGGAATCACTTTATTAATTTCTTGTAAACAAAAGCTTTGAAAGCTTTGCAGACCTGTCGGTAAGACTTTGATTATTAATTTGTGTTGTGCACTTGCTCTTGACAAACATGTATGATTCATAAGGTTGCAGACTGTAATTGTTTCTTGTTATGTTTTTTTTTTCAACAGGTTACCTTTTAAATGTACACATTTACTTTAGGTACAGCTACACATTTATGTTCAACATTTTTGAATTTAGCTACTGTCATCTTGGAATACATGTATTTCGTGATGTGGAGATTTTTCGCACAGCATGATGTTTGCGCAAAAATTTGAAAAATATTTTTCGCACAGCATGATGTTTGCGCAAAAATTTGAAAAATATAAATTAATACTTCAATTTGTTTATGAAATTAATACTTCAATTTGTTTATGAAATTTTTTGCCCATCAGCCCAGCATATTGGTGAATTTATTTTTTTAGAATGCATGAAATTCACTTTACTCAGCCAAGCGCTAGAAATTAATCATGTGAAAATTTCCACTTTTACTCTTTTTATTGATATACACTGTATATATTAACTGTACTTTGCTTTTTTTAATGTTTGTTTTATATGGCACTCTGTACAGTGTATGTCCAATATTGTATTATGCCCTTACATGTATGTGCATGTGTACCTGTATGTTTTTGTCAAGTATGTGTTTAGCTCTGGGTCTGAGCCAAAAGTCCTGTCAACACGACAGGACGGAATTCGATAGGATTTATTCTCTTCACAAGAAAATAAGAAATGCTACTGCCTTCATACCTTTACTTATATAATAAGTTTACATTGAAGAACCATTCCACTACAAACACAATACTGATCATAATTCTGTTTCTATGGCAACAACTTTTTTTTTTAGCACAATGGGACGGAAGGATAGAATGGTGAAATTTTGTAAGATAGATTCAAAGTAAAATTCTGTCGAAGTCAAAATTGAAGACTACATGTAGCTATGTCTTGTGATTTTTTATTGATATGATAGAGCACATGACATTCAAACACCACGCTAAGATTTTGGCCCAATCAATTCTTTTTAATTTGAAAATTGATGAATGGGTGTCGTGCAACAGGAGGGAATGTGACAGGACGGACACTTTTGCACATGTACAAAATGAATGGGGATTTTTTTTTTAATTTTAAATATCGTACAAATGTACTTTTTTCTTTTAAACTATGGTAGAACTGAAATGTTAAGGTGCAGGGAAGTGGCAAGCTTTATTGGTAATTCAAATTAAAGAGATAAAAATCACTGTAGAGGGTGGACACTTTTGTACCATGTACAAAACAAATGGGGATTTTGAAAAAAATGTTTGATATCATTAAATAGTTCTTTTCTCTAAACATTTGTGGTAGAACTATTATTGTTCAGGTAAGGAAAGTGTCAATCTCTATTGTTTATTCAAATTAAATGAATAAAAACTTGCCAGGGTTAAAAAAAAGTATACTAACATCAAATGACATACATGTACAAGGGACCTGTACTTTCCATGCAAAATTCCGTCCTGTCGCGCATGTAAACCTTTAACTACCCCCTAAATGCTAAGGGACAGAAAAAAAAAGCAACACATCACAATTCTTCTCGAAATATAAGGGAATCAATTTTAATGGTACAGAAGTGATGGTACGATAGTTTATTGATACTTTGTAAGACCTCAGTATATAAACTCCAGTTTATGCGACCAAAAAATAAAAGGGGGTGTCAAAGTGCCCCAAAATACAATTTTGCACAAAAAAGTTCACATTTTAACCCAATTATAACAGAATATTGCCCGAACTGACATTGGGCCTTGAATAATATTGCATATAGTATTCCAACTCCAAACTTTATTTTTCAAATGCCCTTGCACTAAAATTGCTTTTTCTAGTAATTTTCCATTTTAAAGGTTATTTTAAAGAAACGGAACGTGACCATGAAGAGACATGTACATTTTCATAAACTACAGATTCTCAGCTTTCATGTGATATACAAGGGCAGACACAAATCTTAAATTGAAAATTTAGGGTTTATGTTGACTACTTTTGACTATTGAGGAAAGAAGAATAGATGTAAACTTGAACTAAAATATGTACTCAAATTACCATTTCTTTCTTTCTTTTTTTTTACTATCCTTTCAGATGATGCCTTCCTGTGTAGCACTGCTCACTCCTCAGCCTTAGACATCCTTCTCCAGGCCGTAGAGCAAAACAACGCCCGCCTGCTGGCTCAGGTCAATCCAAATTTGGTAAGGAACCAATGTCATCCAGATATTTTGCCCAAGTACATGTAATGACCTGACAAGGGTTCTGGCGACAATTGCTCGGGCTTGATTTCATAATTAAGGGTTGTCAGGGTTGCAACTGAATTTTAGGTTAGGTTTAGAAGTAGGGTTAGAGATAGGGCTAGGGGTGCGATTAGGGTTGTTGTTTTTTTTTTTAATATACATGTATTATGCAATTGCAAACAATAGCCACTTCAGGTATCAATAAATAATTCTTGACAGCTGGACAAGCCAGTAGTCCCCACAAGGAGAGTCCTGGGGGGCGTTTCATGAAAGGACTTGTCAGATATTTTATCCGACAAATTTGCTCTCAGCCAATCAGATGCAAGGATTTCAGTAGGTTATATCAGTTGTCGGATAAGATATCCGACAACTTCCTTTCATGAAACGCTCCCCAGGATAGGCTGATCAAATTGGTTTGCTGCTGCTCAGATAATGTTATATGCCTTTCCACTATTCAAAAACAATAAAGTAATAAAGTACCATTATGACATAAAACAAAAGATAGGTTTAGTGTTAGTGCGAGGATTAGGATTTGGTCATGAAGAACTTACTGAGCTCAGGGTCCAGGGCCCTCTTGTATAAAAAGTTGAGATTAAATGCAACTCAAAAAATTAAACGCAACTCGATTTCCAGCCAGTCAAGATCGCGTATTTGGGACTTGCGTTTAATTTTTTAGTTGCGTTTAATCGCAACTTTTTATGCAAGAGGGCCCTGTTTCATAAGGGGTCAGGCTAACTCGGCACTAGGGCGAACTCAGCACTGCGCGGTGACTATGTTTCAAGAGTTGAAGTCCACGCTATGCACCGTACCCTTTTTTAGCCTTAAATTTCATGTTTTGAATAATTTTACTTCTTGAAATTTTCAACATTACTTCTTTGCTAATCATTTTACACATTGATATCATATAATTTCAATTTAAGTGTTTTGAAATGTGTAATTAATGCGAAATTCAACACAAGTGTTTTATGAAACAGTGCCCAGTTTACAGTGTGGGAAATTGACCACGCAGCTGTCATTGCCACAGCATGGGTCATAGGACAGCCTGAGTGCTTTAGAAAAGTGTATACATTGTATGTAAATTAATTAAGTAAATGATGCCAGATGGACCAAATTACATGTAAATATTTTCCCCCCAAATTGAAAGTTTTGTCAACACATATTTGCTGTAAGCACAGTAATGTGTAGAAAAGAAAGAAAAACAGGAAGCAAGTTTTTGTTTTAACACATTAAACCATTATGAGTTTGCACTTTTCAATGATTTTAAGCACCAAATGATACATGTACATGTATATGTATACACAATATCATTTTCATTTTCTGTTTTAAGTACCAGTATTTACACAGGAAGTACATGTAGGTTGATACCAAATTGTAATTTCTAAATTGACTTGTGGATCTTCATTCATTTTCCTCTTGTTTTATATCCTTTTATACACAGCTTCAAAAGTGTCCTTCTCAAGAGCCTGGAGCCTCATACGGAAGTCCGAGGTTGTCCAGAAAACCCAACATGTCATCAGTAAGGGATATCACCCCATCAACCCCAAAGAACTACCACCACCATGCCTCTGAGTCTCTCCTTTTCACCTCCCCAAAGGCCAACTCGATCCTAGAGACGACGGAAGACCACGCCTTCGGACAGAGTCCCAACATCCGCAGAAACTCTGCCAAAGATGCATTGAAAGCGTTGCTTGAAGGCAACTCAAATCAAGTGTTTGGTAATGCTGGTGCTTCAAATGGCAACGGAGTTGAATCATTGGCCACAGATCCGCTTTTGAATCGCCCAGCGATTCCAATCACGCGGGAGAGTTTCCAGAGACCGCATGGTCTCCTTCGTGTGGAGAGTGATACTGCCCTCTTAAGAACATCTGTTGCAAGGAGGAAATTTGACGAGAATGAGAATAGGTTCTCCGCCAAGCGAAAGAACTCAAGTGGGATAGCCCAAAATGGCAGCAGTGATCTTTCCATTCGCTCCAGGAGAAACAGTACAATGTATTGGGAGGATGGGGGAGACAGTGAGGATATAGACCCAGACAATGGCAACCAGGACATTCATAGCAAGCTAGTGTTCACGTACGACAACTCACCCTCCTCCTCCGCTTATGCAAGGACGTTAGATTCCTCTACAGAAGAAATCACACCTTCAAAAAGTGCCACTTCACTTTCATCAGATCCTGGTGCAAGCAACAAGCTTGAGCCAGGCTACAGGACTAAAGATTCCAAAAATGGAAACTCCTTGAATTCCAGTCACCAGTCTCTCCTCCATTCCAGCAGTGAACAGCTCCTTTTCTCTGAGGAAGAAGAAGACCAGTTTGGGTTCCTTGGGGAAATTGCTCGTAGGGGGCGCCAGTCAAAACCTCTCCACCGGCGAAGCAGCGAGGAGCTAAATGCGGCGACGCCCTCTCCTCCTCCTCCTCCTCCTCCTGTCCAGCATAAGTACAGGAGACACGCCCGTTCTATGTCAGATCAAATTTCCAACGTGAGAGCAGGAGGTCTGGAGGAGCTACGCCGAGACTCTGTTCCCGAGGGAAGGGTGTATAACGGGAGGAGGTCACAGGATAATGTCTTCTCGTCTTCTCTTCCGTCTGAGTCTCTCACAGCAAGACGGGTATCAGATGTGGGTGAGTTTTTAAAGAAAGGCCCATTAAGCTCTCCATTTTGTAGGCTAGCAAAAATGTGATTGGTATTTTATGTGTGCCCAGTAAGAACAGTTTATATGTAAAATATTTTTTCTTTCTAAAAAAAACATGACATGTACATGTACATACATGTTTGTTATATTCAACATAAATATATTATGCTATTATTGGACAGGTGTAGTACCAGTTGGGTTGGAAATAGATTTACATGTATTGTGCAATTTATTTTTAGATCAGGGGAGCCCATCAGATTTTCTTTTGAAAAAATGAAATTTGCTTGAATGTGATCTTTGTATATTTTTGTAGAAAACTTTCTTAGTGTTCCAGAGCTCTTTTTGAGATTCCAGAACTGAGTAACTCTCCACTCCAGTACAAGAGAAAGCACAATGGCTCATTGGTAAGGCAGTGATCTCTTAACTGGAAGGTCTTGGGTTCAAAATCAACATGATGCGTTAGTGTTAAAGTCCCGTGGATAGGACTTAAAGCCTGGTTTCTTACTTCCACGTATACCATTTCTTTCTTAGCAGTCAGGTAAAGTAAAACCATCACCATCACCACATTATGTTCACTTCCTTGAACTTCTTTTTATACCATTCAGGGAGTGCATCACCAGCATTTGACGGGTATTTCCCTCAACCCAGTCAGGGGGAATCCCTCTTTACATTCCTCTCCTCTCAAGACTTTGCAACATGTCCTGAAGTTGATAAGGTAGGTTTGTTTATATATTCTCTCATTCTTTTCTTATTTTCTACAGGTTTTTGTGAATCTGTGTTGCCTCCCCAAATTGGCACCAATTCTTCTTATCTTTCCCTCTTACACAGTTTAAGACTAATCCAAATGTACATGTACATGTATGCTTATATATTCAATGAACCCATGTGAATGAAAATTACAAAATGTGACCCCCAAAAGCCAATTTTTACAAGAAAATAGTCATTATAAATTCCATTCTGCATTGCCAATTTAGAGACTTTAATGCTTATTTTCAATTACAATTATTCATATTTATGAAAAGCGCAATGTCCTCCAGCGGAAATGGACTCAAGATTAATGTTTCTGCTGATTTTAACTGTTCATGTATTCTGTGTAATTCATAGCATTATTGATGAAAAGATAATGCAAAAACATTACTAAAGGTGACAATGAACTACTATGGTTTTCCTTGTCATGTTTAACCCTTAGGAGAATGCCCACTTCTGCATCTCAGAGGCCATCATCGCTGCCGTAGAACAGATCAAATGCCGACAGCTGACCCGACAGACGCCCTCGGACCATGAATCGGACGGTTCGGACGAGGAGATACAGAGACTCAAACAAAGAATCCGCCTCAGACGCACCGAGAAAAGAGAACGCAAAATGCAGTCTGAACAGGACGCAAGTCCGCCTGGTGAGTCTTTTTATGTTTCTTTCCCTACAATCAGTGAATGAATATGATGTGACAAGCCAATTTTTGTACCTGGTTTTATCCAGTTGTGAAATACATCGTAGAATAGGAGCAATCTGCTATACTATATTTCATTCACAATTTTTTTTTCACAATAATACCAATTTCCATTGTTCTCAATCATATAGTGTTATTAATTAACAACATGTATAATTATTTATTTGAATATTTATTTCCATCACAAATCTTACTTTTTATAAAACCTAATTTAGTCCATAAAAAGATGTAACCATTAGGTTGAAAGTTTATGAATATTCAAATTATTCAGGCTTAATTGATGTATCGCTAGCTTTTCCAGTCCTGTATTACTACATGTACATGTACATGTATGTACTGTTTTGATAATGTACAGTGTAGTTTGCATAATACATTAACTATTTGTTATATCATTTTTTTCTCGCACATTTCATGTCATTCTGTGTCTGTGTGTGTGTCTCTCTCTTTTTCTTCTTCTTCTCTGTAAATACACTGTCTTCATACATGTATCTTCTTTTTCAATCTCCATTGCACTGTATATCCCATCTTTTATTTTCCCTCTCACCGACTTTCCCTCTCACCGACTTTACCTCTCACCGACGTTCCCTCTCACCGACTTTGCCTGTCTTTGTCGCTATTGTGAATGTTCTGCCTCATTCCTACTCTGTGTGCATGCCCTGCTATTGTCCCATTTACATGTTATGTAGATTGTGCAATATGGAGTCCAGAGCATGATGAAACAGAATCACTACAATACCTGTCTGACTCAGGTGCGTTCAGGGCACACAGTGGGTGATTTCAAGTTCGGTGTTGGTGTTGGTGTTGGTGTTGGTGTTGAGAGCGTGAATTGGGCTGCTGATTCTAGCCCCAACACCAAATTTAGGTTTATAAAAATAATACCAATCACATTATTGATAGCTCAACACCTAGTGAAGTCAATCCCAGCACCAGCTTCATTTCAGGTTCGGTGTTGTGGCTGGTGCTAGTTTTGCCCCAACACCAACACCAGCTTTCAACACTGAACTTGAATTCACACAGTTTGATTTTCTTGCAGATTTCCTTGAAACAGTGTTTTGTGAATACATAATATGCAAACGTGTACATGTATGAATTAATTACATGCATGGGCTGTTAATGTTCTCAATGATTGTTAAAGTTTTGTTTTGTTTTTAATTTTGCCTGATTGTTAAAGAAAGTTAATAATGTAGAATTTTAATATGCAACTGAATGTGGGCAGGGCTCAATGCCCCCAGGTTTCCAATACACATGGGGGCCCCCAGATTTGAAGTCTTGACCACGATATTTTGCAGTGAGAACAGGGAGCACATGCATGCGCACGGACCCTGAAAATTTTAATTTTTATCCGGACCCTCTGTGAGGACCGTTATTGTGAAGCCCAGAACTACATGTACATGTAGGATACTTATGGCTTGAACTCCTATCCTACTGATTTGGAAAATTTGAAAAAGACCCCTTTTTTGATGTCCATATTTCTCAGACTTTTAGTACGTGTATACATATGTATTTATATAATCCCTGATGCCACACACTACAGAAAAACATTATTAAAAAAAAATCATTTTGTTGCAATCGGAGGGGGGAGATATTTCCCACCCCCCCCCCCTCCCCCCATAAATTGACTTGTCTATTCCCCTTCTTCATGTTTCAGAGGAGTCCATGGAGGAGGCAGAAGACTTTGTGGTGACGGATTCCTCCCTGGATACCAACCTGGTTGCGATGAAGACAAAAGGCTTGACTGCATCTCTGGGGTCACTCTATTCCGGTTGGTTTAAAATGCTGTGATATATTACGTACACGTACAGTGCAATCCATCAAACAGATAGACTTAAAGGAGAATGAAACCCTGGGGAAATATCCATTTTAATGAAAAGAGAGGATAGAGAGAAGCAATTTTTAAAAAAGTTCCGTCCAATTCGGTTACAAAATGAAAAAGTCATGAAAGTTTGAAAAGTCTCAATTTACTTTCTGTGGTGATCCTCAAATTGGCAATGTTGCTTCGAAATGGCAGGTTTAGTAGACAACTCTCAATATGTTTTGTACACAAAATTTCATATTTTCTTCATTATCTCTAAAGATGCTGCTTGTCTTTTTGTGAACTCAACATATGTTGTGTAAACTACAATTTCCCATGATACATCTTGAGCTGAGAAGGAGACAAGCTGCACCTTGAGAGATATTGGGAAAATATGAAATTTTGTGTACAAAACCTGTGGAGAGTTGTACTACTAAACCTGTCACTTTGAAGCAACATTGCCAATTTAAGAATCGCCATAGAAAGTAAATCGAAACTTTTCAAACTTTCATAGTTTTCTCATTTCGTAATCGAATTTGATGGAACTTTTTTTTTAATTGCTTCTCTCTATCCTCTTCTTTAATTAAAATTGACTTTTCCCCAGGGTTTCATTCTCCCTTAAGTATTCCCAAACCCAAATTTTAGAAGACAATTTCTCCCGTGATAAAAAGCGAGCAGTAGCTAGGGGCAAAACCTAGCAAATTTTAGACAAAACGAATCATTCAACATTCTAATTCTTGTGCTGGATTTGCAGCCCACGGCAGAAAGGGGGTTAAACTTCAAAATTTCTTTCCTTTCAGATGCTGACCTCAAGAGAGCCAACAAGATGCACCCGATAGAGACAGTCATACCCCTTGGCAAGATAGAACCGACCTCCAACCAGCTCTCGGCCGAATCCATAGCGCTTTCCCTCATCAAGAAGTTCTCCTTCCGTCAACTCCCGGCCGCATCGGAACTGGAGTGGCTGGTCTCGGAAAAAGATGCACCCCAACAGGTATTTTTTGAAAAGCCTTTTCTTCCGTGTACATCAAATTCATTGTTTGCTAAAACCATATGTCTTTAAAGTGCATGATTAAAAAGAGTCCTTGGCTTTGAAAAATAGTCCAAATTGCTTATAAACAGTAAGATGCCAGGGAGATAAAAACAGCATGAGATAAAGAAAATATATAACTCTGAACGGAAAGTATAATAATTTGTTAATTTTTGTTTGAAATTTATAGTTTAAAGTGCATTTCTTTTTCTTTCTTTTTTTCATTAAACATTCCTTTTGAAAGAGTTCATTTCATGTATACATGTGCATGTAATTACATCAATATTTTATTCAGTGTTTTGTAATACAAATACATGTACTTATTTCAGACAAGATTCATTTTTCCTGATTAACAACACAATAAAAGTAGCTTAATGTTTGGCCAAGGCTCAGATCAGTCTGAAGTGCATCGGCGATTTATTCTCATACATTGAACTTGTACATGTTCTTGCAATACTATTTTTTATGTTAACACACTAATCTCATCGAGGCATTTCGGGTCTTTCCTTGCTCTATAGATTCACTGCTAATTGAAGTTTTAAAAAAGATAAATTTTAAAGTGTTTTCAAATTATAAATTCATTCCATCCTCTTGTTTTCATTGATTGTATTACATGTACATGTACATGACTTGTGAATCAAATCTTTTACATTTATCTTTATGGTCTTGCATGTTCTTTCTCTGTCTTTTTCTTTCTATCGCTTCATCTCTCTCTCTCTCTGTCTTTTTCTGTCTATCTCTTCATGTCTCTATCTCTGTCTTTTTCTGTCTTTCTCTTTATCTCTGTCTTTTTCTGTCTGTCTATTCATCTCTCTCTGTCTTTTTCTGTCTTTCTCTTTATCTCTGTCTTTTTCTGTCTATTTATTCATCTCTCTCTGTCTTTTTCTGTCTTTCTCTTTATCTCTGTCTTTTTCTGTCTATTTATTCATCTCTCTGTCTTTTTCCGTCTTTCTCTTTATCTCTGTCTTTTTCTATCTATCTATTCATCTCTCTCTGTCTTTTTCTGTCTGTCTATTCATCTCTCTCTGTCTTTTTCTGTCTTTCTCTTTATCTCTGTCTTTTTCTGTCTGTCTATTCATCTCTCTCTGTCTTTTTCTGTCTTTCTCTTTATCTCTGTCTTTTTCTGTCTATTTATTCATCTCTCTCTGTCTTTTTCTGTCTTTCTCTTTATCTCTGTCTTTTTCTGTCTATTTATTCATCTCTCTCTGTCTTTTTCTGTCTTTCTCTTTATCTCTGTCTTTTTCTGTCTATCTATTCATCTCTCTGTCTTTTTCTGTCTTTCTCTTTATCTCTGTCTTTTTCTGTCTGTCTATTCATCTCTCTCTCTCTGTCTTTTTCTGTCTTTCTCTTTATCTCTGTCTTTTTCTGTCTGTCTATTCATCTCTCTCTGTCTTTTTCTGTCTTTCTCTTTATCTCTGTCTTTTTCTGTCTATTTATTCATCTCTCTCTGTCTTTTTCTGTCTTTCTCTTTATCTCTGTCTTTTTCTGTCTGTCTATTCATCTCTCTCTGTCTTTTTCTGTCTTTCTCTTTATCTCTGTCTTTTTCTGTCTATTTATTCATCTCTCTCTGTCTTTTTCTGTCTTTCTCTTTATCTCTGTCTTTTTCTGTCTATTTATTCATCTCTCTGTCTTTTTCTGTCTTTCTCTTTATCTCTGTCTTTTTCTATCTATCTATTCATCTCTCTCTGTCTTTTTCTGTCTGTCTATTCATCTCTCTCTGTCTTTTTCTGTCTTTCTCTTTATCTCTGTCTTTTTCTGTCTGTCTATTCATCTCTCTCTGTCTTTTTCTGTCTTTCTCTTTATCTCTGTCTTTTTCTGTCTATCTATTCATCTCTCTCTGTCTTTTTCTGTCTTTCTCTTTATCTCTGTCTTTTTCTGTCTATTTATTCATTTCTCTCTGTCTTTTTCTTTCTTTCTCTTTATCTCTGTCTTTTTCTGTCTATCTATTCATCTCTCTCTGTCTTTTTCTGTCTTTCTCTTTATCTCTGTCTTTTTCTGTCTGTCTATTCATCTCTCTCTCTCTGTCTTTTTCTGTCTTTCTCTTTATCTCTGTCTTTTTCTGTCTGTCTATTCATCTCTCTCTGTCTTTTTCTGTCTTTCTCTTTATCTCTGTCTTTTTCTGTCTATCTATTCATCTCTCTCTGTCTTTTTCTGTCTTTCTCTTTATCTCTGTCTTTTTCTGTCTATTTATTCATCTCTCTCTGTCTTTTTCTGTCTTTCTCTTTATCTCTGTCTTTTTCTGTCTGTCTATTCATCTCTCTCTGTCTTTTTCTGTCTTTCTCTTTATCTCTGTCTTTTTCTGTCTGTCTATTCATCTCTCTCTGTCTTTTTCTGTCTTTCTCTTTATCTCTGTCTTTTTCTGTCTATCTATTCATCTCTTTCTGTCTTTCTCTTTATCTCTGTCTTTTTCTGTCTGTCTATTCATCTCTCTCTGTCTTTTTCTGTCTTTCTCTTTATCTCTGTCTTTTTCTGTCTGTCTATTCATCTCTCTCTGTCTTTTTCTGTCTTTCTCTTTATCTCTGTCTTTTTCTGTCTATCTATTCATCTCTCTCTGTCTTTTTCTGTCTTTCTCTTTATCTCTGTCTTTTTCTGTCTATTTATTCATCTCTCTCTGTCTTTTTCTGTCTTTCTCTTTATCTCTGTCTTTTTCTGTCTATTTATTCATCTCTCTCTGTCTTTTTCTGTCTTTCTCTTTATCTCTGTCTTTTTCTATCTATCTATTCATCTCTCTCTCTCTCTGTCTTTTTCTGTCTATCTCTTCATGTCTCTCTGTCTTTTTCTGTCTTTCTCTTTATCTCTGTCTTTTTCTGTCTGTCTATTCATCTCTCTCTGTCTTTTTCTGTCTTTCTCTTTATCTCTGGCTTTTTCTGTCTATTTATTCATCTCTCTCTGTCTTTTTCTGTCTTTCTCTTTATCTCTGTCTTTTTCTGTCTATTTATTCATCTCTCTCTGTCTTTTTCTGTCTTTCTCTTTATCTCTGTCTTTTTCTGTCTATCTATTCATCTCTCTCTGTCTTTTTCTGTCTTTCTCTTTATCTCTGTCTTTTTCTGTCTGTCTATTCATCTCTCTCTCTCTGTCTTTTTCTGTCTTTCTCTTTATCTCTGTCTTTTTCTGTCTGTCTATTCATCTCTCTCTGTCTTTTTCTGTCTTTCTCTTTATCTCTGTCTTTTTCTGTCTATTTATTCATCTCTCTCTGTCTTTTTCTGTCTTTCTCTTTATCTCTGTCTTTTTCTGTCTGTCTATTCATCTCTCTCTGTCTTTTTCTGTCTTTCTCTTTATCTCTGTCTTTTTCTGTCTGTCTATTCATCTCTCTCTGTCTTTTTCTGTCTTTCTCTTTATCTCTGTCTTTTTCTGTCTGTCTATTCATCTCTCTCTGTCTTTTTCTGTCTTTCTCTTTATCTCTGTCTTTTTCTGTCTGTCTATTCATCTCTCTCTGTCTTTTTCTGTCTTTCTCTTTATCTCTGTCTTTTTCTGTCTATTTATTCATCTCTCTCTGTCTTTTTCTGTCTTTCTCTTTATCTCTGTCTTTTTCTGTCTTTCTCTTTATCTCTGTCTTTTTCTGTCTATCTATTCATCTCTCTCTGTCTTTTTCTGTCTTTCTCTTTATCTCTGTCTTTTTCTGTCTGTCTATTCATCTCTCTCTCTCTGTCTTTTTCTGTCTTTCTCTTTATCTCTGTCTTTTTCTGTCTATTCATCTCTCTCTGTCTTTTTCTGTCTTTCTCTTTATCTCTGTCTTTTTCTGTCTGTCTATTCATCTCTCTCTGTCTTTTTCTGTCTTTCTCTTTATCTCTGTCTTTTTCTGTCTGTCTATTCATCTCTCTCTGTCTTTTTCTGTCTTTCTCTTTATCTCTGTCTTTTTCTGTCTATTTATTCATCTCTCTCTGTCTTTTTCTGTCTTTCTCTTTATCTCTGTCTTTTTCTGTCTATTTATTCATCTCTCTCTGTCTTTTTCTGTCTTTCTCTTTATCTCTGTCTTTTTCTATCTATCTATTCATCTCTCTCTGTCTTTTTCTGTCTTTCTCTTTATCTCTGTCTTTTTCTGTCTGTCTATTCATCTCTCTCTCTCTGTCTTTTTCTGTCTTTCTCTTTATCTCTGTCTTTTTCTGTCTGTCTATTCATCTCTCTCTGTCTTTTTCTGTCTTTCTCTTTATCTCTGTCTTTTTCTGTCTATTTATTCATCTCTCTCTGTCTTTTTCTGTCTTTCTCTTTATCTCTGTCTTTTTCTGTCTGTCTATTCATCTCTCTCTGTCTTTTTCTGTCTTTCTCTTTATCTCTGTCTTTTTCTGTCTATTTATTCATCTCTCTCTGTCTTTTTCTGTCTTTCTCTTTATCTCTGTCTTTTTCTATCTATCTATTCATCTCTCTCTGTCTTTTTCTGTCTTTCTCTTTATCTCTGTCTTTTTCTGTCTGTCTATTCATCTCTCTCTCTCTCTGTCTTTTTCTGTCTTTCTCTTTATCTCTGTCTTTTTCTGTCTGTCTATTCATCTCTCTCTGTCTTTTTCTGTCTTTCTCTTTATCTCTGTCTTTTTCTGTCTATTTATTCATCTCTCTCTGTCTTTTTCTGTCTTTCTCTTTATCTCTGTCTTTTTCTGTCTATTTATTCATCTCTCTCTGTCTTTTTCTGTCTTTCTCTTTATCTCTGTCTTTTTCTGTCTATTTATTCATCTCTCTCTGTCTTTTTCTGTCTTTCTCTTTATCTCTGTCTTTTTCTGTCTGTCTATTCATCTCTCTCTGTCTTTTTCTGTCTTTCTCTTTATCTCTGTCTTTTTCTGTCTGTCTATTCATCTCTCTCTGTCTTTTTCTGTCTTTCTCTTTATCTCTGTCTTTTTCTGTCTGTCTATTCATCTCTCTCTCTCTCTGTCTTTTTCTGTCTTTCTCTTTATCTCTGTCTTTTTCTGTCTGTCTATTCATCTCTCTCTGTCTTTTTCTGTCTTTCTCTTTATCTCTGTCTTTTTCTGTCTATCTATTCATCTCTCTCTGTCTTTTTCTGTCTTTCTCTTTATCTCTGTCTTTTTCTGTCTATTTATTCATCTCTCTCTGTCTTTTTCTGTCTTTCTCTTTATCTCTGTCTTTTTCTGTCTATTTATTCATCTCTCTCTGTCTTTTTCTGTCTTTCTCTTTATCTCTGTCTTTTTCTATCTATCTATTCATCTCTCTCTCTCTCTGTCTTTTTCTGTCTATCTTTTCATGTCTCTCTGTCTTTTTCTGTCTTTCTCTTTATCTCTGTCTTTTTCTGTCTGTCTATTCATCTCTCTCTGTCTTTTTCTGTCTTTCTCTTTATCTCTGGCTTTTTCTGTCTATTTATTCATCTCTCTCTGTCTTTTTCTGTCTTTCTCTTTATCTCTGTCTTTTTCTGTCTATTTATTCATCTCTCTCTGTCTTTTTCTGTCTTTCTCTTTATCTCTGTCTTTTTCTGTCTATCTATTCATCTCTCTCTGTCTTTTTCTGTCTTTCTCTTTATCTCTGTCTTTTTCTGTCTGTCTATTCATCTCTCTCTCTCTGTCTTTTTCTGTCTTTCTCTTTATCTCTGTCTTTTTCTGTCTGTCTATTCATCTCTCTCTGTCTTTTTCTGTCTGTCTCTTTATCTCTGTCTTTTTCTGTCTATTTATTCATCTCTCTCTGTCTTTTTCTGTCTTTCTCTTTATCTCTGTCTTTTTCTGTCTGTCTATTCATCTCTCTCTGTCTTTTTCTGTCTTTCTCTTTATCTCTGTCTTTTTCTGTCTGTCTATTCATCTCTCTCTGTCTTTTTCTGTCTTTCTCTTTATCTCTGTCTTTTTCTGTCTGTCTATTCATCTCTCTCTGTCTTTTTCTGTCTTTCTCTTTATCTCTGTCTTTTTCTGTCTGTCTATTCATCTCTCTCTCTCTCTGTCTTTTTCTGTCTTTCTCTTTATCTCTGTCTTTTTCTGTCTGTCTATTCATCTCTCTCTGTCTTTTTCTGTCTTTCTCTTTATCTCTGTCTTTTTCTGTCTGTCTATTCATCTCTCTCTGTCTTTTTCTGTCTTTCTCTTTATCTCTGTCTTTTTCTGTCTGTCTATTCATCTCTCTCTCTCTCTGTCTTTTTCTGTCTTTCTCTTTATCTCTGTCTTTTTCTGTCTGTCTATTCATCTCTCTCTGTCTTTTTCTGTCTTTCTCTTTATCTCTGTCTTTTTCTGTCTATCTATTCATCTCTCTCTGTCTTTTTCTGTCTTTCTCTTTATCTCTGTCTTTTTCTGTCTATCTATTCATCTCTCTCTGTCTTTTTCTGTCTTTCTCTTTATCTCTGTCTTTTTCTGTCTATTTATTCATCTCTCTCTGTCTTTTTCTGTCTTTCTCTTTATCTCTGTCTTTTTCTGTCTATTTATTCATCTCTCTCTGTCTTTTTCTGTCTTTCTCTTTATCTCTGTCTTTTTCTGTCTGTCTATTCATCTCTCTCTGTCTTTTTCTGTCTTTCTCTTTATCTCTGTCTTTTTCTGTCTATCTATTCATCTCTCTCTCTCTGTCTTTTTCTGTCTTTCTCTTTATCTCTGTCTTTTTCTGTCTATCTATTCATCTCTCTCTCTCTGTCTTTTTCTGTCTTTCTCTTTATCTCTGTCTTTTTCTGTCTATCTATTCATCTCTCTCTGTCTTTTTCTGTCTTTCTCTTTATCTCTGTCTTTTTCTGTCTGTCTATTCATCTCTCTCTCTGTCTTTTTCTGTCTTTCTCTTTATCTCTGTCTTTTTCTGTCTGTCTATTCATCTCTCTCTGTCTTTTTCTGTCTTTCTCTTTATCTCTGTCTTTTTCTGTCTATCTATTCATCTCTCTCTGTCTTTTTCTGTCTTTCTCTTTATCTCTGTCTTTTTCTGTCTGTCTATTCATCTCTCTCTGTCTTTTTCTGTCTTTCTCTTTATCTCTGTCTTTTTCTGTCTGTCTATTCATCTCTCTCTGTCTTTTTCTGTCTTTCTCTTTATCTCTGTCTTTTTCTGTCTATCTATTCATCTCTCTCTCTCTCTCTCTCTCTCTCTCTCTGTTCTCTGCATGTATCTCCAATTTATGAGAGGAATTTTTTAATGCAACCTGAATTCATTCAAAATTTTGAGCTCCTAGCGTTTCATGGATCTAGCTGTTCGATTGTGCTCTTAAGAAAAAAAATTGTTCCCCTTTTCTTCCAGCTGTTGCCATTACCCAAGTCGGTTCCTATTTCTCCTGATGATGGGGAGAATGCTGACCTGTACAAAAATGTGAGTTCAATATACTCATTTTGATGATTATTTGTTTCTTCTTAGATACCATGAAGTATTAAACATGCTGCGTTTGATCACAAATCGTGTGTTTATCTCATGAGAATAGAACTTAGTGACCAAAACAAAAAAAAAGCAAAAAAATTGTTTTGTGATGAATGGCTGCTTCCTTTTGAGAAATTCTATTTTATTATTGTTTATTCTTGCCTACAAATGCACTCACTTACATTCAAACCATTTGATAACTATGAAAGGGCTAACAAACTGTCCCATACACATTTTAAGAAAACAAGCAATAACAACAATGCAGTGATGGCATTCCTTTTTGTTTTAAACCTCCTTGTAAACCTCTTCTCATAACATCATGGTTTCCATAGGTACTTGTAAATTCTTCCATAATTGTATCCATGTCGCAGTGAATGTCATTGTGTCTGTTCAGTACACATACACCAACATTATTCTCTCTTCACGCTTTGTAATGTATTTCATCCATGCCATTCTAAACATGTATTTCAAGTGTGTAGGAAAAGAAATCTCCTAAATTGAATTGATGATATTTGAAACATCACTGTGCAGTTGCGAAATGAACACTTCATTAATGATGATACAATTCTTTGCTGATGCAGTGTACATGTATACCGGTCGAATTACATTATGTATTTTCTTGTGATGTTTCATTTGCATAGATGCGTCTCCGTGGAAACCTTGAATGGGCCCCTCCCAGACCGCAAATCGTCTTTAGTATTCATCCTCCTCCTAAGTAAGTACGTTGCTTCACTGAGTCTTCGTTTCTACTCTGATGCAAATCGTTAGTTGGTTCTGTGAAACTAAAAATTTTCCCTAGCCTGTATGTTACATGTACATGTACCTACTACCTAGATGTAAATTTCTTTCTATGGCCCGTATTCTGAACTCCGGTTTAATTTAAACTCCAGTCTAAGTTAATCCAGAATTTAATTAAAGCTGACAAACCACAAGTCCATTCTGAATTTTTGTACAGAGTTAAACCACACTAGACTGGAGTTTAAGCTAAAGAGGGGTTTTTAATGTGATTTTCTAAATCTCCGGTTTAAAGGGCAGGTTTAGACTGGGTTTAAACCACGCTTAGATTGCGGTTTAAGTTAAATTGGAGTTCAGAATACAGGCCTATGAGTCATACATTCTGTCTATCTGTGAAAGTGAACCAGTGACTTCATGGTTCCTAGAAAACTTTTCTAATCACTAAGCCAGTGCTCCTAGTATTGTATACAATTGTAAATGAACAATCAGAGTTACGTATGGCCTTCAGTCTTATCCGAGGGATTCATGTACCTGTAGGTAAATGTACAAGTTACTGGTGATTTATGCCTTGTCATGTTTCATCAGCACACCAACTTGTTATAAGACACTCCTCTTTCCAGTTATTAATTGCTCTCGCTCTAATATGCAAAATATAGTCTCCTTCTTGTTTTTAACATACTCACTATTTGTATCTCTTTCTTTGGATGTCCAGACGGAAACAGCTGGTTGCTAAGCAGAACTTCCGCTGTGCAGGCTGTGGTATGAAGGCAGAAAGAGGTAAAGTACTCAACTCCTTTCAGTTTTGTAATGTGCAATCATGATGATGCAAGTGTTTTTAGTTGCTGTTTTTATGATGAGTATTACATTCAGTGTTACAGTTAACTTTCATTAAACAGATAATGCTCTTTGCTATCATCCGATCAGGTTTCCTGGAGTGGTTGCGCTACTGCAAGTACCTGGGCAAGTACTTCTGCCAGTGTTGCAGAAGTACTCCACTACTGGAAACTATTTCTTTTACTCAAATACCTTCTGCTTTCATGTCAATCAGGTTTCCTGAAGCGGTTGCGTTACTGCGAGTACCTGGGTAAGTACTTCTGCCAGTGCTGCCACACCAACGCGTCATCGCCCATCCCGAGCCGCATCCTGCGCAAGTGGGACTTCAGCCGCTACCCGGTGTCCAATTTCTCCCAGGAGCTACTGTCCAAGATTCATGGTGACCCTGTCTTCAATGTGGTGGATATCAACCCTATCCTCTACAGGAAAGTCCGGCAGATGCAAGCTGTCAAGGTTAGTCATGTCAGCCATTCATGTATCTGTAATGTCGTGATGAGGCATTTGCTCCAGGCCGAGATTTCAGGTTAGAGCTTGGGTTAAAATTTGGTTTTAGGTAGTGGATATCAAACCCTATCCTCTACCAGAAAGTGTGGCAGATTCAAGCTGTCAAGGTTAGTCAAGTGAACCATACCTGTAATGTGGTAATCAAGAAGATCATGATTCACGCATACTAGAAGCCACTTACACTGAGCTCACAGACCCTTTTCTGTGCCGACAGAAAGAATTTGTGAGGAGCTCATATTGTTCTAAACTACATGTACTGACAGCTTATTATATAACGGGCTGTAATAAGCCTAATTTCTCATTATTTCAAGCAGCCAGTCAGAGCCTCCTATTTTTTCGCATTTTGTTCCTTTGTTTCTGTTTGCTTTGTTTGATTTTGGCTTTCTGTCTATTCTTACGGTTTACTCTGCGTGCAAGATGAAAAGCTTCAGCACATGTATGGCTCTTATTTAATGCTATTCTTCTATTTTGTAGTTACCAATCTTCTCTTGATTTTTATTTACCAGGACCTGCGAACTCAGCTGTTTTACCTCAAAGATTTCCTGAAGACTTGCAGACTGTGTGATAGGTAAGATATGCTTCATCTGTATTCTGTAGCATTATCCACAAAATTATGTCACTTTTTGGGATGCACTTGAAAGAGATTTGGGGAATACTATATTGAAGTCCTTTCATATATGGGTTTGAGATTCTAAATATACAGTGTATAAACTTGTTCCATTATTTGTATGATTTTGTTACCTGTAAAATCACAATTCGAGCGATCGCCAATAGGGTAAAAATGCCCGGATGCAGGTATCGGGGTGCGTTTGCTATGCAATGTGGGACAGCTTTTGTGACCTAGTTACTTCCGGAATCTGACCGGTCGGTGAATGACCCGGCGGCTGTGCATAACCTCTCAAATCAGCTTTCCAAGATACGGCTTTGTCATTTAAGTCTCGAACAGAGCCGTCCGCAGCGGGCACCCGTCGTCGCTTTCTGCCGGACGCCTCCCGGTCGCAAGGCTCAATAACGCTGTAACATTCAGCGGCTCTCCGTACTAGCAATTCCAATTCAAGTTTGCGTTTTCCGTTGCATGGAATGCCTCTTTCTGTCAGAAAAGCTTTCAGCTGCAGAACGGTCATATTCTTGAAGTCTTGAGAAACGCTCGCCATGACAATTCTACGACTACCTTAACTTTTATTAGATAAGTTTGAAGAAAAATTCCTGAAGTGTGTACCGCGGTTACTGTAACTTAGCATCCGTATACACCGTAAGTACACAGGTCCCGGAAGTTGAATGAGAATTCGCCAAAAACGGTACATCCGGGCATTTTTACCCTATTGGCGATCGCTCGAATTAAATTCTGCTGGAAACTATGTACATTGTTTACATTTAGATGTCATTGAGAATCCTCGTATAGTTTGTCATGTAGTGTATTCTTGTTTTTTAATTCAAATCTTGATTTAGAAAAAAATGGAAATTAAGCTGGTCTTGAGTTCTGGTAATGGAATTGCATTTTGAGAGAAACCGGTTTGATATTATTCTGAATTGTGTATTAATATCCAGTAGATTGTTTGTTTTGACCAACAAACAAATCCTGCTTCACTGAAAAACAAAACTCATGTTTGCACATATGAAAACGTGTGTTGTTCATAGGCTTAGGACTACTTCATGTAGCAAAATTTGTTTATCTTTCTTTGCTAATTTATTAGCCATTATTTTCTTTCATAACCAGAACTCAAGATTACCTATCATAACAAAAACACCTCATCATTATGGTATACATATACAATGAATATTTTGAGATAATTGAATTTAGTAACCTTACATAAAATCAAAATTTTGTGATAAATTTCCTTAAAGTTTGTTTCCTTTTGAATGTAAATAATTTTTTGTTGTTGTTGTGAAACTGATGAATTACATTAATATGAGTCAGAAAAAACCCCAACATTTGTACATGTATGTGTAAGGATTATGATCAATTTATCTGTCTGTAATGATTCAACATTTTTCCAATTGTATGTCGTTTGGACATGAATAGAAGGTAAGCTATAGCACAATACTCATCCAAGACTACTGGGGAGCGTTTCATCAAGCATTTTGTCAGTGATTTTTACCGACAAATTTGCTCTCAGCCAATCAGATGCAAGGATTTCAGTAGCTTTTAACAGTTGTCAGTAAAATCACTGACAAAACGCTTGATGAAACGCTCCCCTGTACATGCTTACTGTACATTGTACATGTATGTGCATGTAAGGTGACATAATGTACACTGCATAGGCTACTTCATACATGTTCGTGTGCATACAAGTTTGGATTAACTTTGTAAATATCTTGCTCTGGATTATTATTTGATTGCGTTATGAGTGTCAAAAACCTCAAGAAGTATACTTGTTGGAATCCAGTTTTCATGTATTATTTCTTCAACCACTAAAAATTACTAAGTAGTCAACTTTTTTATTTGCTTATTGTTTTTGATGTTCTTTTCTTAATGTATTTAACAGTGAATGATTCTATTAACTGTATGAAGAAAAGTGGACTGTGTGTTGCTGGTCATGTGAATTGTATTTAATTTTCAATGTTCTTTAGAGTGTTAACAGAGTGCTTTGTCTACTAGCATTCTATTTATCTACATGCACAGTAAAATGTTCTCTTGTAGTTGGCTGGCAGTCTAGTAGGTGTAATTTCTTTTTGTGTGACCATCAGTTGAAAAAAGCATTTTGTTTTAGGACGGTGCATGCAGTTTGCATTGCTATAAATATATTTTCATCATCATATTTATGTATGAAAAAAACTAAGGAAAATACATAGAAAGTCCAGGTTATATGTTTTTTGTAAGTACAATGTAAAGGACTATATAAGATATGAAATGAAGGATATTTTACAAAAACATATTACATTATATAGACATTATAAACATGTACATCAAATGTCTTTTATCCATGTTGTAACATACTGAGGCTGGGTTGGGTCAACATTGTCATGTCGTAAAATGCAATTCAATATCATTATTTTGCACAAGGGAATTTATGATTTGATGTTTGAATGTACATGTATTTTTTTATCTTTTTTAAATTATTAATCAAAGGAGGATGTTCTTCCCAGAAGTAAAAAAAGTTTAGACAAACGATGCGTAAGAAATGCTCTGTAAAGGTGTAACATTTTTGAAAATGTACCCAATTTGTATTAATTTTGTACTTACATTTTGTTTGTGCAGAATTTGCAAAAATCATTTGATTAAAATCTCTTTTATTCCCTGTCCAGTTTGAAAGCATCTTACGACAATCAACCAGGTCATTGGATGGGACAGCCTGACCTTTACTCATTAAGTGACCTTATCAATGTCCGCAGTGGAGATATGGAGAAAGCTCTAGCTCAACTCGTTCTTGATGGTGTTTCTCATGTTAATCAATGTCAGGTAAGATTTAGTCTGAAACCGCACTTTCATATTTTTATTGATAGTTTGCAATTATTATTTATTAACATTTTCATAGATTTTGGGCTGCTTGAGGTTGCCTGAAATGAATGCACACAGACAGGCCATGATGCATTGTGGGAGATTACTGACATTACATCAGTCAGGGGTGGCAGTGGGGGTGGGGAGGCATGACAGCCTGGCCTGTAGTGACCTTATCAACATTGTCAATGGAGAGATGGAGAAAGCTCTAGCTCAACTTATTCTTGATGGTGTTACTCATGTCTGTCAATGTCAGGTAGGACATCGTCTGAAAGTTCTCAGTTTTAATTTGATTCAATTTGATTCCATAAAGGGTTTTATTAAAAATATGCTTGGCAGTACAAAGACTAAAAACAGCATGGAAATGAGTGTACCTACATGTATTTGAAAGTGTAAGACAGAATGTGTAGTGTTTAGTACATGTACATGTACATGTATGTTCAGTAGAAATTAGCCTCTCTTGGATTTTAGGTTTGTTAGAAAAACATTTTACTCAATATTTCTGTTAAATATCTTGTTATCCCAAAGACTTTAGTTGTTGTTTTTTTCTTTCTTTCTTTCTTATTTTTTGCTGTAGCCCTTCCCTCCCCCAGCAATGGGTGCAAATCCAGGAGGGGGGGGGGGGGGGGGGGGGGGGGGGGGGGGACAAAGGGGGACAACCTTTTTGAAGATAGGCGAATGTCTCCCCCCCCCCCCCCCAACCTTTTTGAATAACCTTTTTTTTTTTGCATGTCAGAGAATTTTGGAGGAAAACTAGAGTAAAAAGAAAATGTGAAACTTTTATTTATTTTTTTTTTTTTTTGGTTGGTTGTCAGAAAAAATTTTCAGACATTTCAGACAGGTACAAAAGTTAAATCATATGGTGACAACCCCCCCCCCCCCCCGAATTTCAAAATGGATTTGCGCCACTGCCCCTGAACAATGTACTACTGTAAAATCAGAAAGTTTCGCGCGCACAAAATGTTTGTCAATGTTGCGAGTGGTTTTAATAGATTCATGGAAGTTTCATAATACGAAACGATTGAATCATTACTAACGCCACTATGAAGAATTTTTGTGTTTCAAAAACAAAAATTTGCCATGAAAATTTCTGTCATTTCCAATTTGCGAAATCTTCTCGTCATGAAAGTTTCTGGTTTTACACTGCATATTTACAATGTGTCGAATGAAATCTTGAAGCGGTTAGTGATGCCAATTTTTCTCTCTTTGATTTCAGCTGTGTCAAGCCAAGGGCTTTGTATGTGAAATGTGCAATAAAGATGATATCATCTTTCCATTCCAACTCAACTCCACCTTTCAGTGCCTAGGTGAGTTCCAGAAGAGTCATTTTCATTTTTTTTTCCAAATATCATCTGCCCCTTTTTTTTTTTTTCCTTGTAATCATTTACAAAATTGACTTCAGTTAAAAACATGGTGAAATCCTGCTATGGATGCAGGGATTATGTTTTCTTATTTAACTGGAATTTTATTTTCTTTATGTAATCAATTTCTACAAACAGAAAACTTGATTTTTCTCATTGTACCCTTCACTGTCACCTTTTTGGATATGACTGTCATTTCAATTATTATTATTATTATTTTTTTTTTTTTTGTTCTCCTTACAGAATGCTGGGCCTGTTACCATACAACCTGTTTCCTGAAAGAAGGGAAGTGTCCCAAGTGTGAACGCATCTTAGCCAGGTAATGCAAGTTTGTACGTGTGATGCGAGGAATGTTTCTAATTCTTATAGCCATCAGTATACAGAGTCCCATTTTGGCAGCATCAGAATACTATGATTTGCACAAATCCATGAGCAGTAGACTTAAAGAAATACAAAAATTGAATCCATTTCTGTTGCAGTATGGTTCTTGAATTAAAAAGTTTTTAAAACGAAATAAGCATTGAAATTTTAAAATTGGCAACAAGGAAATGTACATGTACATGTACCTCCAGTTTAATTTAAATTCATTATATTCATGTACAATTTTCATGTTATACATGTATAGGTTTATTCATATAGATTCTTTTAATAAACATTATAATTTACATGTACACATGTAAGTGTACCTTAAAACTTACCGGTAAAACTATATTTTTCTAGTAGTATTTAGTGTGTGACTATTGACCTTTTTTTGTAGATAGAATACTTTGTTTCTGCCATATGCTACCAGCTTGTCTCGCAAACAGAAACAAATCATAACATGTATAAGCTGGCATTCATTATGCAGTAAGGAACAACTTCAAAATGATGAAGTTTATGTATTTCATGGAAAAATAATTCTAGTTTCTCAATTTCTCCCTCTTTAGGCGTGGTGTAAGTGCAGTGATGTCAGAAGTTAGTGATGAAGAACCGCACACTCCACCATCTAGCTAACATTGACTCAGATTATATTAATCTCATAGATCTACTTGTAAGACAGAAAGAGAAAGCATGCTCATATCCTTCTTAACCTCTTTCAAGTTTATAGCAAAGAAGAAACAACAGCTCTCCTTGATAGGCTTTCCTTGGCAGGCTTTCAAGGACATTACCGCATTTGCAGTATGTCCATAAACCCCGTTGATTGAGAACAGAAGACTTCTTCATTGACGTGAACATGTAACTTCACAAAACTTCAACTTAAATGAACTTTGTCACTTTCATTGCTGTAGAGGAAGAGCATCTCATCAGCAATTTGTCCTTCTACAACTCCTGAAGATAACATCGTCTTTTACTTAGACTTCTTCCTAAATATGCTCTGACAGAGTGTTGATTCCGTGAAGAGGGAGATGAATGTAGAAGAAAACTATTATAGTTTCCCATCTGTGTGTAGCTACATGTAGCATCAACTCAGAACCACTTTGATTGCTGTAAAGTCAAATCATCCCATCGGTTCTAAACCTCTTGAAGACATCACCATCCTTTACTCTTGACCTGTTCTTTCCTAAATGTACTCAGACGGAGTGTTGATGTTGTAAAGAGGGAGATAAATAAAGAAGAAAGCCATAGTTTCCCATCTGCGTGTAGCTACACGTAGCATCGACTCAGCATCACTGTGATCGCTGTAAAGTATAATCATCCCATGAGTTTTTTGTCCTTCTAAACCTCTTGAAGACATCACCATTCTTTCCACTGACTCCTTCTTTTCTAAATGCACTCAGACAGAGTGTTGATGTAGTGAAGAAGGAGACAACTGTTGAAGACTACATGTAGCCGACTTGTCAATTTTGCTTTACATCAACTTAAAGGGACTTAGTCACTTCTGCTGTAAAAGGAAAGCAGAGGAAAGGCTCCTCAGCATACTTACTTACATGTGTCTTTATGATATAAAAATGTGACCTGCAATATGCTCCAGTCATTTTATTTTACTATGACACATGAACGAGGGTTTAATGGAATACAGCAAAGTGCCACACACATTATACTCAGTCTTGTTGTTACTTGTGTGCTCCCAAGGAAACAAGGAAATTGATTGAGAGAATATTTCTGTTTTGATGAAAAATGTACTCTGTCACGATTCAAATGTACATGTGTGTATTTTTTGTGTCCTACATTTATACCTTACCAATCATGGAGTCCTTAATCCATAGCAGTTTAGTGTCCTCTTTTAGTGACATTTTGCATTATCTTTTGATCCAGAATGCTAGGAATTACACATTATAATGTACATGAGCAGAAAGAGCAAAAGTCAGAGAAAAAACTGAGTCCATTTCCAATGCATTACATTGTGCCGTTCACAACAAATTGGCAATATTTCTTTTAAATTTGGTAATTTACATTCAAATTGGTTCATTTAATAAACATTATTTTTGAAAGCTATAGAAAACTCTGAACTGCTATGGTTAATATGATTGTGATCCTTCTTTTTTTTTCTTCATATTTTCTCTGATCCAAGCCATATTTAGGGCTATGAGATTGATACAATTCATAAAAATACTACAAATCTGTGATGAAGTTGGCAATATACACATTTATGGGACATGTGCCTCAAGTGGACTTGCCCGGAAAGGAATTTTCTGCATACAGTGTACAAATGTATATCCATGTACATGTATACCGGTATGCATATAATTCATGTATGATTCTGCATTTACAGAATATGTTAAGATAGAGATATATGTATATTTTGATTCATTCCAAAACTTTTTAGATTTGTAAACTGTTAAAAGTATTTATGTATTAGTAGATTTGTTTTTTTTTTAAAGCTGAAATACATTTCAAGGGATGTGCAAATAATAAATTATAATGTCCTGCTGTGCCAGTGTGACACATGTGCAGTTCATGACCTCAAAATGATGTGAAATGTACACATACATGTACAGGTCTATACATGTATATGCATGTACTTGTAGGTGTATAATAGCCATTGTTCATGAACTTTCAAATATTATTCATGTTCTTAATAAACAAATATGTCATTCCACAGGGTTGGGGCATTTTTTTGACATACTAGAAGTGAGAAACTATCATGTCTCCTATCAACCATAACAATGTATGCTGAAACTGAGTTCAGTGTAAACAGCATATATTAGTCACTTATGTTGAGAAGTACTCTAGCTTTATGGTGAATCAGTATGGCAGACCAAAATTGTATGTAATGTTATATAAATGTTTCCATGTAACGGTGGTAATAATAAAAATGCATTTTAAGCAAAGCTTTGAAAGAGTACCAACTGAAACAGGAATGATTCTGGCTGGGTACTACTATACATATTCATTGCATAAAAAAAATCTTCATCAGATGATTTCATCTTCCATGTGTAATAGAAGATCTCATACCAGTGTTTTTTTCTTTGTCTGAGAGTTACATGTACATGTACAGGGGAAAAGTCACAAACATATTAAATTCCAGTTAAAATATTTTAGGGATATTGTGGTGCTATCCACCAGACTTTCACCTCTGCTCGTGCCAACAGTAAAGATGTTCTCACATCCGTATATCACAAGTGCAAGAATTGTACATATTTTGCCTTGCCCATACATATGTATTGTATTTTAAAAACTGCTGCATTAAGGTAAAATAGTGAAATATACAAGTACATGTACATGTTGGTTTATTGTTCTATAACAATTAGTTTGAATACATACATTATGAATATGTACTCATATTCCTACCGTGAAAATATACAGTATATCGGTATAGGCTCTGTTTCATCAAGGGGACTGACGCTTCTTGCCCAAATCCCCAGCCCCCTCCCCCCCCCCCCCCCCCCCAAAAAAAAACTTTCCATTTCCAAAGTTTTGCAAGCTCGCTTCACTCATTCATAAAAATTTGACACTTTATGGCAGTGAAAATGTATATTTTGTCATAAAAGTATACTAGATACATGTAAGATAGAACGATTACAGTATACCACTTTGCTGCCGAAATGTTAGGAGTGGGTTGCCCAATTATTGGTAAATGCAAAATTTAATTGCATCTGTATTTTGTTTTTTGTTTTGTAATTGTTATTATCGTCAACTATTTCTTCTGTTAAGAGCCAGAAGGGCATTAACTAATAACACTTTGTGTAGAATTAACCCTTTCAGGACAGGAATTATTTAAAGGCTAAATTGATCACATTTTGTTCTTCAAACTGGCAACAATATTATTTCTCTTTTAGTGCTACATGATTCTAATAAGGTTCAATGTCTTTGAAAACAATATGCATGGTTTGGAATTTTGTCAAAAGTTGAAAAAAATTGCCAATTTTGATGAAAAACAATGATTATTAATCGCTCAATGTGTTGCCAATTTAAGGATTGGAAAGCTTATTCTTGTTTTTTAGATTACTGGCATGAAACGCAATATGGTCATACAACAAAAATGGACAGTGTGTGCAGAAAGTTTTGCTCTTTCTACTCATGCATCTGGCATATTTTTTAGGGCTCTGAATCAATAGTTATTGATCCAAACATCAAAATGTTAATTTTCTCCAAAGGGTTAATGCCCTTCAGGCTCTCAGGGCACAATATTTTGTGACATACTGAACATATTCATTTGAATTTTTTTTTCCATATAAGTTTTACCTATCCATCTTTGTAAACAGACATGTAGAGATCTCGTGGTCTAGTGGATACGTCACCAGACTGTGGATCACATGGTTCGCGGTTCAAGTCTCGCCGCGGCAAGACATTAATCTACATTGCCACTCTTACCCAGGAAATAATGGGTACCTGTGAGGATTGCCGAAAGTCATTGCAACTGTTCTTGCCATTGCCTTACATGCATGCATGTGAACGGTGCAAAATGGTTGGAATGCTCCCTAAGGAGTGGAGATGGTGCACATTTGTGTGCGGGCTTGAAATCCAATGACCAGGGGTGATGATAAATAACATTGTAAAGCGCATTGAAGTATTCACATAATGCGCTATATATATTATTATGTATAAGTCACCTTCCACCTTAATATATTAAGTTAATTTTCCTACTCAGTTTTATGGTGCTAATATTAACTACATGTATGTGTACATGCATATCAAGATACATGTAGTAAACAATATAGTATATTGTACTGCTCATGTGCTTTCGGTTTACAATTTTAATCTTTGATAACATGTCATACATCTACATGTAAATGTAATAATCATAATTATGAATGTTGCTTATAGAGCACATATCACTTATATGAGAAATTCCTTATGCACTTGTAGAAAATGTATAAAAAAGACGTTGCCTATAACCTTGCAGTGTGCAGAGATGCCAGTTCTCAAGCAATAGTCTGAATTCAGGCCCTAGCAATTTATATTTAGGCCGTATTTCAGGCTTATCTGTGTACAAACACGAATTGCTCCAGCGGTTGCTTCACAGTCAGTTCATACGCTAACACATTTCGCTTTTTAGTTTGGCGCTTGGCATGGTACCTGGCAGTTAAAATGTTATAAATTTAGTGTGCATACATGTATGGCTTAAGGCTTTAATTGTTTTGAAAGATTTTGAGGATTCTGCCCCCAGCTCTTTTAGCTTTAAGCAAGTATTAAAGCAAGATTAACCCATTGCCAACAGGAATCAGGTGGTTCGTGTATTAAGCCTATGAGAATGAGAGAATTCAGCAGTCAACAGGTCAAGGTCCATGGCAGCCTTTTCAAGTTTCAGATTTTTCGCCCAATTTCCATGCAATGTTTAATAATCAGTACCTTGTATCAGGTTATACACGTTAACAGAATTCTACAAAGGATTCTACAAAAGACCAATTTGTACGTAGCATTCAAAATGCAAATCTAATAGCTACAATGTTTGTTTGTATGTAATTGAAAGTTAGCCATGTAGATTACCAAGAGATATATATTAATCAATTGTACAGAAAAATATTTTTATAAGATTACCAATATGAATGATATATATTGTACATGTATGATTATTGTATTGTACAGTGTACGAGGTGAAGGTTCTGTTGTGAAAAATGTTCCATTTGTATTGTTTTTGAAGGATAATTAAAAAAAAGACACATTACAAAATCCCTGAGCCAACCTGTACTATTGTAGTCTTTTTTTATCCATTCATGACATGCCAGTTGTATTGCGTGCTATGTGTAAATACCCTTGAACTGGAGAGGACGTTTCGATACCGTAAAAGAAACTTTCGCAACATGAATCTCACAGGATGTTTTTTGGACTGCTGTTTTGGCAGTATGAAACTTTTGCAAATTGTCAAAATTCAGAGTTGTGCATCATTTATTTTGTGGCACGAAACTCGCGCAAATCCGTAACAATCTCAAGAATTTCTTGTACGTGAAAGCTTCTTGTTTCACAGTCATTTCAATCAAAATGAATTTTCATTATTGGAACTTGAATGTTTATCAAGAGGGCATATCCTTTCTCTTATATATATATATACCTAGATTCAACTAAAAGGCAAATTTTTAAAAATTTTTTATGTATATACATATATCAGTGCGAAATGACGTTACAGAGAATGGATTCAAAATGTTAGTATATGTTTAGAATTAATTTGATTCAATTTGCATTTATGGCAAAAAGAATCGTATAATAACTACCTTTTGTGTGCGATAAGGTATTTTTAGTAAATCCCCAAACTACTGATATAATCAAGAAAAACAGACATCGCCCCAAGTCCAACCTCAGGACTTTAGATCCCCAAGAGTTATACATATATAGATTTTCCACGTTATATTATACGAAAATGAGTTCTCCCTACCGAACAAAACTTTGCAGAAATAATTAGTTTGGCGCCCTCTACGTTTATATCGATAGAATGCCTCCTACCACTACGGAAATGGGAAAAAACAGTGCCGAAAACGTTAAGGCGAATTCAACTTAACGTCGGCTTCCCCCTTCCGTCAAATATTTCGCCAAAAAAAATTGCCTTAAGTAGGAATTATGCATAATATATATATATATATATAAAGGAGACGTTGTGTGCATTTACATATTTCTACGGGGAAGGGGGGGGGGGGGCACTTGCTTTTCCAAAGGTTAGTAATTCTGAGGATTCATATTATGAATTTATGAAATACATGTATTTCCAATACCATGGGGTCCGTAATTCGAAAAGTAAAAGCTTATACATTTTAATTCCAAACATTTGTTGCAATACTATGAAGGTTCATTTATCATCAGGTTCATAATTCCAGAAGTGAAATAAAATATAGGTTGAATTCATATTTCTGAAAATGAAATGGGATTATTCCGAAGGTACATAGTCCCCAAAATAAGAAAGGGTTCTACATGTAGCCCATTTCATTTTCAGAATTATAAATCTTTGGAACTATGAACCTTGAGAGCAACAAAATTTTAGAATAATTATAAACCTTCAGAAGAACTTCATGTCACGATTCCTACCACTACATGTATGGTATAATCATACACAGTATCCAATCAAAGAGCTTTTCCTCTAACCCTTTCAAGACAATTGACCTTATTTTGTGGTTAGGCTCAATAAGTTTTGATTTACATGTAGAGCTCTAAAAATATACCAAAGGCATGAGTAGAAATAGCAAAAAATGTTACACAAATATTTGTTTGTTTACATGACCATATTGGTTTGATGCTGAAGTTTTAAAAAGGAGAATAAGCTTTAAGTCCTTAAATTGGCAACACCCTGAGAGGTCCAAAATCATTGTCTTTCATCAAACTTGGCAATCTTTTCAACTTTTCGACAAAATTCCTAACCATGTTTATTGTTCTCAAAGACATTACACATTATTAGAACCATGTAGCACTAAAAGAAAATATTATTGTTGCTAATTTGAAGAATAAAATGTGATCAATTATGTCCTTGAATAATTCCTGTCCTGAAAGGGTTAAGGGTGAGAGATTGTCAAGTAATTGCATGTAAATTTTCATGCACCTTTCTCGCATGTCGGCTACAAAAAAAATTCAAAGATACATGTACACAACAAATGGAGGTGACAAATGGAAAGTATTGCAATTAATACATCTGGGTATTTTTAATTCATCTCTTTTGTGCGAGCTTTACATATTCACAAACAATTGTGCACATATCCTTAATTAAAGCAATACACAGCAGTGACAATAACATCAATAGTCATAGGGTACAGGCACACGATAGAGTTACAGGAATAACATTATTATATTTTTGTTTTCCAATGAATGAATTATGTTTCCACATATGTGACAAAAAAGACAAACTCAGACCTGCCAACCCTGAAACCCAAGAAATAGGGACAAATGACAAGGCAGAGGCTGAAAATCAGGACATTTCTGAGTTTTCTAAGTATACATTACTACAGACAGATTTTTGCAAAAACAGGGACACATTGGTAGAAGTGGCTCTTTCTTTTACCAAAATCGGGATTGTCCCTGTTAAATAGGGACAGTTGTCAGGTATGCAAACTTGATTTCCAAAGGATAGTTCCATATGGGGGAAAAACTTGTAAAGATGTTTTAACAAAGTATCAAATGTTTCTGAAACTGTATTTTTGTCAAAAAAAGTAATTCCAGAGAACATATGCATGATAAAAAAAAATTAATATTTTTATCTAACACACACATTTTATATCTAGTATGTAATTTATATATGAATATGTACATGTAGGTACATAAACAATAAATAAAATAGTATTTTTTAATAATAAAGAATTACAAAAATTTAAAATTTCTAGCAAAACATTTTATTTTGAAAGGTCTCTTTTTTTTTCATATGTTTTTATTTTGTGTTTTTGTTTTGCAGCATACAGTATTACAAAATGGCTCACATACACATGTACATGTGGTTCTAGACATGATTTCTATATTGTGTACACTAACAATACGAACGCCGCCATGCACATCAATTCTTTTATACAATGTTATGGTTTATAATATCAAGCATTACAAAAAATATACACTTTAAGATATATGGTATACCCATACAATAACTGACATATCGTTTGCATAAATACATGAAATGAAATTATATTTACAAGTGTATATATTGTTCTTATATTTCAAATTTTCAAATAGCGGCATTATTAGATGTATGTAACACTGAAAAGCTTCACAATTATCAAGTACCTGTATAACAAAGTTGAAAGACACATTAAAGCTTTTAGAAATAAAGAGCACGGAAAGCACTGAATGAGGCTGAATTCAGACCAGGGCCCCCTAAAGGCCGGCCTTTGAAGTTTGATATTTGAACCACATTTCAACGCCCCTAGATCAGAGCACCCCTTAAACAATCAAATTAAATTGGGAAGCTACTTACATGTACTTTATTTGACACCTTGTGCAAGTTACAAACTGTATTAAACACCAAAACCTTTTGCGCGTATGAAACTTTGCAAGAAGAAGCTTCTTGCCACAACAATGGCCACTGCCCAAGTAACATTATTTTGATGCCATCAGATATAGTCTGCTGCAAATACAAATTTTGATATCAGTATTGTTAAAGTACATGTTGTACATGTATTGTATTTCCAAACTTTCAAGGTTGGTATGCAAAGGGAATATATGATTTTCGTCAAGTCAGAAAATTGGTACTCTTATTTTGGTGCCCCGACAAATGCGCCGGCGACAATTGCAAGGGACTTGATTTCGTCAAAGATGTAGGGTTAGTTTTAGGGTTGCAATAGGGTTGAGGTGAGGGTAAGCCTTTCACGACAATTGCCCACATTTTGTGGTTTGGCTCAATAACTTTGATTCAGAGCTCTAAAAATTATACCAGATGCATGAGTAGAAAGAGCAAAAATGTCTTCACAAACTATGTTCATTTTTTTGTTACATGACCATATTGCGTTTGATGCCAGGAATTTTAAAAACGAGAATAAGTTTTAAAATCATTAAATTGGCAACACATTGAGATGTTCAAAATCATTGTTTTTTATCCAAATCGGCAACTTTTCAACTTTTCAACAAATTTTGTAACCATGTACAGTGGAACCTCGTTATAAAGAGCACTGATATAACAAACTCTCGTTATAACAAGGTGATTTTCCTGGTCCCATCTCTTTGTATTCTATTGTATTTTGGCCCTGATATAACAAGGTTTCGATATAAAGAGGTAATTTCTCTGGTCCCAAGGACCTCGTTATAACGAGATTCCACTGTATATTGTTTTCAAAGACATTACACCTTATTAGAACCTTGTAGCACTAAAATAAATATATTATTGTTGCCAATTTGAGGAACAAAATTTGATCAATTTAGCCCTTAAAAAATTCCTGTCCTGAAAGGGTTAAGGGTTGGGGCTAATCTAGGGTTTGAAGTTAAAAATTCCATCCGTGTAGAATATTGGTCGCGAAGCAATTGTCGCCGGAGCATGTTTCGTGCTGCCACATTTTATGTACATGTATATGGTGGTGGATCCAGTTTCCGAACACTTTTCAGAAAATCTACGATAG
Source organism: Heliocidaris tuberculata (assembly GCA_025618425.1). Taxonomy (NCBI): domain Eukaryota; kingdom Metazoa; phylum Echinodermata; class Echinoidea; order Camarodonta; family Echinometridae; genus Heliocidaris; species Heliocidaris tuberculata. The sequence goes on from CM046850.1 coordinate 24,378,295, forward strand.
CAAATAAAACATTAACGGATATCTGTCAAACTTACATAATGAATGCTCAAAGTCCTACAGAAAAAGAGGTTGATGGAATTTTAAAAAGACAACGTAGATTTAATACGATATTCCCTTCCGAGTGAACCCCTTCCCAACGACGCGGCGTTTTGGTCCCTTGAAAAAGGTACTGTATTTCCGAACGTGTGAAACCTATGGTAAAAAGACACAATCTTTGTTTCAATAGTGTGGTTTTCATACGCGTGGGATTACGCGTATGAAAACCACACTACTGAAACAAAGGTTTTAGGCGCTTAACTGTACACGTTCGGTAATACATTCTGTTCGGAAATACAATCCATGACTGTACTTTCCTTCTCTTAGAGACATGTACCTCCAAAATATCTATTAATACTCGCATCTGTTCAGTCACTCACTACTGCTAATACTGGTCATCATACAACAGGTCCAAAAATACTACAAAACACACATACATATATCTGTATTACGCCTACAAGAATAAATCGAGAATGCATTATATTTTGACATCACATACAACTGGGTACATGTACTTGGATGATTAACCTACTGCATTTATGCATTATTTATACAATGCATGCATTATATAAGTGTATTCAACAAGTACATGTACTACAACAACACATACATGTATATTCATAGCTGGATGACATAATATGTTAATACTTGACATGTTAGCACAGTTTCTTTGATTGAGCTTCTGAAGAATACATGTACACTGCGTACTGAGAATTTTTCTGAGATAGAGTATATAAATGAGGGTACATGTATATATTTAAACATGCACTGGCCTCTTTCATAAAAGTAGTCATCAGGTACCCTGCAATGTAAGGGCCTCCATTCATCTTTTCCCACAACCATCCAAAAGAGGGGGGGGGGGGGGGGGCAAACACAGATTGGAAGTACACAGCTAGTGTACAGGATACACAAGTTAATCCACTATCTTATCGAAAGGGAGGAAACCGTCCCTAGTATGCAACCCAAAATCATCATCCCTGGGTGACACGACATTTGCTCCTGCGACATTTGCTCCTCTGTCCATAACTCGAAAGGTCAAAGGTTAAGGTCAAGGTCATGATTTGGTTTTTTGTTAAGGACAATGTGAAGATAGGATTAGGGTTAGGGTTAGGTTTAGGTTTAGGATTAACATGGCAAAGTTAGACCGGAGCAATTGTCGCAGGAGCAAATGTCATGGAACCCATCCCTGCCCTGGATCTATCGTTACCCCTCCCCCCCCCCCCCTTTCTCTTTTCCCACAAATATTTGAACGGTACAACCCCACCCTCTTAAACATTCAAACTTGCACCTGGCTCACTGGTATCCCCTTCCTCTGGACCTACATCTACATGTACACTCGCTTCTTCTGCCCCTTCCTCCTTTTCCTCCGAGTTCCCATTGTCTACTACATGTACATGTATCTCAGAGGGTTGGTCAAAGGGCTCCTCTGTCAGCTCGTCTTCCGGTCCCGGGCTGGCAAGGTCGGGGATTTCTGTGGGCGGGGCGTCTGGGGGAGGCATGTCCTTCTGAACGGCGTACTCTTGGATGACAGCTTTCTCGGCTCGTCTGGACCGGAATGCAAGCTGGGGAGAGGAAGGAGGAGAGAGAAAGGGAGAGAAAGGAAGAGAGAGAGATCGAGTGGGGGAGACATACATGCATGGAGAGAGGATTATAGAGGGGGGGAGACAGAGAGAAAGAGAGAGATAGATGGAGAAAAAAACAATCAAATGATTGAAGGCCAGGCAAAACTAAGAGTGAGTAAGATTGGTAAACATGAATAAAAATAATGCAACCTATGTTTCAAATTACCTTAATTAGATACAGTACACATATTCAGATCCTACTATATATTGTGTATTAAAACAGTGCACTGGAAAAGCTGAAAAACTGAACTAATCATAATGATTTCCCATGTGCAAAATTGTATGTACGTATGTGGAGGCCACAATATTCCCTCAAAAATGGCCAAATATTCAAGTTTTAATACTTATACTGTTTATATAAGGCTATAATATTAATCTCAATTTGAGAAATGTCTGTAATGTTCAAGTACATAAACATTGACATTTTAGAAATATACTTCCAGCGTACAAGGCACCATCAAACTGACAGCCATACAATGTAGTCCTTTTGATTAAAGCCATGTGCATTTTACATAAAAATCTGTAAGTTTTAAAAGCACACAGACGATACATACCCTTAGCAGTGAGCTTCATACATTTACATTACACCTCTTCATGGCATACACTTCACATTTCTAGTGTACATGTAAATACATGTAAATTACATTTGTACACATGTACTTGTATGTCCATCATATAAATTAAAGAAGTAAAGACATATAGAGAAAAAGATCTGAAACAATTGGATGAAGTTCAACAAACTATGAATCTAATGGATAATATGGACTACAAGAGTATTTAAACTACAGATAATGATCACATTTCAAAACAGATTGTGCACAAACATATTTCGAAACATAACGCAACGTGAAAAATATGAAGAAGACAAATTGCAACTGACAGAAACTGATATAAAATAAGAATTATGTTTAAAATACAACAGGGAATGATGCGTGGGTGGTAAAAACTACAAATGAATATCATGTGATAAAATCTAAATCTTTTGATTTTAATCTCATAATGAAAAAAAAAATTGTGAAACAATTACAAGTGGTTGTACAATATACTTTTTGACCAATGACAGTGACAAGATGAAAGTGATAAAAATACGTACAGTGCAGTCGAGACAAGGCTGGTGATGTCATTGACAACACATGAAAATCATGTGAAAGATTTGTCGTCACTCGATTGAATTCACTTGAAATAGCCTTTTTCTACAGATATCTGTTTCAATTTTGTGTCGTAGGGAAGCATCCAAAAGATTTAAAGGATCAAAATTTACACAGTTCAATAATACATTCACATATACAGTGGGACCTCATTATAAAGAACACTGTTATAACAAACTCTTGTTATAACATGGCTGTTTTTCCAGTCCCACTTCTTTGTATTCTATTGTTTTTTAGTCCTGATATAACAAGGTTTTTGATATACATGTAAAGAGGTATTTCCTTGGTCCCAAGGACTTTGTTATAACAAGGTTCCACTGTATAAATGTGTATGTTGGAAAGGAAAGGATCTTTCACAAATTTTGTGATACACTATCACCCTAAATGTTTTTTCTGAAAACTGCACTGTGTAAAATTATGTCGCATTCCCAGCCATTTCAGATGATAACGATACGGGAGAGGAAATACATTGTAAAATAAATAATCACAGAAAAGAAATTCAATTTGCACTATACAACAGCATGGGTAAAGTGCGTCGACAATGTGCATCTAAAAGCATAAAGCTCAATGTGTATCTCCATTACCAACACTAAGTGTAGTGATTTGACTGTAAAAAAAATTGTACTTTGGAAGTGAAAATTCCATGAAAAAGTTGTCAGAAAGTAGTGGTTTTATTGTTAAGGATTATTAAGGATGAAGTAACAATAGACAGATTATCGCCTTGAATAGCAGGTGGTCTATTGTTCTGTTTTCAGGCTGCATAACTAAAGGACATTCTCCTTGGGAAATGGTGGGGCAATGATGGGACAGGAAGTCTGCTATTGTTCTTTTGCCAAAAAAGCACTACTTTATTACTAGTAAAGCACTACTTATCCATCCTAATCCTACCACCATTGTACAACTTATCCACTCCTCTTTCACTCCATTAGAACAACTCTCTCACATCAAAAGCATCAGGGAAAGAAAACATAACAAAACCACTACTTTAGGACAACTTTTTCATGGACTTTTCACTTTCAAAGAACAATTTTTTTGTTTACAGTCAAACCACTACACTTAGTGTTGGTAGTGTCAAATGCGATATGAACTGGCATCTTCAATAGTGACAAATAGACAGAGGCAAAATAAAATCAAACATAAAAAACATAAAAAGTGCATGCGTGGGGCTACATGAGAACTATAAGCAGTCAGGCAGAAGCAAATATCTAAAACAAGATTAACCATAACATGAAAGTGCATGCACGGGGCTACATGAGAACTATTAAACAGTCAGGCAGAAGTGATTATCTAACACAACACCACATGCATGGAACTAACATGATAGGCACTCCGCTGCAGGGCGTTACAAGTTATCATGGCCCTATGCCATGGCTAAGTGTTGGTACTGGTTGCTCTTGAACTGGGGTCTCATCGCCAGAACCGAGACGTCTTCCAAATCGGGCGTCTCGGGGGCGGAGACGAGGGGGTACTCTCGGATGGGTTGGTGGGCCGTACGTTTCTGAAGAGCACCCTGTGGCATGGTAAAATCAAAATCTAATACATATATACATACTGCAAATGAATGACTTCTGTCGTCATTGCAGCATTTCTAAGGAACATGAAAATTCTTTCTGTTTTTAATGTTCATTGTGTGCAATTCAGCTTCCTTGCCACATTAATTTTTGAATAATCCATTGATGAAATGCAACAAATACTGAATGTTCTAAATTATTTTTTTGAACATGTACATGTACATTCATAAAGACCAGTTTGATGAAATACTGTAGGAATCAACAAATTTTTGGAACACAGTGAAGGTTAAACATCAAGGTCAAATTTTTTAAAGTTCCATTAACATCTCAAATGCCTTGAAATTATTTGGTTTCATAACAAAAGGAGATCTTACAACAAAATACATGTAGACCACTCCACTAGTGCATTAGGTTCACAAACATATATTACTGTAAAAACTGTGCCAGAATGATATCGATTTAAAAAAAGTGTTATGAATAGGTGGGGAAAATGCAGCTACAGATACAGAGTACATATGGCATAATTGAGATTCAAGGGACACAGAGAGAAGAGAGAGAGAGAGAGTAGGAGAAAGGTGGGTAACAAGAGAGACAAAATGGGGAAGAGGCAAAAGACGGGAGGAGAAATACAATGTAGAGCAAAGAAGAATACCGTGTGTGTGTGTGTGAGAGAGAGAAGAGTGATAAAGAGAGGGAGAGGAAAGAGAAAGAGAAAAATAAAAAGGGAAAGAGGGGGGGACAGAGAGATGAGGAGGAAAAGAGAGAAAAGGTAGGCAGTAATTTGAATTCACCTTTTCCTCAGGCCTGTGAGTGGGGTTCCAAAAAAAGAGTGGAAAAAAGCTGAAACTAGTTTACATGATCTATTTATGTGTCTTCCACTTCTTATCTGACGTAATGCAGATTGAACGGCCGCCCATCGGCGGCCCGCCCAACACATGCGGCGGCGCAGTCCACAGTTTTCCGGTATACGAATGCTTCGTGCGCAAAGCCAAAACACATACGGTACAGTACATACATGTATACGACGGTACATTGTTTTCCATATTTGGTTGCAAGAGAGCTAGACTCCTCAATCGCAGCCATTTAGCTAGACTACATTTCCAGCTGTTTGAAACCAATGAAATAATGGTTGCCGATAAAATAGCGGGAATAGCAAATGGGAAAAAAGCGGAACTGAAATTGGCGAGAATAATTCAAAAAGCTGAGATCTCACAGGCCTGTTTCCTCCAAATGCACAAAATACAGAGTAAAACGTTTATCTTTTTGCAAGACTATTGAAATAACCCCATTAGGTCTCAAATAGTCCCAGCATTATTCTTCCCAGGCAACAACAGCAACAAAAATCACTGAAAATATGAAAGTACTAAGAGAGAGAGAGAAAAAAAATAAAAGATGATGGTGGTTGTTTGCTGCTGTGGTTCATAGAATGAAAATACATTATACCTGAGTATATATGTACATGTAGAAATGATACAATTTTGTTAGTCAGTTGTTTGTGAGAAATGACATACATGTACAGTCAACATATTGAGATTACACATTTGTCTTTGGCCCGTGTTAGCTCTAGCCATCCCTTTCCATGCTCAAAGTTATGTTCAAAGTTAAGATTAAAATGATATATAACATATATATACTGGAAAATGTAGTTTAATCATGTATGCAGAAATATGAAAAGAAATATAAAGCAAATACATGTACAGTTCATGTGCCACTGATGTAAATGTAAGCATGATCTGCATAAAGTATTATTAACATCTACATGTGAATTTGAATTACCCAAACTTGCAAACAATATGAAAGGAATGCAAGGATGTCATGAGTACAGTAAGTCAAGTACAGTGTACACTCAAACCATGTCTCAAATACAGGTGACCAACTTAAAAGTAAAGGTCAAGGTTCAAATCAATGTTGTAGAAGATGTCCTTTGGCCAGAGATTGATCTACATTTGCTATTCTGTAACCAGGAAGAAGTTGGAAGCTGCAAGGATGCTTAAAAGCCATTGTGATTCAATCTTCCAGAAAGTACACTTTAAAGAATAGTATACATGTAGGTCCTACATGTACATGTATAACAGATCCTTGTGGCACAACAATGTTACTTTAAAAGGTCTGTAAGGCTGAAAATATTCAAAATATCTTTTAATCATTATGTAACCAAGTAAACTACAAAATAATACTTGACTATTGGGGGCTTCTCCTGAGATAAGAAGTAAAAAAATCACACGACAAAGGAAGATTCGACCTCACCTTTATTTGAGTCCACGTCAGACGACTGCGTGTCTCGGGGTCCATCCCGTAGACGATAGCATTGACCAGACCGACCAGTGGGGAGCTCAAAGCGTGGAAGAGATACAGTACAAAGATGGCATTATCTGGATTCACAGCATTCTGGATCCTGGCATATTGATTGAAAGATAATGAAAATAGAAAAAAAATGCAGAAATAAACAATTAAAGCGGTCCATCACTAGCTGAGGTACATATGCCAAAGGTAAACTTAAACCTATTGCCACAAGGGGTTCAAAATGACCCCCTACACAAACCAACATTTTGCACATTTTTTATGCAAAATGCTGAATTACTCAAAAACAATGCAAATTATTACCTATATGGGTAGTTTTATGATGCATTTAAAATCATATTTTGCGCGGTCCGCAAACGACCTAGTTCTGAGCGGTCATCATTCCCTGATATTTTCCCTTTTCCGGGTTTCACCACTCACTTTGTGTACAAAAAGTGCGGTCAACATTGATCCCGCCCGATTAACATCCACCTTCTCTTGTCAGTGCGCTTTTATTAAAGTGCATACGCGCAGTATTGTGTACGCGTTAAAGTGTAGGCTTAAACAATGGATACGCATGGTAACAATTTACGTCACAATTGCTTGGCCCAGATTACATACCTGAGCTGCATGAATATTACCTGAAATCAGAGGGACTGACAGGCAAACAGACGTGTCTGTCATTGCTACAAAATAGGCATATACATGATATAGGTAATAATAATAATATTGACTGGCTCTACTTTCGGGGAATATCGAAAATGTTGCCCTTAAAAGAACCATATTGCCCTCGTCTTCGACTCGGGGCAATATGATTCTGTTGCGGGCAACATATTCTGATATCGCCCTCAAGGCCAGTCAATATCATATAATTGTCTTGTAGCCTTCTGCCTATGTACTGATATTCATTAATATACAATTGACCTTTATACACTGTCATTTTGTACGCAACATGATTTTAGTTGTTTAACAAGAAGCACATCCACCAAAACAAATGCTCGTGCGCATACAAATTGGGGTTATTTCAGGGTCATTTGTACCATGTCCTAATTACATGTTTGAACTGGCTTATTACTCGACATTTAAACAGATCTACAATAACAAGTGAATGAGTAAATTACGCAATGCGTAATATATGTCCCCGCCGGAAGTGCAGATCTGTGGAAATTAACTAGCCTGAACCTTAAAACTTCAGTGAAAAACTTTAGTGAATAAAATAATAATGTTACTGCATGCAAAAGAAGAGAATACCAACAATGCATGTATACAACTGAAATATAAAACATGAAAACATTATGAACCTTCAGCCATTTTGAATAAATTTGCATGAATTTGCATGAATAATGAATTTCAAAATTCTGTGTAGAAGTTTGGAAGCCCTCACCCAGCCCTATCAGATAAAACAATCGGAATCAAAATCCGATGTGAAATAGAGGAGAAGTAGCATTTTTTGTCAATTTTGAATAAATTTGCATAAATTTGCATAATTAATGAATTTCAAAATTCTGTGTAGAAGTTTGGAAGCCCCCACCCAGCCCTATCAGATGAAACAATCGGAATCAAAATCCGATGTGAAATAGAGGAGAAGTAGCATTTTTCGTCAATTTTGAATAAATTTGCATAAATTTGCATAATTAATGAATTCCAAAATTCTGTGTAGAAGTTTGGAAGCCTCCACCCAGCCCTATCAGATAAAACAATCGGAATCAAAATCCGATGTGAAATAGAGGAGAAGTAGCATTTTTTGTCAATTTTGAATAAATTTGCATAAATTTGCATAATTAATGAATTTCAAAATTCTGTGTAGAAGTTTGGAAGCCCCCACCCAGCCCTATCAGATGAAACAATCGGAATCAAAATCCGATGTGAAATAGAGGAGAAGTAGCTTTTTTCGTCAATTTTGAATAAATTTGCATAAATTTGCATAATTAATGAATTTCAAAATTCTGTGTAGAAGTTTGGAAGCCCCCACCCAGCCCTATCAGATGAAACAATCGGAATCAAAATCCGATGTGAAATAGAGAAGTAGCTTTTTTCGTCAATTTTGAATAAATTTGCATAAATTTGCATAATTAATGAATTTCAAAATTCTGTGTAGAAGTTTGGAAGCCTCCACCCAGCCCTATCAGATAAAACAATCGGAATCAAAATCCGATGTGAAATAGAGGAGAAGTAGCATTTTTTGTCAATTTTGAATAAATTTGCATGAATTTGCATAATTAATGAATTTCAAAATTCTGTGTAGAAGTTTGGAAGCCCCCACCCAGCCCTATCAGATAAAACAATCGGAATCAAAATCCGATGTGAAATAGAGGAGAAGTAGCATTTTTCGTCAATTTTGAATAAATTTGCATAAATTTGCATAAATGAATTTCAAAATTCTGTGTAGAAGTTTGGAAGCCCCCACCCAGCCCTATCAGATAAAACAATCGGAATCAAAATCCGATGTGAAATAGAGAAGTAGCATTTTTCGTCAATTTTGAATAAATTTGCATAAATTTGCATAATTAATGAATTTCAAAATTCTGTGTAGAAGTTTGGAAGCCCCCACCCAGCGCAGCCCTATCAGATAAAACAATCAGAATCAAAATCGGCTAAGAAATGACGGAGAAGTAGCATTTTCTAACATTTGAGCACACACGTACAGACGGACGGACGGACGAACACACGCACACACGAACGGAGCCCGTTTCATAGTCCCCTCGCGAACTTCGTTCGGCGGGGACAACAATAGTACCTGTTTATAAGTGGGAATATGGAAAGCACAAGATAGATGAATGGATATGCTCTGAGAGGCTTGATCTCCTCTCGTATGAGTTGTCTGCTCCTTTCTATCTCAGGCTCGTACGTCCCCTGCCAGCTTCGTATCTATGGAAACAGATAATGATAAGAGATAATAACTTAATGCATACAGAGTGAGTATTGTCACGTCAATATCAATAGTCTCATTTATTTATTTAACTTGCATCTGCAGTATCTGTCACATCTTCAACATCATGGCTATTTCTAATACCATCATTATTTCCAGCCATACATGTATTACTGTATCTTCATCATTTTTTCAGCCATCTATAACAAAATACCCTTTTCTCCCCCTCCATCTCTCCCTCCCCTCTTCCCCTATCCCTCCCACCTTCCCCTCTTCCCCTATCCCTCCCACCTTCCCCTCTTCCCCTATCCCTCCCACCTTCCCCTCTTCCCCTATCCCTCCCACCTTCCCCTCTTCCCCTATCCCTCCCACCTTCCCCTCTTCCCCTATCCCTCCCACCTTCCCCTCTTCCCCTATCCCTCCCACCTTCCCCTCTTCCCCTATCCCTCCCACCTTCCCCTCTTCCCCTATCCCTCCCACCTTCCCCTCACTTCTTCCCCTATCCCTCCCACCTTCCCCTCCCTCTTCCCCTATCCCTCCCACCTTCCCCTCTTCCCCTATCCCTCCCACCTTCCCCTCTTCCCCTATCCCTCCCACCTTCCCCTCTTCCCCTATCCCTCCCACCTTCCCCTCTTCCCCTATCCCTCCCACCTTCCCCTCCCCTCTTTTCCTCTCCCCTCCCATCTTCCCCTCCCCTTCCTATCACTGATATCCCTCTGCGCCTCAGAATAGTCTACTAGATCGATGGCGCATTATAAATGCTGTATTTATCATTATTATTGTTATCCCCTCCCCCTTCTACCCCCACTACCCTTCCCATCCTGCCTTCCCCTCCCCCTCTCATCTTTCCCTCCCCTCCTACTCCCCTCCCACCTTCCCCTCCACTCTTAAACACCATCAACTAAACAATGTTTTCTATTAACATCTTTATTATCACTATTACATTATTTCCATCCCCTCTCATCAGTAAAGTAATAATCTAAAACATATCACAGTTCTGGACATATCATGTTTGGTCACTAGGTAAATGCATACATGTTCATCTTACATGTGCATTATCTTATTCCAATATCCCCCCACTGCCTCCCATCATCCCCTTTCCCTTCCCATTCCTCCCCCTTCCCCTCCCTTCCCTCACCCCTCCCTCACCCCTCCCCACTCCCCTCCACTCTTAAACACCATCAACTAAACAATGTTTTCTATTAACATCTTTATTATCACTATTACATTATTTCCATCCCCTCTCATCAGTAAAGTAATAAATCTAAAACATATCACAGCTCTGGACATATCATGTTTGGTCACTAGGTAAATGCATACATGTTCATCTTACATGTGCATCATCTTATTCTAATTACAACTGTATATAACTTAGCAGTTACTATTTTCCCATAGTCTGACATACTGAATATTTTTTCTCATCACATTTTGACCACTAACGTGTCATGCCTCAGGAAACTTAATTACAAAATCCCAGATGGGAGATCATTAACAAATTGGAACTACATGTACACCTCAATTTATGAATAAACCATGACTTTTGGGTCGAGCTCATATTAGTTGTTGTTTGGGGTGCCCTTTCCATTTTGATGACCAAACTATGAGATTTTAGATGATAATGAATAATTAAAGGTGCATAGGAACATACAGAATTCACAAGTACATGTACATGTACTTTTAACATTATTGGGGTTTCATTAAAGAAAACAAAAATATCAAGAAAATTTGGACGTTATTACAAAAAATTCTTTTGATTGAAAACTACCGAAACTGTTTTAAAAAATTGCTAAAAAAGATGAATTTCTCTGAAATGAGTGTTGAAAATGGGCAACTGTACATATAGAATTATACTTATTTTACTTCAAAAATTAAGTATTGATCTCTTTCAAAAAATAATGGGGTTAGGAGCAATTTTTTCCAGATGTACTTTATTAAACTCAGAAATATGTGGTCAGGAATCATGTCAGCCCTCCCAAACTTGCTAAGGAGTGGGGGGGAAGATAGCCACAATTTATTTTCCCCTTTTTCCTCATGGATTGGCATTGCCCACGAATATATAGAACAAAATAAGATGCAGACGTTATTTCAAACGGCAAATTATACTCACCCTTCTTCTCAGCTTGTAAGTGATGTAGGCATAAACAATGAACATGAGAAATATCAGCAAAAATAGAGGTCCATACCACCTATAATGGGAGAAAAAATAAAAAGATGCAAGGATAAATTACAAAACAGTTACATACATGTAAATATTGCCTTTACGGCTGTGTCGTTTTCTCTTCATTTTAAGTCAAAGAAATCTGTTATGATTTGGGGGGGGGGGGGGGGGCTTTCAAAAATGACTTTTTGAATAGTGTTATCATCATTAAGATGCGATGAAGGAGGAACGCTACCTGAATGTCAATTTAAAAGTACCATAATCATGAAGATAAACTTACATGAAGAATCGCCATAACGGGTAATCGGCTGGTATCCAACTGTTGGAGATAAAGCAGGAAAAATTACAAGTTATGTAAGATGTAACAAGTTATGGAGAGACAGAGAGAAAGGGAGAGAGAAAGAAAGAGAGAGAGAGCAAGAGAGCAAGAGAGAGAAAGATGCAAAGAAGACAGAGAGGAGATAAAGCAGGAAAAATTACAAGTTTGTATAATGTAAAAAGGTATGGACAATAAGAGGCACAGAGAGAGGGGGGAGGGAGAGAGAAAGAAAGAGAGAAAGCAGGAGAGCAAGAGAGAGAAAGATGCAAAGAAGACACAGAGGAGATGAAGCAGGAAAAATTACAAGTTACGTATGATGTAATAAGTTATGGATAATAAGAGGCAGAGAGAGAGGGAGAGAGAAAGAAAGAGAGAGGGAGAGAGAAAGAGAGAGAGCAGGAGAGCAAGAGAGAGAAAGATGCAAAGAAAACAGAGGAGAGAGAAAGAGACAAAGAGAGATAATGACAGAAACATAGATAGATGCAGAGAGAGAAAGAATTGCAAATACACAAAGTTAGAACAAATATGTGAATATGATAATTTGAGAAATATATTAGGACTACATGTGGATAAATACAAAGAGAGTGAGAGAGAGAAAGAGAGAAAGATACATGTACATGTAGGCCTACCTGTACATGTATATGTATACATGTAGATAAAGAGATGGTCATATTTACATACACACGTACATGTAGATGCAAATGTACATTTTGAAACCATGTCAAATAACAATTCTTGAGCTTTAATCTTGATACAACATCTACTATACATGTAGATAAGAATAAGCTCTAAAGACCTGCCTGAACAAAAAGTTGCATACTATCTACAACGTACATTACTTCAACTGCCAATATCAGATATCTAGACATGCCAATAAATGTGCATTCACTTGTATCACTAATACAAATTTACACAGTCACAATAAATAAGTAAATACAGAGACAAGCATATCAGATTATGAGCAAAAGATGGATAATGAGCGACTCTTTGATTTCTTTTCTCTCATACTGTAATTTTTTTTAATCTCAAAATAAAAATATCATGTTTCAACTTGAATCTCTGAAACCTTTTGCCTGGGCCCTGTTTCATAAAACTTGTAATCAATGACAAGTTGCAATAACTGTTATAAGCTACTGAAATCCTTGCATCTGATTGGCTGAGAGCAAATTTGTCGATAAAAATCACTGACAAGACGCTTGATGAAATGCCCCCCTGATTGCTGTCATGTACCCTAGGCTTGGTATACAATAACATCCATGTTTGCCACCTACAAAATGTATGTTTCTCATTTCTAGCCTTTTGTACATGTATCTCATGGAAGAAGCACTATAAACTGTTATGATTTTTATCAATTCAAATTAAGCATTCATGAATATCAATATTGCACAAGTATGCATATTACATTTCACGCAAACACAAACTTAAGGGTAATTACATGTAAGTGCAAATAAAGCAAATTTTCATCATCATCATCATCATCATCATCATCATTAAATTTGAAGAACATTTTTGTAACTTACCACCATGCACCTGCCGGTCCATAATGATTACCAATCAATGGTAGACATGCCATGAGTAGGGAAACTCCCCAAGTTACTACATGATAGAATCTGAATATAAAGAAGAAAAAAAAACAATTATACCAGGTACTCAAATCAATATATGATCCTTTCTCATCTCTTTGTTATTATCTTTATATAGTCAAGGATTGTAATTCCGAACAGATTGTATTACTGAACGTGTACAGTTAAGCACCTAAAATGGGTTTTCATACACGTGGGATTACGTGTATGAAAACCACACTATTGAAACAAAGGTTGTGTCTTTTTCCCATAGGTTTCACACGTTCGGAAATACAGTACCTTTTTCAAAGGACCAAAACGCCGCGTCGTTGGGAAGGGGTTCACTCGGAAGGGAATATCGTATTAAATCTACGTTGTCTTTTTAAAATTCCATCAACTTCTTTTTTTGTAGGACTTTGAGCATTCATTATGTATAGTTTGACAGATATTCGTTTCATATTTTATTTGCTATCGTTGATTTTCTGAAAAGTGTTCGGACACTGGATCAACCACCATACTTGTTATATTTTTAACATATTTTTTCTTTTGTATTGTTCTGTTATCAGTTGTAATATTTTACTGTTCTGAAATTGTTTTACATTGTATTTTACTTGTTTTATGTAATACCCCTGATACAGGACTCTCCTGCAAAGCAGTTTTTATGTACTGAAGAGACTACCCTGTATGAAGAACACAGAAAAAATAAGTAAATAATAAATCTTCCTTATTAATTATCATCATGATCAGTGTAATTTGTGCCATTCTTCTTCCTTTCTTCATTGTCTGCATGTATGTTCGTATCCTCTCTCATCAGCCTTCTCTCTAATTCATTTTATTTCAAATATTTTCCATATTCTTTCTTGTCCCTTCTTCCTCTTCAATACATCCCTTCAAAATCCATTTTTCCCATTTGCTGATTTCTTTTTGTTTGTTTTTTATCTTTCTTTCTCCTTTTCATTATTCCTTTTCCTCTTCTTTCTACTTCTACATGTACATGTCTTTGAATTTTTTTATTTCTGCATTTTCCTTTCTTTTTTTTTTTTAATTATTATCTCTTTCCTTTTATTCTTGTATTTCTATATTTTCTTCTTCTCCTTCTCCAGTTCCATTTTTCTTCTTCTCCCCTTTTTCCTCCTTTTCCTCCTCCTCACTCACCTCTTGTTATTTCTTCTTATTCTTATATTTTCCATATATGTACTGTTATGATTTACAAGTACTATGCTTCTCTTCCTTTTCTTCTTATCCATTCCTTCACTCCCTTTATTTTTCTCCAAAACATTGTGATCACATACTGCTATTAACACTTAAAGTTGAATACTAATATCTCAAGGAACCCTAAGGTATATTTAGATCTTCTCCATTTCAATATACATGTATATTATCTACATACATCCACAATTATACATGTACATGTATGCATCCCTCCCCCCCCCCAAAAAAAAAAAAAATGAAGTACAGTTTCCTTGTCAAACAATTACGAAACAGGAAGCACAGGAAGAAGGAAATACATGTATATCCCAACTAAATGGAAAATTTTCAACATCGATACCCAAACAGATACTGCGCAATTCTTGATGTGTTCAAGTAAATGTACATCTACATGGAAGTGTGTCAAACAATGAATTGAAATAAAATTGAACTATAAACATAAATGGACATTGTTTCCAGTTTCAAAATATGCAAAAGCTCTTTGACTCAATTAGATGAGCACAATTACTTATAGTTTTGACTCTACATACATGTATGCAAGGACAGATATATACAGAAAATGATAGCATTAAAAAGATACTCAACCACTACTGTACATGTACAAAAGATGTTTAATATGTACATGTACAGTACCTACTCGATGTGAATGTCCCTCAGCGGGCCTCAAATGTAATGTACTTCTTACAATTATAATGAAGATGAAATGTCAACTTCTAATGTACTCACAGCCACTAAATGTACTTACACGTGCAGAGAATAGGAAAAGCTACAGAAAAGGGCTTAGAGTAGTTTGCTGATCTCATGAACGTGTATAACTCATTACTTCTCTTTCTTTGACCTTTTGACAACTGAATTCTCTCGTTTGCATAGGTTTAATATAGGGATCACCTAGTTCTCATACAATATACATGTACATTAGTTAAGGGAGTATAGCCAGGAAACCAGGGGGGTGTTTCACAAACAGTTAAGTTGGCCTTAGAGTCGTGCGTAAGCGCCAATACGCATCCAGTATTTAAAGCTTAATCATATTGATGACTTCCCAATAGCGCGCATCCCCTGAGCATGATCTGACCAATGCGGGGATGCATAATATACAGCACGCAACTAGGAATTTAAGTGCGACTGTAAGTCCAACTTAACTCTTTGTGAAACACCCCCCAGGACTTTATTCACAGTTTACCATTTAACAAAATGTATTCGTCATGCACAAGAACAAACACAAATCTATTTTCATGGTCTAATAATTAATGACGAACTGTTATAGGAGACCAAAACAAGATCAGTTTCCCTTATTAAGGGATCACCTGGTTCACACACACAATACATTAGGTTAAGGGAATAGCCAGGACACCAGGGGCCCGTTGCATAAAACTTACCATTAATGGTAACTTTGCCATCAATGGTAACTTCCATTTAAACCTTGAATTTGATTGCCTGTTGAGCAATGTTACTATGGTAGTTACCATTGATGGCAGAGTTACCATTAATGGTAAGTTTTATGCAACGGGGCAAAGGACATTATTCACAATGTAATTTAACAAAATGTATTTGTCATGCACAAGAACAAAAACAAATCCAATTTCATGGTCTAATGATTACTGACGAATTGTTACTGGAAACCAAAGCAAACATAGTTTCCCTCATTAACAAGTAGCCTAATTATTCATTTAAATAAAACTTCTGAATAAACATATGAATAAAATATCCACAGTACAAACATCTTTCTTCTTTTAAGTACAAAACAAAATGGCCAACAAGTACATACAGCCGACAAAATGAGTTACATGTAAATATAACTTATAAATGGTGAATGAAAGATAACTTCTCAAATTTCTCTCTTTTTAAGTACAATTGAAAAACTTTCCATTCGCCAATGATTACCCTACAAAATATATCATACAAGCAAATAATATTACTTCTTCTGAATAAGGTAGCTTAGCGAAATGCAGTGGCACATAAAGATCCAGGAAAGACGCATAGAGGAAAATTGCTAGTTTTGTCTCTGCTTCTAAAATTAGAATCAGAAAAATCAGTATAAAAGTTTTCATATTATTTTGCTTAAAAGTGTTCAAAAAGGTAAATAATAATTCTACATCCTAATATCTTGGTTTTACCTCTGTAGAATGAAATTTTGATTTTGAATAATTTTATCATGTGCGTCTTTCCCGCGTCTTTACGCACCACATCGTTTCACTAAGCTACCTAAAGTGATCTCCTTTAATAATACTACTTCTTCTGAATAAGGTAGCTTAGCGAAATGCAGTGGCACGTAAAGATCCAGCATAGAGGAAAATTGCTAGTTTTGTCTGTGCTTCTAAAATTAGAATCAGAAAAATCAGTAAAAAAGTTTTCATATTATTTTGCTTAAAAGTGTTCAAAAAGGTAAATAATAATTCTACATCCTAATATCTTGGTTTTACCTCTGTAGAATGAAATTTTGATTTTGAATAATTTCATCATGTGCGTCTTTCCGGAGTCTTTACGCACCACATCGTTTCACTAAAGCTACCTAAAGTGATCTCCTTTAATAATATTACTTCTTCTGAATAAGGTAGCTTAGCGAAATGCAGTGGCACATAAAGATCCAGGAAAATTGCTAGTTTTGTCTCTGCTTCTAAAATTAGAATCAGAAAAATCAGTATAAAAGTTTTCATATTATTTTGCTTAAAAGTGTTCAAAAAGGTAAATAATAATTCTACATCCTAATATCTTGGTTTTACCTCTGTAGAATGAAATTTTGATTTTGAATAATTTTATCATGTGCGTCTTTCCCGCGTCTTTACGCGCCACATCGTTTCACTAAGCTACCTAAAGTGATCTCCTACTTACATTTCTCTCCTCTCGGTATTGATCATCCATATGGTAATTAGACAGAGGTTAAAGGTGATACAGCTAACCCACATTAGGGTTACCCAGTCTGGAAACAGTAACAGTAAGAATAATCATTAATCAGTCATTTTCAATATATATGATCAATCATCAGTAAAAAAAAAATTTAAAAAAAAAATAAATGAATACATAACAATTAGGGATCTTTGTGTTATTATGGTATTATATTTTGATTCATAAGGCTATATTCATAAATTACACCCCAGAAAAAACAAACAGATTGCACAGAAAAGAAGAAGAAAAAGGGAATGACTGCACAATGTACACAAAGGTGTATCTATACAGTGTGTCCCCCCCCCCCCCCCCTCAAAAAAAAATGTAAACAGTTGGAAAAAGTCCCCCCAAATAAATATTTCTGAATATTTTCAATATATTTTAATTCTTGTAGATAGCTGAGTGTCGCTCCTATACAATAACACAAAAAAATCGGACTAGTTATTACGCCTGGGTGATCTCAAACCACTTTTGTAGACCAGTATCATGTGCACAATTACTATTATCCATGAAAGATTTGTTTTCTTTTTTTCTGATTAACTTCTTTTTTTTTAATTGTTACAATATTGTAAGTATTTCTTTGTGTAACATGCTGCATTGGCTGAAAAAAAAACATATTGATCTGCATCAATGATGTTGATGAGATTTATGATCTTACCCCAAAATTGAGTCCACCATGCTTCAAAATTACACACTGCGCTGTCTTCTCTTGGACTTTCCTAAACAGGCAACACAAACAAATAAATAATATCAATAAATCACATGACATATTAATGTCATTTTATAATTATACAGACACTGCTAAAAGTAACCTACATGAACATATAGAATTTATTGAGTAACTTGACAGGTTAATGTCCATTCTTAAAACATAAATTTGTGTAAATTTCATAAGATGATTACCACATAAGATCAATAATTTGTCAAAATAATGCCTGCAGCTGCCTGGAATTGGGTTCTAAGATTTTCCACTGTAAAAAAAAAAAAAAAAAAAAAAAAAACCTAGAAATTTAATTCGTCACTGAAGACGAATTAGGTGGTCTGTCTGCCCATTGGCAAATTGCTTTGTAAGATGTGATAATATTTGTACAAAATAATACTCATAATGTTGACTACAATGATGATAAGATGGTCATATAAGTGATGACAATGACGATAATGATATATTGATAATGATGATCATAATGACAACAATAATGATGACAACCACGATAACCTAAGTGGCATTGCGCCCCTTCAGGTTCAATTTTATGGGTGATTTTTTGAAAAGTGCTTGAAATGGCATAAAACGTGTGCAAAATGAATTTGGGAGGATTTGGAGCATTTAATTTTGCGCGCGCATGGACGCGCGGACGTACGCGTGCGCGCGCATTCAACAAAATGACCGTGACTGGAATGACAGTGACCTTAACCATGCCAAATATGAAAGAGAAATGACATTTCGTTATGAACATATGACCATAACTTGATTTTCACAAAATGGCGCCTGGATGACGTCACGATAACCTGATGACCTTGGAAAAGATGTGGGAACTTGACCTTATTAGGACTGATGACTGACGAAAATATGAAGAAAACTGACTTAGCCGATTTTGAGAAATCGTGATAACGAAAAGGGCGATTTAATATTGCAGGACATGTGGGAGATTATCCCCTTAGCTTTTATACACGACAGGGAATCAGATTGTACACAAACTACTGCACACTACTTTCCAATAGACATAAGATGCAAAATTAGGCAGTTTATTACATTGTTTGTGATGGTATATGTTATAATAGTCAAAGAAGATGGTAAAATGAAAGGCAAAAAAAAAAAAAAAGGAATTATTTAAGGGCTAAATTGATCACGTTTTTTTCTTCAAATTGGCAACAATAATATTTTTCTGTTAGTGCTACATGGTTCTAATAAAATGTTATGTCTTTGAAAACATTATACATGGTTAGAAACTTTGTCGAAAAGTTGGAAAAGTGGCCAATTTCGATAAAAAACAATGATTTTGAATCTCTCAATGTGTTGCCAATTTAAGGATTTTAAAGCTTAATCTCCTTTTTAAATTCCTGGCATCGAACACAATATGGTCATGTAACAAAAATGGACACAGTGAGTGCAGAAATTTTTGGTCTTTCTACTCATGCATCTGGTATAATTTTTAGAGCTCTTAATCAAAAGTTATTAAGCCAAACCACAAAATGTGGTCAATTGTCTTGAAAGGGTTAAATGGACCCACCGGGAATCGAACCAGGATCGCTGGAATGGGAGGCAAGTGCTTTACCAATGGACCAAAACATTTCCAATAGAGAAAACACGTATTATAAAACGAACAACGGGATTCTCAAATGACATTTTGTAGTTAAAAAATGGGCATGATCCCAACATTTGATCAAAAATTGGAGGGCACACTTGTGAAGGCTTATAGTCTCAGCTATAACATACTAAAATTTGGAAGAAAATCGAGCAGAAATTACAAATACTGCTCAAAGAAGACGGGAATGTAGAATCAAGATTTGAGAAAAAGTCATGTCCCTTGGAGAATACATGCAAAATGTGAAAAATTGACATGCCCCCTTTAATCGCAAAAATACACCATGATCCCTTTGTCAAAATGAAAAATGGTGACTACTGATCTTGTAGAGAATTGTCTCAGCTACAAATACAATATATCAAAATTAGGAAGAAAATCGACAACCTATTACTGAAATATTGTCAAATAAATACAAAAATTGTGACGTCATTTTTTCAAAATCGAATTTTTAAGTTCATAGGCAAATATGATGACGTCACAAAATACGATCGGCCAAAATTTTGCATGAATCCAAATCTACAACTCACAGGCTTTCAGAATATGTAATAAAATTTGGGGGTACCGGTTCATTCTGACGAACTATGGCCGATTCTAGATGCATGTAGGCATGTTTTTTACCACTTTTTACATTATAGTGCCCATTGACGAGCGCACGAATTTGAAAGTTTGACGCGCGCTTGTGGCATTATGGAAGGTCGAGAATGACTGTAAATAGTTGGAAATTGTCAAGAATATAGTGTAAGGAATACAAACCATGCAAAAAAACGGCATTTTTACGTTCTGTACGTGCTGCGTGCACGTACGCGCACGGACGGAAAATTTTGAAATGCTTAAAATGTCCTGAACCGTACTCTAATTTGATTAAAACGTGATTCTGAGCATTTTTAAAATTTGACGCTCGCGTACGTGCATGTCATGATGCGCGCGCGAATTTTGATGACATTTTATGTTGACCCTTGACCTGAAGTTCATGTGTATCAAATATGGTTCATTTTTGATGACTTGTTATGAAGATATGATCGATAATGTCATTTAACAAAATGGCGCCTGGATGACGTTACGATAACGTGATGACCTTGAAAATTATTTCGGGAACTTGATCTCATAGGGCTTGATGACTGACGAAAATTTGAAGAAAATCGACTCAGCTGATTTTGAGAAACTGTCTGCACAAGAAAGTGGGAGAAAAATTTTTAAAAATAAAGAAAATTCTGACGAAATTAAGAGGTGATCTGTCTATGACAGTCCACCTAAAAAAAAATTAGTTCACAGCTCTTTTTCCATTAATTTTTAGTAAAATTGAGGTTTTCTTGCATGCTATGAACATCATTTTGTTATTGTTTTTCTCCATTTTTCTAAAAAGAGTGTCCTTTATAACAAGGTTCCACTGTATCATACACATAGCTATTTTTTAGCTTTCCAGGGCCCTGTCTTATAAAAGACTTGCGATTGATTACAAATAATTTGCAACTGATATCAATCGCATCTCTTATCTCTTTGTACAGAGTTGCCAATTGGTATCAACTGCAAATTATTTGTAATCAATCGAAACTCTTTTATAAGACAGGGCCCAGAGCTAAATTACTGATTTACTTTAAACCAGAAACATTCTTGACGCAAAACGTTCACGAATTGTAAACAACAGCCATTTTCACAGCAAGAAACTTTTGCGAAAACTAAGTGTTACAAGTATGTCAATTATGATTCAATGGTTTAACGGCATGAAACTTTCGCGAATCTCGCGAATATGAAATGCGCGCCGGAGTTTCTGGCTTTACAGCACTAGCAGGCATTACATCATGGGCTTACCAGAAACTTGGAGATGCTCCCAAAGAACGCTGCCACTGTGAGCCAGAGGATCAACCTCTGTACGAAGAGCTCATACTTCTTAAAGATCCAGATCACAGTTATCATGAAAACACTGAGGACATGAATGGATAAAACAGGAATGATATGAATATAATGCAATTTATTTCCCAGCAAATTTACCTACTTTGTTTGCTCTTGTTAATGCACGCGCCGCAGATAGCAAATAATCCATCCCACTTATAAAATGTGACCAGGCACCACAAAACCACCAAAAAGTCGCCAGATATGAATTTTTAGTTAAGGTCTGATTCTGAAAGAGGAGATTCTCAGCTTTAAAATGATATATAACTCATTAGCATTGGATGTTCCTAACTCACTGTACAAAGAGTAGAATGCACAGTCCCTCAGAATGTTACTTCCGAGAAATAAGGGTTTAAAGTTTGCAGTCTACTGAAGCACTCTGACTTGCAAGGTGTTGTGCTAAGGTGACAAAAGAAGGATTAGAACTCAATAAAAATTTCTCTGAAGAGATCATTATTTTGTCCTAAAACTTGGCATACTAATTAGTCATATCCTGTTCATCATAGTGCACAAGTATCAATGCAAGAACTTACTCTGTTTAAAAGTTATGGGAGATCAAAATGAGACAAGTATTCAGGGTCGTAAAAAAGAAAAGTAATACAACAAAATCCAGAGATGACACACATAAGTCTAATAAAAAGCTGTCAAAAATACCACTTTTAGATTGTTTGGTGCCTCCAAATTTTTAGATTACTTAGAATAAAGTATACTCTTTCAGGAAATACCCAAAACTAAAATTTGACCATGCCAACCAAAAACACATTGATTGAGCTCTAATTGAAAATCACACAGTGCGACTTTTTGGTGGTTTTGTGGTGCCTGGTCACAAATATACTTTGTAATGCTACAAAGCCAACAGAATTGATATACGATTACTACTAAACACCCATGGCATACTTGTCACCTACAAATGTAACATGTTAATATGCATACTGTTGTTTACATACAAATGTAGATACATGTAGATTTTCCTTTATTTAAAAATGATATTAAGAACCCTACATATCAGAAGTGAATATTTCATGGAGATCTGATATTTGAAGATGGACAGGTTTTGAGAACCACTATTTAAAGTGTGCAAGGACATGTAAAGTTCAGATAAAATGAAACAACTGAAGAACCATAAAGTGGAGTTCTGGTCATGTGATTGAATTGTGAAAGCAAATTTGGGAAAGGGAGATTATATAGCACATACATGTACATGTACATGTAAGAATTGGTGTATGCTGTAAGGTTTTAGAATCACCAAAATGATAAGAAATTGACTCAATCCTGCTGAGAGTCACATGTACTGCACACAGAAATGTGTATAAGGGACTACATAAAAATGTTCGGCCCAAACACTTCAACTGTTTCTTTTCATATTTTGAATGTGAGGGCATATGAAGAGCAATCCTTTTCAGGGGACATTTCTGCTAGATAATCTTTCAAACTAACATAAAATTAATGAGAAAGCTCACAAATTATCTTTTACATGTACAATGTACCTGTCCCAGAACTTAACCTTCTCTTTAACCCTTTCAAGACAATTGACCACATTTTGTGGTTTGGCTCAATAACTTTTGATTCAGAGCTCTAAAAAATATACCAGATGCATGAGTAGAAAGAGCAAAAATTTCTGCACACACTATGTCCATTTTTGTTACATGACCATATTGCGTTTGATCCCAGGAATTTTAAAAAGGAGAATAAGCTTTAAAATCCTTAAATTGGCAACACATTGAGAGGTTCAAAATCATTGTTTTTTATCGAAATTGGCAACTTTTTCAACTTTTCGACAATTCTTTTAACCATGTATATTGTTTTCAAAGACATTACCCCTTATTACAATCTTGAAGCACTAAAAGAAAAATATTATTGTTGCCAATTTGAAGAACAAAATGTGATCAATTTAGCCCTTAAATAATTCCTGTCCTGAAAGGGTTAAGAGGTGTTTATGCAATGAACAGTACATGAACTTCATGATACCTCTCTAGGTATTCCCTTTATCTAAGAATTGAACATGGCAAAAGATTGCTGAGTGATACATGATCAATTCCTGTGAATTTTTTTTTAATGCACATCACTGATAAGTTACCATTTAATATGGCAGAGGAACTCTGAGCAAACCCCCACAAGAAATTGTAAACAAAGCAAAGAAATTGTCAACAAAACAAAGAAATTCAAAATTTCCATCCAAAAAAGGTAAAAATTCCATATTCTATGAAATATTATGAAAGGTACAGTTTGAGTTTCCTACAAGGTTTTACAGTTGGAAGGACTAAGGTACAAAAATAAACATGGATTCAACTCACCATCCAATCAAAGAGAGTGATGCCAGGGCTTTTCTTATACCATAAATGGTGTTCTGAATAATGAATAGAAAATGAAACAGATTTTGAATGAGATTTTTGTAACAGTTCCATGAACGAAGGCAACAAAATAAATTAGTAGAATCTAGTCAAGCTGGGGCCAGATTGTCTATAACAAAAATATCTAATTACTTGATATATGGCCTGAGTTTCATCATACTATCAGAGCTGCATACATGTACATGTACATGGTTATAGATAACCTGGCATATAATTTGTAAGTGGTGTACATGTAGATCTAGTACATGTATGACAACCTGCAACTCAGCACGGGTCTTGTTTTTAGTGCACCTCCACATGGCGACGTGACGTCTTCTCTTTCTCTGCAAAGCTGATCAATCCTTGTCCAGAAAAACAAGGCAGCCATGACAGTAAATCTATACTGAATCATGAAGTAGACCTCAATCCAGTATTGTGTATATATTTACCTTGATTTACCTTGATTTACCTTGATGTTTGGCTTGAAGTTTAACAAACTTACTAATATCAGGGTAAAAACAGTCAAACTTTTGCTTCCATGCTTTTTCTAAGTTTGACAAATAACAAAATTAATGAATTTGATTTTGAGCAATTATTCATGTTAATTGTAAATGTGTCTTCGGCTTTGCATCATTTTCTAACACACATGACACACGTGCACTTGCAGCCCCAAGACAAGCCTGGAAGACTTCCTGGAGTGCAAAGAAAAAAAGAAATGCTATCGTATACACTCCAGTAAAGCCTGGAACTTTTATCCGCCTTTGCAATTTAGCTGGGTTATAATCACGTTCCTAAAAAGCCCCTGGAAAATCACTTTCTCACTGGCCCACGCTCCTGACAAGTTCTTCACAATAGCATTTCCTCCTAAGGAGACTTTTGATATCAATCTCGATTGATGTTAAATGTGGAGATCTCGACAAAGAGATTTGATCATGCACTGTATGCCCTCTGAATGTGGGCTAGAGAATGGGGGTCTAGAGATAACTTCCCTCCTTAATTCATACTCTCTAGCCACTCACGGGACCATCACTATATGGAGCTGTGTCAATTTCGGCCTGTCACGACCTCAAAGTTGAAGAGGTAAAAACACCAATATTATCAGCAAAATTTTGAGAAAATACTTCCTTCTACGTTTTAGAATGATAGAATATCTACATGTAATTTCATGCCAGATCCTTTGAGAGGATCTTTATCATCTTGATCAAGTGAAATTTTCAGGCCGTTTTTGGTCGGTGATCTTGCTCCTCTGCCGCACACATACATGTACATGTGCAACATATCACACACTTGCTATGGGAGGCAATTGCTCACGGTATGAAGGTAGAGTGCGAGGTTATCTCCAATAACCCTCGCATAAGTGTGAGTGCTCTCTAGCCATCCTTCGGAAGGCATACAGTGTCTAATTGATCAAATCTCTTCTTTGAAAGCTCGACCTGTAGCATCAATGCAGATTTTGTCAGACATCTTAACTACTGCACATCGTACAGATTTCTAATTTCGATTATGTTGCGGTCACCGACAGCATACGCGCGTACGTATGTGCCAAAAAGCCGCCATTTTGAATCTGCATTCAGATCTATATACAAGAGGCTCCATGGAGATCCACACTTGTTAAGTTTTGGATAATTTGTGAATACCTTTTTTGTCATGTTTGTGTAGGTCTATATTCCAATATTTAATTACCGGTTTGAAAAAAAAATTATATCAATAGTATCCTTAGGAGGAAACGCTATGGTGAAAAACCTGTCAGGAGCATGGGCATGATGGGTGTGGGCGAGTGGGAAAGTGATTTTCCAGGAGCATTTTTTAAAGAATGTGATAACCCAGCTAATTAAAATTGCAAAGGCGGATAAAAGTTCCAGGCCTCACTGGAGCTGGTGTATGCGATAACATTCTCTCTCTCTCTTCTGTTTACTCTGCCTCCTTCACTCCTGGCTGAAGATTCTTGCAGATGAAATTCTTTTCTTTTTTTTTATTACCCTCCAGAATGTCCAGGAATTCTTCCAGACTACCCAGACAAGGTGCTTTTGCTTGAAATTATAAATTTAGACATCAAATTTTTAATGATAAGGAAACACTCCATTTCAATTAAAATAATTCAGTACAGGCAGGCAATAACAGAGAACGAAACTCTCCCATGTAATATGACATCCCCATTCCTCACTCACTCCTACCAATCAGGAGCCGGTCGCTAAACACAGCCCCGTGAAGTCGGCTACGGAACCCGTATCGCATTACATGGGAGAACGCTGGCCTGAAAGACTGCAAGCACTTCGCTCATTAATATAAAAATACCGATTGACTACTCACACATTTAGTGACATCGCCATCAAACAACGGACATTCATCCGGCATCGGTGCACTCGTTGGGTCAGCCATTTCTGCTAGGATATTTTCAATTCCCACTCTATAAGTCACAGGGCTTCTTCAGATGAAAAAAGTACTCTATAATCCAAATGTCAGTGGTAAAATTGAGTCATTTTTCCACATCAAAATGACTCTATCTCCCAAAATAGACCGCGCTCACAATCTACACATAAGCCACGCCCCTTTCACGCCTCTGCATCATATCTGAGCATCGTTTCATCAAACCGTCATAAGTACAAGTTCGCCGACATCCTATTGAAACGCGTGTTAATTTTAATACACGCGTTTCAATGGGATGTCGGCGAACTTGTACTTATGACCGTTTGATGAAACGCTGCCCTGAGCCTCGCTCTTACCAAAGAGTTTAAATACGAAGAGTGCTCAGTCCCGAAATAAAGCACGCGTATATATTGTGGTACATGTCGATCGGCCGAGAGGGAAGATTATAGTCTTTATCAAGATGTTTGTATTTTTTTATTTCCTTTATTTTTTCTTCTTGTTTTGTACATCGCTTTTGGTAAAGCCGTAAAGGGCATAATCTTGATATTGTCCCTTCAAATACAAACTTATGTCCCAAAACAGATAGGAATCAACATACTCTAACACCATGGAGGAGAGGGAGAGAGTTAGGAGGGGGAGCTAGGACTGAGAGATGTTTGTATTTTTGTTAAAGTTATTTGCTGTGAAATTTCTATTAATATTTATGTCATTGGGGGGGGGGGGGGGGATGGTCCAAGCATGTTCCCTGATATTAAGCTCTATATGAGCAAACACTGCGATATCTGACGGGAATGTCGAGAAAAGTAAAAAATAAATAAATAAATAAATAAATAAATAAAATGCTTTATCTTTATTTTACTAAATCAGAATATTTCATTTGATATCATGATTTATGTAAATTTTAGGGATTATAGACGTATAATGTAAATCTATGGCCTTATGTTAATTATTAAAATGAGATTGCGTGCGAGCAATTCCTTAAATACAAAGATTAATTAAGAGTGGCGTATCCAAGATTCTCTTTTTTTTTATTGGTGGCGTATCCAGGAATGCACGTGCCCTACGTGCCAGCCAAAACCAAATCTGACATATCTTATAGTTACACATCGAATGAAAGGAATTGTGTGCCCCCCCCCCCCCCGCACAGAAGGAACATGACAAATGTGGCTTTTTTCCCCTTGCTTGTCTGAAAATTCAGAATAGACAGCATCTGATGATTTTTTGTTCGTCAGGTGTGAGCCCCCCCCCCTCCCCTGCATTTCTGGATACTCCACCAATATAAATAACTTACAGTAAGCTATTTGTAACATTCTGCTGTAGCAGTTTGAGACGACAGGCGAAGAAAACAGTATAGGGCTATTTTGAATTGAATTAACTAGTAACCAACAATAGCAGCTGATGATATAATTTATTTATTACCAGTCCTATTCTGTCTTTGTAGGAATATCCCATTCCTTTTGCCCCAGCCCCCTTTGTCTCTCTCTCTCTTTCTCCCTTCCTTCCCCCTCTCACAGGCTTTCATTTTCTAATAATCTCTTATTCTCTTATTCTCTCTTACAACCGATCTATAAAAATGACTCCAATAGAAATGAGGACAAAATAATGATCTCTTATTGTTTTTTTTTTTCCTTCAATGGTTCAATTTAAGGAGATCGACCACCAACACCATGCAATCCCATTCTTCACATCCATGACAGAATAGCAGGCGCTGATCCAGGGGGGGGGGGGGCGAATCGACCGCACCCCCTTTTTGGAACCCAACTGGCATACCTTGAGTACACAATAAAAAAAATGCCTCTTTAATTGTGAACTTTTCGGCTCTGTGCCCCCTCCTCTACAAAATCCTGGATCCGCCCCTGGAATAGGAATTACATTCTTTTGAACTACAAACTACAGGTATACACGGACTCTGGTCTAAAATGTAAATAAAACCGGATCGAGCACCATTAGTTTTGGAGCCTACGAGGCTAACAATGTTGGTATAACCCTCCGAGAAAACTTGTAAAAAAGCCCACCCCGCAAGACTGACGTGACAGTCCGGGCATGGACGAGTGGCGGATTTAGGGGGGGCGCAATCCCGGCCCATGCCCCCTCCCCTTTTTTAAAGAAAGTCATACATCATTGTCCCCGGGCCCTTTTTTTTTTTTTTTTTTTTTTGAGGGCCGGCGAGAAGAAGAAAAAATTCTTTTCACCCCTCCCCCCCCCCCCCCCCAACTGAGCAGCTTTTCGAGGACTGGCGAAAAAAAATTCTCCCCTCCCCCACACGGAGCAACTTTTGGAGGAATGGTGAGAAGAAAAAAATACGAATCTCCCTTCCAGCAGTTCCAAAAAGTTGACAGCCCTGCATTTGTGCCCCCCCCCCCTTTTTTTTTACTATACATCCTGCATTCGCCCCTGTCATGGACTGTCAGTGTGTCAGACTCATATCCATAATAGGGTTCAGAAGCCCCCTCCCACTACATTGTCGGTCTCGTTCGCTGAAGCCAAAGTAAACGACGATCAGCAAGTAAAAAACTTTGATGAGCGAAGTTTGAGGAGAACACCTTTGGCAAACTGAAAGAGTTCTATCGGCAACGTCACCACCTCGAGCTAGACACCTTGTCGGTCGCTATATTCAGCTCAGCTATTTCACGATTGCATGATCTCACATCAGTCATTTTGGCTAAGCGTAATTCGGTGGTAGAACCATAGACGTATAATAGAATCTGTACGTTGAAGCGATGAATACATTACCATAAATGCATATATTACTGAATTTGACCTTTCTTACTGCGCATGCTCTAAGCTGATGCGCGTAATGTGTTTCATACCGCGTACAAACAAATGCTACTCTCGGGGAGCATCTTACAAAATGAATCATGCATTTACGCTCATGAATTATGCAAAGATGCTTATCGGGCCTTCTAATGGACCCCGACAAGATGGCGGAGCTTTAGGGGCCTGGGTAGAACATTGATTATATGAATTTATGAATTTAATACATTGAATTTTGCCTCTGGTACATTAGAAATATAATAGTGAACTGGAATTTAGTGAGAGTTTCTTCTAATACCGGCTAGGCTGGGCCCCTGGGCGGGCGGACATACGTCTGCTACATGGTCGTCTGCTAGCGCACGATCTCATTGGATGTCGTGATCTCACGTGATCGATACTACACGCCCACATTACGTCATCAATAACAACAAACGGTTTCACGTGTTATATGACAAATTATTTTTTTTGGTTAAAAGCATGCATATTCCCGGGGATTTGTGCGGGGTTTAAATGACTCATCGAGCCTTAATTATACACTTTCAGAGCTTTAAATTTCATGTAAATTACATTTTTCATAATTTCAAATAAATACTAGGGGAATTAAAGTCATTTCAAAATCCCTCTTTTCATGTGTTAACCTATGGGAGCTGGAAGGCCAAAAGCATGCATATTCCCGGGGATTTATGGGGGGTTTACTAGACTCATTGAGCCTTAATTATACATTTTCAGAGCTTTAAATTTCATGTAAATCACAGTTTTTATATTTTCAAATAAAAACTATGGGAATTTTAATCATCCTAATGTTCCTTGTTTTCGCGTGTAAACCTATGGCAGGCGAGACTGTTTTGGTCAAAAGCATGCATATTCCCCGGGATTTATGTGGGGTCTTTTCAATTTTTTGAGCCTTCAGTAAGCTTGTTCAAAGCCTCAAATTACATGTAAATAACAGTTTTTATATTTTCAAATAAAAACTACGGGAATTATAATCATCCTAAAATTCCTTGTTTTCGCGTGTAAACCTATGGCAGGTGAGACTTTTTGGGGGTCAAAAGCATGCATATTCCCTGGGATTTATGCGGGGTCTGTTCGAATAGTTGAGACTTAATCATACATTTTCAGAGCTTTAAATTTTATTTAAGTCACATTTTTCAAAATTTTAATCTAATTCTGGGGGAATTATAATCATTCGAAAATCCCTGCTTTTGCGTGTTAACCTATGGGAGCTGGAAGGCCAAAAGCATGCATATTCCCGGGGATTTATGTGGGGTCCCTTCCACTTTTTGAGCCCTCATTAATCTTGTTCAGAGTCTCAAATTACATGTAAGCCACATTTACATGAAATTCAAGGAAATACCAGAGGAACTATAATCATTCTTAAAATCCATGTTTTCACGTGTTAACCCTATGGCAGATGATTATGTCAAAAAGCAGGCTTGATCCCGGGGATTCATAGTGACATTTATTGATAATAAAGGTTCAATAAATGTTTTTTGAACTATCCATCCTTTCTCTCATGCAAAAATCAGACTTGAAAAAGATAGAGTAAGATATGAAATATCAAGAAAAAATGAGACAGCTTTTCACGTGTTATATCTATGGCGAACGTATTTTTTCCGAGTCTATTTTAACACAGCAATTTGCGTCTGCCGAATGTACTACGGAAGTAGGTGAGAGTAATCTGTCTTGATACTATTAAAAGTCTTTGCTCTTACGTAATCAATTCAAGATGGCGTCTGAAATGGAGGTTGAGGGAAGTTCATCGTCTTCACAATCGGCTGTTATGGCCTCTAGTGGAACAGGAAGCGTCGCAGTCGCTCTTCATCCTCTGGTTGTCATGAATATTTCTGAACATTGGACAAGAATTCGTGCACAAGAAGGAAAACCCACCCAGGGTAGGTTTGTAGATTTTCAAACGTTGCCCCACATATTCCATTTCACGTTGTGTGAAGTCTAAAGATCTCTAGTATTAAAATGAACATGATGAAATGGGAATGGATATGGAGGGGGGGGGGGGGTAGCCTGGAAGGCTCTTTGAAGAGTAAGAAAAAAAATAAGCTGACGCTACTCTTCACAGAGCCTGGTTTTTTAATCTCACTCTGCAATAGAGCCACCATTTTATTTTTAGAGTCTAATACTAAAGTAAAGAACCTCCTGAAAATCACCTTTACCGTTAGACCGAAAATTCTGTCTCTCGTTCATTAGCCTCTTATTATTATGACAGGGTCGGCCATTCACTTAGAGACAGAAAAGCTCCTATCACTCTGCTGTGCAAACTTTCTGAGAGCCCACGAACAGACGGCATGTAGTCGTAAAAAGGCTTGTAGACCCCTTTTTTATAATTTTTAAAACAAATTGAATAGATTAGGCCTAGCTATACGAGCTCTGTGGCTTATCAATCTGGTACTGGCCACAGAGCTATACAGCCCATGCCTATACTGTGTGTGGAGGAGGATATCAACCAAAAAATCTAGATCTAAATATCACCATTTCCCACATACTGTGAGCCATGCAAACCACCCTCGGAGTTTGCTAAATGGGTTACCTTCCAGGATCAACTAAGATTGTAAAAATTGAATGAATAAAAAAGAAAAAAAGCCACAAAATTGGCAGGTGTGATCAGGTTTTTTTACCTTGCACTTGTAACTTGTATATATGGGACTACACATGCAAGGTAAGATTGGTGTAGTCCCATATATACAAGTTACACTGTGTAACTTGTATATATGGGACTACACCAATCTTACCTTGCATGTGTAGTCCCATATATATAAGTTACAAGTGCAAGGTAAAAAAACCTGATCACACCTGCCAATTTTGTGGCTTTTTTTCTTTTTTATTCATTCAATTTTTACAATCTTAGTTGATCCTGGAAGGTAACCCATTTAGCAAACTCCGAGGGTGGTTTGCATGGCTCACAGTATGTGGGAAATGGTGATATTTAGATCTAGATTTTTTGGTTGATATCCTCCTCCACACACAGTATAGGCATGGGCTGTATAGCTCTGTGGCCAGTACCAGATTGATAAGCCACAGAGCTCGTATAGCTAGATTAGGCCTAGGCTCTAAACATTCACGAATCTGTTCACTTACCAATTTGACTGTTTTATTCCTTGTAATGTTCCTTTTTCAGGTAATTCAGGGTCCAAGTTATTCTCCGTTTGAAAATCTTGCAGCCGTATTCAAACGGTTTCCACTGCGCAGGAATGAAGATAACATCGCACCCGTTCTAGTCTACGTACAAGGGAAAATTATTATGAAGGGAAAAATGTGATGAATTCATTACGAGCTCGCACACGCTGATTTTTTTTTTTTTTTTACTCTTCAAAGAGCCTTCTAGGCTAAGTGGGGGGAGGGGGGGGTCTCATAGTTACAAAAAAGAAATATCATAAATCTTGTTGAACCCTTGCCTTGGTCTTTTATAAGTTTTATAAGTTTATAAGTTTTAAATCATCATGATTAATCAATTATTTCATCTTCATCCAACTTCCAAGCATGCAAGATTTTTTGCAATTTTTTTTTTCAACATCAAAGTCATCATGAACTTGTCATTATTCATTGTCTAAATCTAGCTTAGCAATCATTTTTCCCAAAATGGTAAGTGTTAAGGTGATTTATGAAGTACACAAATAACTTAACAAAATTGTCCCAGATTTTTTGTCATTTTTCTTTTTTTTACAAAAATATTTCACAAAAAGAAAGAAAGGTCCACTGCTACCAGAGGACATGATGCATGAAAATGCTATCCCATCTTCATTTGGCCATGAATCAAATTATAATATTTTTGTAAATTTTGTTTAGTTTGTACCATTGTCATGATTGTATTCATAATTCCTTGCTGAATGAATAAATGAAAGTTTAACCATGGTTGAGTTCATTGACAGCCAGACCAGGTGAAACACAAATTATTGAGAGCTAAGTTTTTATGTATGCCTGGGAACAGGAAACACTCAAATTGGCAACACATCACATATTCAAAATTATTGTTTTACCATATAAGATACTCCCCCCCCCCCTAACTCAAGGGACCATCACTATATGGGGCTGTGTCAATTTTGGCCTCTCACGACCTCTAAGTTGAAGAGGTAAAAACGCCAATATAATTCGCAAAATTTTGAGAAAAATACTTCCTTCTACATTTTAGAGTGATAGAGTATCTAATTTCATGCCAGATCCTTTGACAGGATCTTTATCATCTTGATCAAGTGAAATTTTCAGGCTGTTTTTGGTCGGTGATCTTGCTCCTCTCCTGCACACATATGGGCAAGATACATGTATCACACACTTGCCTATGGGAGGCAATTGCTCACGGTATGAAGGTACAGAGTGCGAGGTTATCTCCAATCCCCCCTCCCCCCCCCCCTTTCATTCTAGGCATTTAATGAGAAAGAAAGCAACTTCAGAAAATCAGTTATTTTTCATTTTACTTTACTTTATTCATGTCACAGTTCTGGGTGCTTTAATTGGCAAGCAGGAGGGCAGAAACATCGAGGTTCTCAATTCATTTGAGCTTCTCTTTGACACCGTAGAAGGAGACATTGTCATCGACAGGGAATATTACAACACAAAGGAAGAACAGTGTAAGTTATATTTTTTGTAGTCCAACAATATCAAAATAATATTTGAGTCCACCGTTGATTCATTTGATGTACATAAGTTTTGAATATCATTTGTTTTATGATGATATCAATGGGCATAATCTCTAGCTCTACATTACACAATGTAGGTGACCAGGAGCAGATGACCAGTGAGAATTCTGCTCTATCCCCAAATTTCAGTAATGATTTATTTGTATTTGTCAGTTCCTTGATTTTAAAAAAAAATCCTTCAAATGTAGCCCTGGCTGTATTATTAGACAAATTGAGGTTACCAAGACATTATAGACTCATTACAAAACTGTTCCCCTTCATTTAAAATTGAAACAGGAAGGGTTAGGGTTAATGAGGATTTAATGAGAATCGAAAAGAGAAGAAAAAGTTGGGGAGATTGAGAATTACTCTGACAGTTAGAAAATTCTAATCTTGTCCATATTTTCTGTTTCAGTCAAGCAGGTATTTAAGGACCATGAGTTTCTTGGTTGGTATACCACTGGAGGGCCACCAGATGAAGCTGATATCAAAGTACACAAACAAGTAAGACAACTTTCTTCAACCTCTTTCATTTGATTTGTGATCTCTTCTGTGCTGCTAAGTGTTATCAAAGATATCATATTTAAAGGGAAAGTTGAAAAATAATTTGCGAGCTTTCTCATATCTTTTGTGATTCTAGGACAACTACCCCCTAGACAACTACCCCCCGGAAAACTACCCCCCGGAAAACCACCCCCTGGACGACTACCCCCCTAGGACATCTACCCCCCAGGACATCTACCCCCAGGACAACTACCCCCCAGGACAATTACCCCCCAGGACAACTACCCCCAGGACAATTACCCCCCAGGACAACTACCCCCCAGGACAATTACCCCAGGACAATTTTTCCGGGGGTAGCTGTCCAGGGGGTAGTTGTTCGGGGGGGGGGGGGGGGGGGGGGGGTAGTTGTCCGGGGGGTAGTTGTCCTGGGGGGTAGTTGTCCTGGGGGGTAGTTGTCCTGGGGGGTAGTTGTCCTGGGGGGTAGTTGTCCTGGGGGGTTGTTGTCCTAGGGGGGTAGTCGTCCAGGGGGTGGTTTTCTGGGGGGTGGTTGTCCGGGGGGTAATTGTCCAGGGGGTAGTTGTCCGGATACGAGAACATCATAGTAGAAATATCCCCTGAAAAAGATTGCTCTTCAAATGCCCTCATATTCCAAATATGACGAGAAACAGCTGAAATGTTCAGGCCAAACATGTGTATGTAGTCCTATATACACATTTCTGTGTGCAATGCATGTGACTCTAAGCAGGATTGAGTCAATTTCTTATCATTTTGGTGATTCCAAAACCTTACAGCATACACCAATTCTTAACTATATAATCAACCTTTCACAATTGCTTTGAGACAGGTTTTTTTCACAATTTAATCTCATGACCAGAACTCAACTTTATCTTTAACTTTTGAAGGTTAAATCTTAGTGCAAACAATGACTTTTTACACTGATAACCTCTTCTTACCCATGTCTGTCATGTTCAGTGCTCCAGTATTACCCCGGCTTTAGCTAGGCTATGATGGATTTTGATGCTCACATTATTCAGGGAATTCTATTCTATCAAACAATCATTTATTTCACCTGGGTAGAGAATGGCAAAAGTAGATTACGATCTATGTTGTGCCAGTGCTTGAACCCCATAATCTTCTCATTCTCACTCAAGTGTTTGAATTACTCAAGAATGACACCTCTACTTTCTCTGTTTCAATGTTAATTAGATGTAGAACATCTCCAACAAGATGACATTAAATGATAATAAATGAATAAATAAATAAATAAATGAATAAATAAATAAATAAATGAATAAATGAATAAATAAATATATAAATAAATAAATACACAAACCAACAAATAAATAAGATGACAATAAATGTGCCAGTGTGACAGTTCCGGATTATAAAAAAATGCTGGTAATCAAACAGAAGGTACACGTCGTACTTGCAGCCACAACAGAAAAATGGTTAATAGATGTGCATAAATTTACTTGACCATAAAATACATATGTTTATGTGTTATTCTAGACTGGAAGTGCTCTGTTATTATTTTCAAAATTTTGTAGGTGGAACGTTGGATCTGGTTTCACGGGAGTTATTCTTGTTCTTTTTTGTCTTTCCTTTTAAACAGATTTGTGAAATCAACGAAAGCCCCATCTTTTTGAAGTTGAATCCTTTATCCAGACAGACTGATGTAAGTAGGAATGATAATAACCTGTTTTTTAATTGTACATATCTTGATATGTTAATGTCTCTCTGTGCTTCCGTAGTGCTTTGGAATTCACTACCCTGGTTTAAGCTCTGGCAACCATTTGGAGGAATAAATCCTAACATGAAGTTACAAGCAGAATGCCCTTTTTACACATGGATCAATAAATGTTAAATAGACTGCTATTTCACATGACAAACCTTCTTTTTGATACTTCTTCCTTAAGATTTTGTTGATATATCCTTTTTGTCTTATTCTCTTTTCTTTCCTTTTTTTTTTCTCAATACATGTATTACCTAACATTTATAGATTTTATAAAAAATGTATGCTGTATTGAATGGGATAAATATTTCAAAATCAACTTGTTTGGGGGCTTGACTTACCCTTCATTGTTTCAACTCATGTGTGTTTGACAGCTCCCTGTGCATATGTTTGAATCTGTGATTGATCTGATCAATGGCATAGCAACCATGCTCTTTGTTGAGCTTCACTTCACCCTAGCAACAGAAGAGGCGGAGAGGATAGGTGTTGATCATGTTGCCAGGGTAACCAACAGTGAAACTATGGAAAGCTCAGTTGGTAAGTTTACAGCATTATTTGTATGTTTGACACTCTGTTATTTTTATGATAATTTTTTCTCTTTTTTTTCTCCCCCTCTCTCTTTCTCTCTCTCTCTCTCTCTCTCTCTCTCTCACACACACACACACACACTCTCTCTCTCTTCCCTTCTCTCTCTCTCTCTCTCTCTCTTTATTTCACATTCGTTTATATGTATTTTGCTTACTTGTGAATATCCCATATATTGATATATTTATAATTATGTCAACATTCTATTTTTCAAGTATATTTAATTAGGGATTTTATTTGATCATCCAAAAAGTGCTTTTAAACGATATGTGAACTGATTTTCAAAAAAGTAGGTCCGTAAGGGTGATGCAGAAACTGATAGATTGAATCAAAACAGAAGAACATGATTATCACCTGAAAAGCAACCAGCTAATAGATCATTTGTTATTTGCAATTGGTGATTATAAATATGTATGTTGGGCTCTTATTCCTTGAAAGAATTACATGGTGTAACCCTGAAAAACTAAACCTACAATTCAGTATCTCCACCATGAACGTGTCGCTGATACTTCACTAAATACCGGCTCTAAGGGGAGCAATCATTCAGCGAAAAATCTGGCACTTGTTCTTTATTCAGAGAAAACAATGGCACCGTCCGGTGCTTTCTCTGTTAAGAGGAATTATAGCGCCACCAGTGACCAGAATGAGAATGCAGCCGTGAATAGAATTCGCGGGCATTTCCGATTGGCGCCAATCAGGCTGTGAATCGGATCCCTCCGTAGGCAATAAATAGCCTCCACTGGGCAGTGTTCAAGTCATTCTCCTGATGACGATCAGAGCATACTGATCGAAACGTCGAGAACCACAGAGCTCTTAGCGGAGCTCACCAGCCCTTTTCAGGGCTCTTATTCCTTGAAAGAATTACATGGTGTAACCCTGAAAAACTAAACCTACAATTCAGTATCTCCACCATGAAAGTGTCGCTGATACTTCACTAAATATGTATGTTTATAAAAAGTGATATGCAGAAACAAATAGATCAAAACAATAAAACCTCATTTTTTTTAAAAATCCCACCAGTTGCTGAGCATCTGATAGCCCAGCACAACGCAGTGAAGATGTTACACAGCCGTGTGAAGCTGATCCTGGACTATGTGAAAGCGGTCCAGTCCGGGGAGGTCCCAATGAACCATGACATACTGAGGGATGCAAACAGTCTCTGCCATCGGCTGCCCGTCCTTCATCTAGACAAGTTTGACACTGAATTCTACAATGTAAGTTATTTATAAAAATTTACACATTTTACACTGAATTTTAAATTACTCATCATATTTAACTAAATTCTACAGTGTAAGTCATTCATTAAATTTGACAAGTTTGACAAATTATGCAATCTGGTTTTCAACATATTTTACATATGTGATACTGTAATCTACAAAGTGAGGTATTCATCAAAGTTACCCATTTAAGGTGCCCTGTTGTAAAATGACCGACTTGTATAAAAGGTGGAATTTTAAGACAATTACTCCCTGGACCACCACACTCCCTGGACACCTACCATTCAGTAGGGGGTTGTATTTAATAACGGTTTTATCACTTTTTGGGGTGTGTGTTCTAGTAATGTTGCTTTACAGGGAAGGAATATGGTATTTGTCTGGGGGGGAAGTTGTCCAGGGGAGCTGTGTGGATTTGACAAGATGCAGCCATAACTTTACAGAAGTAATGTCTTAAATATTTCCAACTTAAGCCCCCTCATTGGATCTTTCCCCATCACAGTCCCCACGGCTGTCTGTTCAAGATTGTTTACTTTTGTTCTAGAAATTAATATCAGGTACATGTACCTAGCACTGTGCAATTCTGTTGTAATGTATGAATGAACTACCCAAAGTATTTAAACTTTTGATTTTTAAATTTTTCCAGCAATGCAATGATGTCACTCTCATGGCCTACCTAGGGGCTATCACGAAAGGCTGCAACACTATAAACCAGGTAAGTTCCAACAGTTTTGATGATAGAATACTATGTAACCAGAAACTTCTGTATGTATGAAAGATTTTCGAGTTGTCAAGCAGAGACTTAATTGATAAGCAACATAACACCATTATTATTTTGCTATTTGCGAAAGTTTTTTCCATAATAAAATTGGTCCTTTACAGTTCATGAAAGTTCAATGTTGCAAAAGTTCCTGGTTTTGTAGTAAAGGGTATTATAAAACGTCTGTTGTAGTTGAAAAAATTGGGATAATTTTAGAAGAAAGTAAATGTAAATCCCTTCTATATTAAAGTGCATGTTACAAATATACTGTACTTGTGTACTGTTATGAGACTACATAATGGCATGCTGTAACTCACTTGGTCAGTAGGAATAATGTTTGAAAGTGTTATTAATTGCTATTTGTAGTGCAAGTTTTCATATTACTGTCGTGATTGTCAGTAACGATTTTATGCTTTTGTGTATGCATGAGCATCACACAATAAAGGTGTTCTTTCCTGAAATGAAGACAAATAATGATTGGTTTGATCTTAAAGTATACATGTGCAGTCTCGATCTAGTTTATCATACAGGTATTTACATGTATAAGATAGAAAACTGTATTGAAAGTAAGAATACAATTTTTATTAAATTATGTCTGCAAGGTGTACCATTCTAGAATCTTTGAAGGTAAATGTAGTATGAGATATACCTCTTTTGCATGGCATAACTTTAAACCCTAATCCTCCCTTTTTTGTACATTCATTTACAACATTCAGTTTGTCAACAAATTTAACGTCCTCTACGACCGGCAAGGCATGGGAAGAAGAATGCGAGGGCTGTTCTTATGAGGGTGCTCTTCATGATTCCACACAGATGTCATCTTTTCAAGTGTTGCATGTATGAGGAGTTGGAGAATAGAGGACTGATTATCCTTCTAAACGGACTCTTGTGTTTCCCCAGGATTGTGAAGGGTCATGACTAGGCATTTGAATTGAACTGTTGAAGCAGAAAAGGAGACATTTGCATACAGATATTTGAATGAATCTGCTCTGTTCCAAATGTTGTACAGTGGGACCTCATTATTAAGGACACTGTTAAAACAAACTCTTGTTACAACAAGGTAATTTTGCTGATCCCTTCTTTGTATTCTATTGTTTTTGATCCCATATATATATATATATATATATATATATATATATATATAAAACAAGGTTTCAATATAACAAGGTAGTTTTGGGTTCGTTTGTAATATACCAAGAAGTCCAAGATTCCACTGTACATCTGTAGGAGTTTTAGGATTATAATATGTCAGTTACTCCCCCAAAAAGGGAGAATGAGAGCAAGAAGTATTTAAAATTTGCACATACACTTGTGGTGTGCATCAGTTACTTATTGCTTTGTCATACACACCTCAGACAAGTTTCTGTTGATGTCTGGGGAAAAAAAAATGCATATTTTGTTGAGTGCCAAAATGGTGCAAGTAATACCATTTTGTTTAAAATGCCTTTTTTTTGTGTAAATTCAGTTTATGTCAGATGGGCATGAGAACTGAAATTATAAACTAATTTTTCATTATTTGATAGACTAGTTTACTGATGTATGCAGATTTATGGATGTTTCTTCCCATAACCAATGCACAATGCAGCAATGTACAATAACATTTACATGTATGACAAACAACCTTGAATATCGTCTGTTAAGAGCCAGAAGGACATATACTTTAACAGAGTTAACGCCCTTTTGGATCCAAACAGACGATACATTTGTTGTGTGGGTTTTTAAAGGCTCTAGTAAGCTGTTAGGTCATGAAAAGATTTTTTTTTTTTTTTTTTTTTTAATATTCATAAAATTGTTGTAGATTGGTCTATTCAATCATTAGGAATTATGTACCTAGCAGTCATTGATACAAGGCCAAAAATTAATTTTATTTGTCTAACTTGTTTCGCAAATTTAAATCACACATACCAACGCTGACTTGTCACTTAAAAAAAAAAAAAAAAAAGAATTGGAAGGTAAGTTTAACCACATCTTCATATACAATGTAGATAGCTACATGTATAATTGTACCAATGTAACAGTGGTTGAAAAGTATTTGTGTAATAGATTTCAAGTCTTCAGTCTATAATATTTTGAAAGCCAAAATACAGTGGAACCTCATTATAAAGAACACTATTATAACAATCTCATTACTGTATAACAAGGTAATTTTAGCCCTGATATAACAAGGTTTCTATATAAAGAGGTAATTTCCTTGGTCCCAAGGAGTTTGTTATAACGAGGTTCAACTGTAGTGTTTATCTCTCTGTTAAATGATATGAGTAACACACTTGTGGTTCCTTGCAGAATAAATTCATTGAAATGCATCAGGGGTACTCTCCACATCATTGTTATTGTAATTGTACTATCATTTTGGTAAATAGTATTCTATGAAATGTTATGTTGTGACAGTCATAATAAAGCGAGAAAAAGAAATTAACCACGCAATTCATGTGATAAAGGTTGTTTATTTCATATACGTATTAAAATTTACAAGATTTGTCATACATGTATATAAAGAAAGCAAATAGACATTTGTGAAATAGACATCAAATAGAAAGACTGTTGCTGTTGAGACAAACTACCATTTTGACAAAGGCTACATATTGATTCTTTTTGTATTTTGAAACAATTCATTTGATACAGATTTTTCATGAGAGCTTATTTTATTACATGTTGATAATCATTTGTTTTGAAAATATTTGAACATTCTTCAGTACAACTTGATAGAGATACATGTATGAAAGCAGCGAGTTGTATGATCATTAAATCAATTGCACATTTATGAAAGTTCTAAAATGTGTATGAAAATATTTCAGCAGAAATGGGAAATGATTACAGATGCCAAATGAAAGTTACAGTACATGGTTGTCCTGTCATAACCAACAGAGGGTAGCACAACCCCATCTATCTTTTATTGCAGATAATAGCATTTCAGCAGAAATGGGAAATGATTACAGATGCCAAATGAAAGTTACAGTACATGGTTGTCCTGTCATGGCCAACAGAGGGCAGCACAACCCCATCTATCTTTTGTTGCAGATAATAGCATTTCAATGTGACTTTATTGACAAGTTGCCATTTCAATTAAAGCAAAGAATTTGGGGAGGGGGTACTTCACAGACTGATGTACACTTATGACTTTTCAAAAATCATTCTATTATGGTACGTTATACTGGTGAATTTCAGAAGAGTGCCCAAATAAAATTGACAGAAAATATAACATTACAATACAAATAACTAGGAACCTAAACATGACAAAGTACAGATTTTCAAACATACACGTATTATAATTCTCTTTATACAATTAAGTCTGAAACTTTCATGACCTAATCATTCACACCCACACCGCACACACACATCCCTGCACACAGTATTTCTTTCTCTTATTTCTCTCTCTCTCTCTCTCTCTCTCACTATTTTTCTGTTTTGATGACTTTGATATGTTCATCTCCATTTCCCTCTATTTCTCCTTTTTTGTCTATCTCCCCTCTTGCCCTCTCTCATTCTATCTCTCTATCTCTGTATGTTCACCTCCTTCTTCCTCTGTCTCTCTTTCTATATCTTTTGCGCAATCTCTCTGTGTAGCAATCTCTCTCTTTCCCTGTATCTTTCTTCCTTTTCTACCTCTTTTGCTCTGTCTTTATTCCTCTCTATATCTCTCTCTCTCTCTCTCTCTCTCTCTCTCTCTCTCCTCTCTCTCTCTCTCTCTCTCTCTCTCTCTCCTCTCTCTCTCTCTCTCTCTCTCTCTCTCTCTCTCTCTCTTGTTCTCTATGTCTCTCTTCTATCTCTCTCACCATCAATCATCCTGATTATCTGTCCTGTACACGGGTGGTTTCATCGAATCCATATCACTAAACATTTTTTTTTTTAAATCCTGGAATGAGCTGTTTAAAGGTTAAATCATCATCTGATGGTCCTGGTAATCAATCCTTTTGACGGTTCGGTGCTCCTCGAGCTTGTCGAGGACTTCTTCATTTTCTTCTCGTGAGCGAAACAGTTCCAGAATCGTAGGGTCTCGTCAGCGGCAGCCGAAACCACGGTGGTCTCATCCGTAGACAAGCACATCGTCAGTACCCGGTTCGTATGGCCTAGTTGAAATAGAGAATGCAACACTTTCTTAATCGTTTACATGTATTTTACATAGGAAGAATATATTCCAGTAGTTCATAATAAGACTTTTAAAAATGATTTGCTAACCAATTCATTTACATAGATACGGAGAACTACAACAATATTCCTTACAGTCCCAAGTGTGTACAATTATTTATTATTAAAATAATTTTCATTAGGGAACCCATTTCAATACATTTTACAATGTTTTTTTTTTTTTAACATGAAATTTTATAATCGTGATAATAGGGCCTATCTAAAAGAGGGAATTTAAGATGTACTTGACATGAACAGAGAGAAAAAAAATTGTCACAGCTGTAACTATAATACATGTACCTTCTAAGACATTTGTTTATAACCAGAATATACATGCAGGCTTACATTTCATCATAGCACATGATATATTTTCATAGTGAGCAGGTATACTCGATAGCCATAAAACACAAAGGAGGTAAAAAAATAAGTGCTTCTCATATTTGTACATTTGCCAGCGAGGGTTTTTTTTTTTATTTATTTATTTTTTTTTTTATCACTTTTAGAATTTTCCGACAACGGTTACAGGATTCTAGGACAACTACCCCCTAGACAACTACCCCCCGGACAACTACCCCCCGGAAAACCACCCCCTGGACGACTACCCCCCTAGGACATCTACCCCCCAGGACAACTACCCCCCAGGACAATTACCCCCAGGACAATTTTTCCGGGTAGCTGTCCAGGGGTAGTTGTTCGGAGGGTAGTTGTCCGGGGGGTAATTGTCCTG
This sequence comes from Heliocidaris tuberculata, assembly GCA_025618425.1. Lineage (NCBI taxonomy): Eukaryota > Metazoa > Echinodermata > Echinoidea > Camarodonta > Echinometridae > Heliocidaris > Heliocidaris tuberculata. The sequence goes on from CM046850.1 coordinate 24,421,808, forward strand.
GGGGGGGTAGTTGTCCTGGGGGTAATTGTCCTGGGGGTAGTTGTCCTGGGGGGTAGTTGTCCTAGGGGTAGTTGTCCTGGGGGTAGTTGTCCTAGGGGGGTAGTCGTCCAGGGGGTGGTTTTCCGGGGTGGTTGTCCGGGGGTAATTGTCCAGGGGTAGTTGTCCGGATACGCGGTTACAGTTCACAGTACCATTCGGCATCTGAAAATCTTCCTGTGGATATTTTTTCATGAATCCAAAGATGTTCTTTTCTATTCTTTGAATGAAAAAATAATTCTGTAATGTGTTCCAAATTAAATACATGTGTTTGTCTTTATCTCTTCCTTTTCGGCCAGAAAGGGCCAAGAAGAACCAAGCGTTGAATAGGGTGTATAAACTATGCAAGATCTAAAAATTCCTTAAAAATCAGACATTTTCGCTGGTTTCCCTGAATAGGGTATTAAAAAACCTCTCCACTTAAATCCTCGTTTAGGGTGTTTTTCAGAATGTCATGGACGCGGATGCCGTACAGGCCTCAATGAGACATACCGCCTCCTTAACCCTTTTTTTCTCTGGTGACACCCATGTCTCAGCACTTACTAACCTTTGAGATCACAAATCCTCTCCATGGTAGCGTACTTCCAGATGGTCAGCTGGTTCTGGGCGTATCCATGGCCTGTGACTAGCTCTTTGTGCTCACGTGACCATAGGATCGCACTCACCTGAAAGAAAAGGATAATTCTACCACAACTACCAACCCGACAACTATACCCTTTGAGACAATTGCCCCCAGAAGAATTATACCCTAAAAAACGATAACCAACTTGTTAATGCTTTTCGTACAGGTCTGGAGGGTAGTTGTCTGGTGGTAGTGACTCAAGGGGTATTCTCTGAGGGGGATATATTGTCATTAATGAGTGAAATCAGATCAGCCCCCCCCCCCCCCCACTTTCAAAAACGCTCCATGGCCCCTGCTAGGGTGTCTTTTCCAAAGGGGTTTTCTAAAGGGTCAGTTGTTTGCAGTGGCGCAAATCCATTTTGAAATGGGGGGGGGGGGGACATTCGCCTACAAAATTCTCTGACAAGCAAAAAAAAAGGGGGGTATTCAAAAAGGTGGGGGGACATTCGCCTATCTTCAAGAAAGGTGGGGGTACATGTCCCCCTGTCCCCCCCCCCCCCCCTCCCCTGGATTTGCGCCCAAGTTTTTCCGAGAAGAGTTGTCCTAAAAGGGCAACGATAATCATGCATATACAAAATGCTGTGAACTATCTTTGGTAGATATCGACTTATTATGAACTTAACTTGTAAATTGAGAGTGCGCCAGCAACTGTTTATAAGTTACACTTGCTTGTTTATCATACTTCAAACAATGCGCAAGATATTAAAAATGTATAGACAGCTCATAGTTTCCGAATCAATAGACGATCAACATAAAGGTGTATCTTTGGTAGATATCGAAATAGCGAAAAGGAAACCGTAAGGTATTTTATGTGTCAATTCCAATCGTCTTTCGAACAGTATCCTGGAAATGATCATCAAGTTTCAACTAAATTTTGATCACTGCATACGGCAATATTAACAATCTGATATATACAAATGATAATTTTGTAAGTTATCTTCAGTAGATGTAGACTTAGCGATGAAAAAGGAGTGGTCGTACAGAAAACATTACAATTTTGCATGTCACTGTCACTTGCTGATAATCGTCCTTCGAGTAAAGGGCTGTAAGTGAAAATCAGTTACCTAGATTGTGCACTATATACTAATTTGTTTAATGAGATAGGAATATCTTTATTAGATGTGGACCTATTCATGGAGATGACAATTATTCCGCGGGGAGGTCGACTGTGCATATATTAGGGACTAAAGGGGAAGCATATAAGGTATATACTGCAAAAAAATATCACTTTTAATTCACTTACACAATATTAGTAGAACATCGAATATCTAAAGGCATAAATTTATCTTTGAAGAAATTAGAAAATGTATTAAGAGTAATAAGAATATCATTTCCTCGATAGTTTACACGTCATTTGAAAGTTTTGATAACGGCTTATTAAGACATATCAAAAAGTCATTAGTACGTGTATCGATTAGATAGTGCGTTAATTTGATGGAGACAAGACAACGAGTCAGACCTGTGATTTTGCATCAGTAGTTTTCATGCACAATCCGCTCTGCACGTTCCAGAATCGAATCGTCCTATCAGCTGTCCCGCCGCCGCTACCGAGCACATTCGGTTGCCATGGACACCAACTGATTGCCTGTGAGTTGGAAAAACATTTGCATGTATTCCGGTAAATTCGAGAGTTTTCATTACTTTTAAGATGCTACATGTAAGTAAAATATGGAGATTCCTTGCAATGTTTCCCGCACGACATACATTATGTCTTCTATCCATTTATTTCATCCGAAATTGAAAACAATGTTAATATGGCAATCAGCCTACAGTCATATCAGATGATTTTTATATTTGGATTAAATAAAATTAATGTATAAAAGACATCATACGGGACACATTTCAATTAGGAAACGCCCAATACCAAAGCAGTATGATTACGATTTACATATCAGGGTAGCTTATGAGAGGAATGGCGAGTGACCTGAAGAACTGAATGGGGCGTAATAAAAATGTCACATCTTTTGGGAATGTTTCTAATATTATTTTTGTAGTTTATTTTATCATTTTTCTCTACACGTGTTTTAAAACGAAAGAGCAGATAACAAGGCGTGAAACTTGCTGCAGTTATGTGCAACTCCTTATGTTTGGGGGAGAATATTTCATCCAATATTTGATTTCTTGGTTAACAGTTATACTGTTCATAATAATACTTTGTCATTTTACGTGATCTTTGCGACAAAGTCGCTACGTAAGTCTTTACAAAATTAATGTACACTTCTCTTGACTTCTTAAAAATAAACCACAAACATAACAAATCAAAACAAAACAAAACAAAAACCACAAATAGATGAAATTATCTCACAAACCTTAACAGCTGCTTGATGTTGTGTCAGGGAGTAGAGCGGTTCCGACCCGGCCATGGCCCGGGTAGAGTCCCAAATATTGAGGAGGTTGTCGTTTCCGCCACTGGCGATGTATTTGCCGTCGGGACTCCATGCCATACCGCACACTTCTTGGGTGTGGCCCTCGTTCGACGCCACCAGGTGCTCTGCGATTCGGACGTCGTGGTGGTGAATGTTGCCAGATCGTCCTCCACTTCATAGAAGAAAAAAAAAAGGAGTGAAAAGGGGCAGTTCGAAGATTGGAAGTCGTTTTTATACTTTAGAAAGTAGATCAAGAATGTAGCAGTTATATGATGTCGTTATTTTGCAAAATTAATAAATTTCCTAGAAACGAAAGTGAAAGTGTGGTGAAATAATCGGACCATGCCACTTCCAACTTGTGCAGGATATGTTTATCCTCTGCCATACCAGAGGCGTATCCTGGCGAGCGTTTCATCAAGCGTTTTGTCAGTGATTTTACCGACAACTGTTATAAGCTACTGAAATCCTTGCATCTGATTGGCTGAGAGCAAATTTATCAGTAAAAATCACTGACAAAACGCTCGATGAAACGCTCCCCTGAAATTTATAAACAGGAGGGGTGCCATCTTTCCCGGTGATGGCCGCGGAGGTCCTCCACCTCCCTTACACTACTCGGATAACGCTACTGCTGTCATTTGGATGTTATAGGCCTATAGTACTGCCGCTGTGGTCAAGATAATTCCTATAGCCCCTCTATCTTTAAATTCGGTTGACTCTACGTGTTTATAAAGAGCATATGCTTAGGTTATCAGCTTGGGGCTGCAGCTATCCCCTATATACCACCCCCCCCCCCCCCGAATTTTTCATTTACCAATATTCAGTCACCACCTCACATTATTTTGTTCAGAGAGTGAGATTCAGTTTTTTTTTTTATGTCTTATCTAGCATATTTTGATGAAAAAATACTTTTTCAAATAAAGTTTCATAATTTAAAAACAAACAAACAATTGTTAATCGGGCAATCAGTTATACACCTTGATCTATGATAAGAAAGAGCTGGTGTTTCGTTCGGAAACTTATTCATACCTTGACAGAATATAATTATTCCAGGCGAGCGATCCGACCCTTGCGGGATGACCTTCCATACATCGTAGACACTTGTGTTTTACCACGTCCCAGAGCTGTAGAAGTTAACAATGTAAAAACTAAATTGCTCTGGCTCGTTGTCATAAACTAAAATATCAATTGCATTATACATGTATGCTGTAATAGAGTATTGAAGTGCATGGGAGAGGGGAGGGGGGGGGGGGGGGGGGGGGGGGGGGGGGGAGGGGGAGGAAGTTGTGGAAAGAGGAAGAGAGTGAGATATAGAGATAAAGAATAGAGTTGAGAGAGAGAGAGGGGAGGGAGAGGGGGAGAGAGGGAGGGAGGGAGGAAAGGGGAGAGGGGGAGGGAGTTGTGGAAAGAGGAAGAGAGTGAGATATAGAGATAAAGAATAGAGTTGAGAGAGAGAGAGGGGAGGGAGAGGGGGAGAGAGGGAGGGAGGGAGGAAAGGGGAGGGAGGGAGGGAGGGAGGGAGGGAGGGAGGGAGGGAGGGAGGGAGGGAGGGAGGGAGGGAGGGAGGGAGGGGGAGGAGGGAGGGAGGGAGGGAGGGAGGGAGAGAGAGGGGGGGAAGGGATTGAGGGAGGGAGGAAGAGAATGGAGAAAAAGAAGAGAGCGGAGGGACAGGGAAAGATACCCGGAGCCAGTACAGTCTGAAAGTGGAAGAAAGGGAGATGGAGAGAGCGGCGAGACAGAGGGGTATGAGATGTCAAATTCTGATCTTACAAAAGTGTTTTTTATTAGTCATAGACGAGATCAATTTGAATGTAAGAGAAAGATTATAGTTCCCTACCAGAACCTGTCCCAGCGAGTTCCCAACAGCGAGGACATCCGAGTCCTTGAGCCATGCCAGTGACGAAATGTAATCCCCTGGACTCTCCAACTGAAAGAGATGGTCTATCTCACCCGAGTTGGCATTCCATAGATAGACCGTGTTGTCTAGGGCGATGCCCAGGATGTTCTTGGAACTCCAGTCCATTAGGTTCAGATCTTTGATAAAAGAGAAAGTAACACCACAAAAAGTTGGAGTAAGACACCCCTTCTTCCCTAGATATTTCAAAATGGAAAAAAAAACTTGTTTGAATGCCACACACGTTTTCATAAATACCCAATCAGCGACGTGTATGTGTCATAAAAAAGTATACTTTCTTCTATAAAACTATATTTATATCCCATCCAAACCATTTGCCAACCATTGAATATTGCTGTTAATGCCATCCAGTTTGCACTAATGATAATTTCATTAAATAAATCGGATCTTGTTCCTTCGTAACGGCCTGAAAATCTAACTTCTTTCCGTCGACTGAAAAAAATAATATTCCCTAATATTTTCAAATCCAATATATCAAGTACATAAATCCCCCCCCCCCCCCATCCCCCAATGGAGATATCCGTTTTTATTATTGTTATTATTGTAATTATTATCATTGTTATTATTTTATTTGGCAAATCAATATATACATGAACAATCAAATTGACAATGAAAACAAAATTGTGTAACAGTAGTTTTAATAGCTTGTCTGCGAATTTTTAAACTTGTACGTCCCCCCCCCCTCCTGCAGCTGGAATCCTGGATTTGTGACAACCTTTTTTGTATTTTTTATAAGGCTACAGAGGTATGTGGTAGGGCAGGACAGCAAAATATTACAGAAAACTTACAAAAGTCGTCCCTGAGTTCAGGCGCGTCGAGAATGCGTTCTGCTGCCTGAGGAATAAAACGGCTGGAAGCTTTCTTTGGTCGGTCTTGAGGCTTGGACGAACTATAAAGGACCTTCAAGTTGTTACAGTAGCCTTCCAGGAGAGAAAAGAAGAGTAAGAGTAAGAAAGTTAGAGTAAGAAAGAGAGAGAGAGAGAGAGAGAGAGAGAGAGACAGAGAGACAGAGAAGAAGAGAGGGGGTGGGGTTAGAGAAATAGAAGAGATATTATCATCTACATGTATGTTATCCATGTGACTTAATTTTTCTCAGTATCGAGATAGATAATTGTTATGGAAGTAATGGATCATCCTGTTGAATTTGTTTCAAGGTCATCTCATCACTTATGTTGCCTGATTAAGATGGTGACACAATGAAAATGATGAAATACATAACAGTTAGTACGCGTCAGTGCATTATAGGCTTATATGATTTTTTACTATTTTTTTTTATATTGCACACCTTTCAACTTCAAGCTCCCTGTCTTTATCTCCTCTCTCTCCTTACTCTCTCTCTCTCTTTCTCTCTCCCCCTCTCTCTCCCTCTCCCTCTCTCTCTCTCTCTCTCTCTCTCTCTCTCTATCTCTCCGTTCCTACCTTCCTGTGCTTTAGGTGCTCTTTGTTTGAAAGTCAGTATCTTCGCATCCTGGTGATCACCGAGCTGGTCTTTGATGGCTGCAGTGTTGTAGGTCGAGACGGTCTCGGCTTCGTGCATCCCGTCCGAGGTCGGCTGGTCGCCTTGGGTCATCTTGAAATGGCTCAGGTCGTAGTCCATCATAGCCCGGTTTGGGATGAATCTTCATTTGTCAGTGATAGGGAGACAGCCGTTTTTGGAGGACAAAGATGTCCTCTGTAAACGAGACAAGTTCCACATCAGTGTATACGCCTGACCTTTGAGCCACACTACTCAGTCCGCCTTTCTGTTACTACTGCAAAGAAACTCTGTGCAGAGTACTCGTCCGATGCAATTTAAATATCTTTTTAAAAATCAACTGTAGCATTAAGGGCTGGTCAGACCTCGCCGATAACGATAACGATAACGATAACGGTTTTCAATAATGATACACTCCACAGCTGCCCAAACATTGTCATTGACATACACGAGCATATACTCACCCATACACACACTTTTAATGGAAAATCTGGTTACTGTTATCGTTAAGGTCTAACCAGAATTCTCTCATTCCTAGGCTTAGTACAGGGACCAACCGGTTCCCGTAGGCAAAGGGTTAAATCCTTTAAAAAAAATCAAATGTGGCAAAATGTTCACGCGTGTTCACTGATGCGGACTTTGTCTCGTTAATGGAGGACAATCGTTGTCCTCCAATAACTGGTGTCTCCCTGAATGTAAACATAAATGAATTACATGTTTAAAGCCAAGAAATAGTAATGAAGAATAGTTATCATTTTACCTTTTCTCAACTGATGTACACATAGCAATGTTAGCAGGTTCCTTTATTTCTTTTATTCTAATATTCACTGTCATGATGATAGCTATAATACAAAGTTACGATAAACAAAAGAGAAACAAAGAGTCATTCCTGCACATTCATGAAGGATTACTAGGTCATCTACTAGCTATAGTATTTACTTTGTTGACAAATGGCGGAAACATCTGATAATTTTCCCCTCGGTCACTTATCCCCATGGATAACTGACCCTAAAGTTGTCCTCCTGAGTAATTGTCCAAGAGGAGATTTTAGATTAAGCTGGGGCCCACTCTGGGGGCACATTAATTTTTTTTATTTTTTTTTTTTTGGGGGGGGGGGGGGGGGGTGTTGTTTAATGAAGTTATGCCAAACTGGGACAAGCCGGGGGGATGCCCCAGTCAACCTCATGCATCCACCACTGATAATATGCATGCATGGCACCCAGATTTATAAGACGATAGGCCTACCTGTCTCCACCTTGATGTTGCTTGAGCGCTTCTCTGCTAGGTGTCTTGCTAGCCTTCTTCGTATTCGGTGATTTACAGGGTGTTTGTTTAGAGCTGGCTCTTCTTGACGGTGTCTTTTTAGACCCACGGGAAGGCGTTTTCTTAACGTTGGAAGGTGACAAAGCAAGCCCTCGCTCTGAAATGTATGAAGCAGGGAATGAAAAGAATTATGGCTCTCTGAAAAAAGGGCAATAAGTATATGCGAATAGGTATATTTTTTTTTCGAGGGGGGGGGGGGGGGAGGGGGCACACGTACGTATAAAAATAATGTATTCACCTCATCAAATTCCGACATAATGTTCAGTGTGCCCCCTTCCCCGTTTGACTTTAATTTTCATGATCTAAAGTCAAAAGAAAATCATCCTTCGTAAACTATTATATGATTCATTATTTTAGGCCTACGTTATGAAATCTATAATTCGTTAGTTTTAAGCGTTATTATCCATATTATTGTAATGTCATTGCCATCATTATTACCACGTACCATTATCATCGTCATTATCACCATCATGATCTTCATCACCATCACCGTTATATTGCCATCTTCATCACCACCATCGTCATTATCATAATTATAATTATCACCACCAACACTGCTATCATCATAATCAACATTAACATTATCATCATCATCATCATCACCATCATCTTCATCATCGTCATCATCATCATCATCATCATCATCATCTACATCATCGTCATCATCATCATCATCATCATCATCATAATTATCACCACCAACACCGCTGTCATCATAATCAACAACATCAACATCATCATCAACACCATCATTATCGTAAGCATCATCACCATCATCATCATCATCATCACCACCACCATCATCGTATATCATCACCATCAACATCATCAACATCAGCTTCATCACAACCACCAATATCCTCGTCCTCATCCTTCTCCTCATCATCTCCCTACCTCTGTTCTCCATAGCCTTTCGTTGCCACCTTGGTAGATCGCTCCCACCTCCCATGGTGAGTGGACCATCCAATCGGATTAACTCATTCACAGTCGTCTCGAACTGAAGATGAGACATGTTGATGGGTGTAGTTTTTTCTTAGTTTCGTCTTATCAAGCTTAGTGGATCCGAATGTAACGCGAAGTCTTGTTCTATGACAAGAAATTATGAGAATGACAATGCACAAAAGTTTTGAATATTATTTTTAGAACCGTTTTAAATGATAGGGTAAGCAACCCCGCGTGGCAAGCACTGGAGACTCTCGACTTAATAAAAATTTCAAAATGACAAACTTTAACAATAAACTAATTACGAGTCTTTTCTTTTGAAGGCCCAAATTTAAATTGAAAGGACCTCAGTATAAATTGCCTTGGAACACAGATTACAAATAAGACATCGCCCCAAGAAAAAAAGCATGTAGATGTAAAATATATTTATTACTCTAATATTCTCGAGAAGCCACGCCTATAGTCTATATAGCACTTCCGTTGAATCTTAAAATAATGACTTATGTGGGGAGTGAGAATAGACAGAAAGAGCCATCTTAATGCATTTGTAATATTTCCATGGCAAAGGCATGCGGTATGCGTCAAAACATCTGAAGAAAATTATTTTCTGATACAGATTTGGATTTTTAACCCAATCAAGATCGCTTTCTTTTATATAACTAAGCATCCAGTTAAATTTCAACTAACTTAATAACAGTTGATCTCTTTCGAAATGTCATTATTTGTTTCCCAACAGAGATTTATGCGTCATCATCATGCATTTAATCTGTGAAATAAAAGGAGTAAACAAATGCTTACCTGAAAATATTCAATAATTCGATGGTAACCTTATAGCTATCTTCAGTGCTCTAGTTAACCATGAACGTATAGTTGCGCTGTTCTTTTTCAAACGAACTTGAAGTCGTCCACTCTGCTACGAACACTCAAACCCTGTACTTTGTCATGTGGAAGTTAGTTAGCGATAGCATGTGGGGTTGTCTGTCAACTTTTTGTTATCAAATCTTCCATGCGTGTAATTTGGAGAAGAAAAAATGTGCAATGCAGGAATCGCCTATCAAAGTATGCAATGGTGATCTGGAATTCAATGAAATTCAAATAGTAGATCACTTTACTAATGTATTCACATTCCATGCATACTTTTACAACAAAAGCTCCTCTCAGCAACTCAAAGATTTGCGTGAGGCTTGGCCGACATAGCATCAACTATTGTATGTAAGGTGGATTCCATCCGTTGTTATTATACAGAGCAGGCGAATAAATAATAGTTCGTTACCAGGGGTTCGGGAATTTTTTTTTTTTTTTAATGACATGCCAATTAATTTCAGTGAATGGGAACATCATAAAGTTCAAATGCTGCTCCATGTTATACACCGATTCGGAGAGATGAACATGGAAGTATTCAGCCGCCTCGACTGGGCGGGGGGGGGGGGGGGGGGGGGGCGGGCATCAAATATGCTAAATAATAATTAAAACATTCCCGCTTTAGTTCAGGGACGGCCATGCACCTTTCTGTTTACACAAGACTTTGAACCATCTACTGTAAGTTATGCTCTTGGATGCCCCCCCTCCCCCCCCCCCCCCCCCCCCGCTATGGTGGACGAAGTACTACAGCGCTCCCCCAAACTTTGGAAGCCGAATCGTTCGATATAGGTATGCCATCTTGAACATTTTAATAATTTCAAGGGGAAATTAGGCCTGGACATCTCTGTAATCGTTGAAGAAAACGTTTGAATGTTTGATTAATCTTTAATGTTTTCGCTTTTCTCTCTCTCTCTCTCTCTCTTTCCCTTGCCTCTCTCCCATCTTTCCCCTTTTCTCGCAATTCTGTTCTCTCTCTCTCACCCCTTGCCTCTGTCCTTTCTCTCCTTTCTGACCGATCGACTGTTCTCCACTTCCTTCTCCCCCTCTCTTTCATACCTCCCCCTCCCTCCCCTTATCTCTCTCTCTCTCTCATTTATCTATCATGTTTTCCCCCCATTCAATGCCCTCCTCTCTCTTTCTCTCTCTCTCTCTCTCTCTCTCTCTCTCTCATTTATCTCTCATGTTCTTTTTTCCCCCCCATTCAATCCCCTCCTCTCCCTTTCTCTCTCTCTCTCTCTCTACTTTTCATACCCTCTCTTTTCTCTCTCCATTCAAAATAAAACCTTACAAAACAAAACACTAACAATGACGACAGATATTTCAATTTGCATGTCTTTATTTGATCCATATTTCATGTGAAAGTACACCAGGCACTGAAGTATATAGGAAATATACATAGCACGTTCTTCTTTTTACGAAAACTCAAAGCATGCATTCTTATTTTGATGCTACAACTATACAATATGCAGTGCTATCAACAAATTCTATTTAATGAACTTATATCACATTCTATATTGCAAAACAAGCATACCTATTACACAATGAAGAAATGAAAGACAGTACAAAGTCAAATAAAAGCTTGACAGAAACTTCCTCTTTTTTTTTCATGAACATAGCACCATTCATTACAAAGAAATATTCTAAAAAGCTAGTCTATATACAGGTATCACTTTAAAGATTGATAGTGCTGCACAAAATAAACATTTGGATTAAATGAAAGAATTTTACGAATAATTACATGAGCATGCATGTATCTCAACTGAATCGAAGTTCTACATAAATCATCTCCAACAAACACATTTGCACATGATAATTTAACGAACAGTTAAATCCAACACCTTCAAATGGAAAGACGACACAAAATGGATACATCACAATTGCAAAATCAACGGTTTGCAAGAGCCTCAAGCATGCAAACTTTATAATATGGCAAAATGATTCGCTAGAAATGAAAAGGTACATGCGCAAGCTGGCTTCTTTCAAGTAGTGCTGAGATTTTAAAAATGTTTAGAATACTCAGACAAATAAAACCTTGCAATAAATTTTTTTAAAGTTTGCAGTGAATTTTAAAGACATCCAGGATAACATAAGGTATTCGAGGTGTCCTAACTTAAATTCTCACAAAAGTGTGTTTTTCAACCTTTTAGCGGAAATAAATGAAATTTCAGTGCTGACGACACATTGTACACGTAATGTACATTGCTACATCACTTTTACTTCTCACTGAGATATTTTCCATTCTGACCATAACTCACAGTTGTAAATGTACTTAATATCATCCATATGATTTAATATCAAAATTACAAAGGATCATAAATTGCAATTATACACATTACACATATACATTTTTGTACACACTGTACATAGGAATTCATTCATGATATACCTGTACCATATAAAAATGCAGCTATTTCATTTGAATAGACTTCAGCAACATAGTAGCATTGTACTAGTGATATCTACAACACATGCGCATGAACATTTCACATATACATGTATGTAAGTGATCTAAACACAAAAAGACAAAAAGTTTACATCAGAACTAATCAAAAGAATGGGACAAGTTGGTACATGCATTCCAATTCAATGCATACTCACTTTGCACAGGTTAGCTTTTGAAGCATTGCCAGAGGACTACCTGATACTAGAACTCAAGGGAGGCCAACCATTTCCAAACCAGAGAAATTTACAAAGGACAAGGCTTTAACAAAATATAGAACAAATATCCAAGTAGATCCAGTTCAAATGACACAAAAAATAAAAACTAAATTCATGAAGTATGGTGGTTGATCCAGTGTCTGAACACTTTTCAGAAAATCAACGATAGAAAATTAAATATCAAACGAATATCTGTCAAACTTACATAATGAATGCTCAAAGTCCTACAGAAAAAGAAGTTGATGGAATTTTAAAAAGAAAACCTAGATTTAATACGATATTCCCTTCCGAGTGAACCCCTTCCCAACGACGCGGCGTGTTGGTCCCTTGAAAAAGGTACTGTATTTCCTAACGTGTGAAACCTATGGGAAAAAGACACACCTTTGTTTCAATAGTGTGGTTTTCATACGCGTAATCCCAAGCGTATGAAAACCCATTTTAGGCGCTTAACTGTACACGTTCGGTAATACAATCTGTTCGGAATTACAATCCTTGACTATACTTTAACTTTAGAGTGAAGTCATTCCTCATGATATTGGACAATGATAACATGGTAATGTTCATTTTGAAAGCAGCTTGGTTACAGTAGATATTTAAAAGTAGAATACAAGTTCAGAAAAGGTTCACCGTATGTATATTCAGCTTTTCTAGAAACTTTCAACCCCAATGCTCTTTTGAGCCTAAGAAGTATCTTATTTCTAACTAGAGAAGGTATGTTTCATGGACTTTTTCAGCCCCTCAAAAAAGAAGAAAGATGTGTTATTTAGTTAAATTTAATCACTGTTTATCAAACATTACACTACCAGTATTGCAAAATTCTGTTGTACATGTAACATTTATCTTTGGCAAAAAGTGCTTCCAAGGCATTACATGGCTTTGTATAAAAATACACATCCTTCTGCAATGTTTCATAACATTTCTCTTTAATAATGATACAAAATATGTTTCTTAAATGCTGTCTGTTATCTAATGAATTGTCCTTGCCATGATTTTGAAAACAAAAATAAATAATATACATGTAACAAAATAAATAAAGCTTTAAAAAGTGACATTATCCAGAATAATCTACAAAGAAATCCTTTTTTCACACCCTTCATGTTTAAAACATAATCAGATCATCTATGAACAAACAAGATCAGAGGAGCTAAATTCACAAATTTACATCACAAGAAGATGAAAAGTTTTATACTTCATACAGGGAGGGGGCAACCACAAAATTTATTCTCACTTACGTGTGCCTCAAAAAATATGTAGTATGCATATACATCCAAAAATGCAGCAATAGAAATAGTAAGTACAGTGAGAAAAACTTTAATGTATTTCAGCAAAAGTCTTAATCATGAGTACAGTACATGTATATGACACAAGAGGACATCGAAAGATTGAATTCAAGATGGATGGTGGGGGGGGGGGCAAATTTTCTATTTTTTATTGATTAAACAAAGAATGCAGCAGAAGGAACAACAACAAGTACAATGTATTTCAGCAATAATCTTCACATTTAGCATACTGTGTATAATTGGGTAACGAAATATCATATTGATTCTTTGTCTTGATTTACAAAAGGAAACAACCACTTGAAATGGATTCTACGATGTATGTCAGAATAGGTCTCAAAATCTAGCAAACCACAATGGATATAAAAGAATGGAAAAAGTTTGACTTCGATATGGGGAGGGGGCATTAAAAAAAAAAAAGTTGTACTTGCCTCTTAAAATATTTCTTTAAAACTTATTCAGCTGTAGTTATAACAACAAATTCCAATAATAGCCTCTATGTAGAAGGCATAGGATATTGCACTTCTAACTAATGAGTTCAGTTTGTAAGCATGTAGCCTATTATACTATTTCATGAAAAGCACATTGTAACATTTACAAAATTGATAAGACACTCAAACCCCAACAGAGAGATGTGAGTTGGTCTAACAGTAATGTCCACGGTCAGCTCTCTGTCTTTGCCTACAAACTGACTCAGATCAGACCCAGGTTCGAAACCGAGTCACGTCTTTTGGATGTGACATTAAAGGTCGGTCCCAGACGCAAATAATCATATCAAACGGATACACGTCTGTAAAAACACAATTACACACAAACACACTATTTTTTTTTGGTGGGGGGGGGAGAGCTTTACTCCTCAGGAAAAAGAAATATTACAGTCGCATGAAGCCAACAGATTTTAGAGTCTCTCAAAGCAACATACATTTGTATACTATGAAGATTCATATATCATATGAATACCACTGAGGGAAGAAAGCAACAACTTAAAATTGTCACAACTTTAGTGGACTTGTTCTGATACCTTAATAAAAGTCAGGAACATTTACATAATGTTGTTGAATGGAAATTAAAAAGCTCCTAAAATCGGATCTGTGACAATACATTCATAAACATGACTGAATGTATGAATACACTTTCATGTAACAGCTGCATGTACTACAAGTGTATCAAAGGTTAGTTACACTCTTGAGTTTTGGGTGATGATGGTAACATACATAATCCAATAAAATTCACAATGAATGTTAAAGAATAACTTCAAACTACATTTAATAATAAACATAACGTAGATGTACATAGAAGTACAATAAGCACAGAAAAGCAAAGAAATCCCCCAGATGGGGCTATCAATAAATATGGAGTCCCGTATGTGCATTTTTGTGCTGGTAATTTTTCAGTATATGCAATTTTCAGCAGATTTTTGTGCTCCTGTAAACATTTTGCCAGTCCAAATGACTACTTTATTGCTCAATCAACAGGAACTTCAGTACGATTTGCAATTTCTCAGAAAATGGCATTTTCCTCACCACAACTCAAAAATTATCTTCAATTTCCTCTATGCCAATAGAATTATGAACAATGATGATGACAAATTTTCAATAATGGAGCCTTTAGTTCATATTGCAGGTTTCATTTTGAAATTTGGCATGAAATGTCATATGTACTTGAAAACCGTGTATCTTCCTCTTTCAAGAAAAAAAAAGGAATAGCTACTACACGTAAGCTCACCCAAGCTTTTCTTGGGTGAGGTTTAGCGGCCAAGAGCACCGAAAGTCTTCAGAGAGCACATGATGCTATTCTGCACATGGAACTTGAAGACTGTTCCCCGATCCAAACACCTCTGCAAGTTCTTTCTGTGCAGCCACAGCCTCCATCATGGACTTAAAGATGGAGTTTGGCTTTTTCATCAAAACGGCTGGACGGTCAAACTCGGCAATCTGTAGAAGAAAAATAATAGAAAAGAATCCAAGAATCTTTGATCATTATGTCTGTTTATACAGTATAATGTACAGTGTAGGTTTAGTTAAATCACTACCTTGTGGTTAATGAAAAAAGGCATTAGGGTAACGAGCCTAATTTCCTCATCTTTGGATTCCTTGGTGAACATTTTTTGAGGACAGACTTCAATGACAATATTTATGGTGAGCCAATCATTCCACTCTTGTGATGTCAGATTAGCTGAACCATGAGTGCAGTTTTCAATGTGTTTGCTTGACAGAACATCAATGATTGTACAGTTTCTAGAAATCATCAAGGTGGGAGTTCTTACATCGTTGTCATTGCACATGTAACTATGCAATGTAGTTAAGGCTCGTTCACATATGGAGTGGTACACCGCCACATCTTTTTTTTTTTTAATGTGCAAATGAAAGGCAAGTGGGGATGAAAAAAATGTAGCTGTGCACAACAAAGTCCTACCTGTACTCACTTATAAGATGCACAAATATGAAGCGCATTACACTTTAAACAACAAATCATCATTGTTATCTTCCAGGTGGTATAGATAAAATTTCTTACTTTTCCGTCATCCATGACGAGGATGCGATGTGAATCTACGATGGTGTTGAGACGATGCGCTATGGTGAGCATGGTACAGTCTTTGAAGGCCTCTCGTATGGTGGCTTGGATGAGAGTGTCTGTCTCGCTGTCAATGGCCGCTGTAGCTTCGTCTAAGAACAAAATCTATGGTAGAAAGCAGTGAAAAGAAATTTTTTAATAATCTTAGGTTTATATAGTCTTATAGAGAATCAATCACCCAAAAATACGTTGCCCTGAATATTTTTTGGTTCCATGTATCAAAAATATAACCGTAGCTGCAAATATTACTTCTGTAAAGAGAAATGACAATTTAAAATACTCTACAAATGAAGGTAAAAGTGATCTGCAAGTAGACTACTCGATGAACCAGGAGGTGCGCACGGAAAATCAAGTCGGACATCGGTCCCGTGTAAGGGGTAGTTATCATTTATTTTCTGCAAACTCCTTAACCATTCACCTATAGAATGTCAGGTAAAATTTTCGGGGATTGATTTTGTATTTACCAGCTGTAGCATAATAATTTTTGCTGGATTTCGTGCATCCACAGAAATTTGGAATGAAGTGAAAGGTTTTTATTGTTCCTTTTTCATTTCCCCACCAAATTAGAGACTGGTAATAATCAGTTCTTTGCTCACCTTACTGTTCCTCAACAGTGCCCTTGCCATGCACATAAGCTGCCTTTCACCCACTGAGAAGTTCTCACCATTCTCCACGACTGGTGCCATCAGCTGCTGGTCTAGTTTGCTTATCTGAGGTGAGAAATTACAACAGAATTACTCAACCTTGAGATTTTATATCTCATCCCTGCTTCATAAAACTTGTCACCAAAAATAAGATACAATAATTGATAAAAGCAACTGGTGTCCAAACATTTGATTAGCCGAGGGCAAATATGTTAAACACATGTATAACTGTGGGAATTGGCAATTAAAACAAGATTTTGTTAATGCATTCAACAGCAAAATAAAAAGAACTTAATGCAAATAAATGGCAAGTGGGTTTGAGAAGAAAAAATATGCAAGTAACAAAGGCTCCCATGGGTAGATCACTTTATTTTGTAGATAACTTTATTTTGCTATGGCAGTTTTAAGGCAGTCTACAATATCATATGGAAAAGAGGTTTAACCAAAACAAAGAGAAGACATACCGTATCCTTCATATGAGTTCTCTCCAAGGCTCTCCATATATTTTCATCTGAATGCTCATTAAATGGATCCAGGTTATACCTTTATACCATGTCAGCAAACAGTAAAAGAGAAAAGGAGTGCAATATGGCGTCATAATGGGAGTTTGGAATAGGACTTAATACTAAATCATTGAAATATTGGCTGAAAATCCAGTAAAACCTAAACCCAAATATTGAGCTTACACGAGACTGCCTTCTTCCACATAAAACAATAAATATATTTTATCCAGTACGCACAATGATGACTTGCTGCCGTGCACAAGGATTTATTGATAAATGAAGTTGGTATTAAAAGGAAATTTTAAAACTTAATCTATGTTTATAACATGTTTCTGGCAAACTTTTACGTCATCACTGTGAAAATATGATTGAAGTACAACATCCCCTTTGTGTAACTATGAAATTCTATATCATCTACACCTTCTTGTTATTACACCCATCATTCTAAAGCCAACTTTAATTACTCGCTGTGAAGCTTAATTCCTAGGAAAAAAAAAACAACCTTCATTTGTACTCTTTAAAAATCATTGTAAGTCGTTTTTATTGTCTTGTGGTAAACCTTAGGTCAACTGAATGTAAAGATATAAGTAACAAAAACTTGCTGAAAACCGCATACCCTGAAATTTCTCCAACAACGATATGTATACAATTCTGTCAGAATTATTTGGCAGATGCTATTCATATATAAATGGACATAGAAATATGTAGAGATAGTTTTTTTTAGATTCTTTTAGAAATTATCTTTCCTTGTTACCAATACTCCAGATTACATGTATCTTTAATCATTATTTGTACGAAGGACTTTTAGCCTACAAGTAAAATAGTGTATCTCATGGTTTGCGCTAAAGTTCCCAAATGACTGGGCTGTAATTTTTCATTATCTCATGGTTCAGGGTGCACGACTGCGCATAAAAGGAAATACGCAATTGAATACGCAAAGG
The DNA here is from genome assembly GCA_025618425.1 of Heliocidaris tuberculata. Taxonomy (NCBI): domain Eukaryota; kingdom Metazoa; phylum Echinodermata; class Echinoidea; order Camarodonta; family Echinometridae; genus Heliocidaris; species Heliocidaris tuberculata. Next base: position 24,439,941 of record CM046850.1, read on the forward strand.
CTAAGACAATGGATGTATGCGGGCAGCCCTTGTAAAATGCTTGGGTAGGGACAAAATTAGTTTCTCTCTCCGTTTGCGTAATGTGCAAATAAATACAAAAACGTAAGGATGGTAATGGAAGATGAAGTACAAGGTTTCATACAATTAATAATAATAATAAATATTGAATGACTCTTCTTTCATGGGACACAGGGGTACATCGCACTCGCTTGGAAAATATCACTTAAAGTGTACCAACCACATGAAAAAAGAATTTGTATACCGCTAGGAAGTATAAAATTAACCTCAAAGAACTTTATCTGAAATTGTATAGGTCAACAGTTTAGGAGTATGAAGGAAATAAAGGATAACATGAAGGTGCTCATGTGAAACCGAACCTCTGAGATGGGTTCCGCACGAGCCCTTATCTTGGCGAGCACGTACGGGTGCATTGAGTAGTCTACTCACAAGTCGCTTTATGCTAACTTGTAATATCTCTTTATAGAAGTGATATTTGAAGCCCATATTTGAAATATAGTATAATGACATGGAACCTCCAACATACAGAGTAAAATATTTTTTTTGTGATTGTTACCCTTTAAGTAGGTACAGGCCATTACCTGACTGTTCCTATGAAGAGGACTGGGTCTTGAGGAATGATGGATATCTTGGATCTTAGATCTCTTAGTCCAATTTTAACAATGTCCCTCTTATCTATGAACATGCTTCCTCCACATATCTCAGATAAACGGAAGAGAGCAATGCCGAGAGAAGATTTGCCTGAAGAAAGAGAATCAATATCAATATTCATATCATCGTCATCAACAAAATCAATAGAGTAACTCAAAGAGAAGACTTGCCTAAAGAAAGAGAATACCATTATCGACAACATTCCTTATTCATCAATCAATCATTGATGCCTACATGTATGCCGCCTCCTCCTCTTCTCCCTCCCTCCCTCCCTCCCTCCCTCCCTCCCTCCCTCCCTCCCTCCCTCCCTCCCTCCCCTCCCTCCCTCCCTCCCTCCCTCCCTCCCTCCCTCCTCCCTCCCTCCCTCCTCCCTCCCTACTCCCTCCCTACTCCCTCCCTCCTCCCTCCCTCCTCCCTCCCTCCTCCCTCCCTCCTCCCTCCCTCCTCCCTCCCTCCCTCCCTACTCCCTCCCTCCCTCCCTCCCTCCTCCCTCCCTACTCCCTCCCTCCTCCCTCCCTACTCCCTCCCTCCCTCCCTCCCTCCCTCCCTCCTCCCTCCCTACTCCCTCCCTCCCTCCCTCCCTCCTCCCTCCCTACTCCCTCCCTCCCTCCCTCCCTCCTCCCTCCCTCCTCCCTCCCTCCCTCCCTCCCTCCTTCCCTCCCTCCTCCCTCCCTCCCTCCCTACTCCCTCCCTCCCTCCTCCCTCCCTACTCCCTCCCTCCTCCCTCCCTACTCCCTCCCTCCCTCCTCCCTCCCTCCTCCCTCCCTACTCCCTCCCTCCCTCCCTCCCTCCTCCCTCCCTCCTCCCTCCCTACTCCCTCCCCCCTCCTCCCTCCCTACTCCCTCCCTCCTCCCTCCCTACTCCCTCCCTCCCTCCTCCCTCCCTACTCCCTCCCTCCTCCCTCCCTCCCTCCCTCCCTCCTCCCTCCCTCCCTCCTCCCTCCCTCCTCCCTCCCTCCTCCCTCCCCTACTCCCTCCCTCCCTCCCTCCCTCCCTCCCTCCTCCCTCCCTACTCCCTCCTCCCTCCCTCCTCCCTCCCTCCCTCCCTCCCTCCTTCCCTCCCTCCTCCCTCCCTCCCTCCCTACTCCCTCCCTCCCTCCCTCCCTCCTCCCTCCCTCCCTCCTCCCTCCCTCCCTCCCTCCCTCCCTCCCTCCCTCCCCCCTCCCTCCCTCCCTCCCTCCCTCCCTCCTCCCTCCCTCACTCCCTCCCTCCCTCCCTCCTCCCTCCCTCCCTCCCTCCCCTCCCTCCCTCCCTCCCTCCCTCCTCCCTCCCTCCCTCCCTCCCTCCCTCCCTCCCTCCCTCCCTCCCTCCCTCCCTCCCTCCCTCCCTCCCTCCCCTCCCTCCCTCCCTCCCTCCCTCCCTCCCTCCCTCCCTCCCTCCCTCCCTCCTTCCTTCCTTCCTTCCTTCCTTCCTTCCTTCCTTCCTCCTTCCTCCTTCCTCCTTCCTCCTTCCTCCTTCCTCCTTCCTCCTTCCTCCTTCCTCCTTCCTCCTTCCTCCTTCCTCCTTCCTCCTTCCTCCTTCCTCCTTCCTCCTTCCTTTTTCTTTCTTCTTCCTCCTCCTCCTCTCATCATCGTTATTGTCCTCAGTGGCAAGATCATCATCACCCTAAACCCTTACCATTCATAATAGCCAACATCAACTCAACAAAATCCTTTTGAATGTCTTGACCACCATTGACCATTCTTACCTGAGCCTGTCCGTCCCACAATTCCAATCTTCTCCCGTGGCTTGACATAGAACGTCACACCCTTCAGGACCAGAGGTAGGTTCTCACGGTAACGCATCTTCACCCTGCGGAAGGTGATGCGACCCTGCTCTGGCCATTTCTCTGGGGGCTCTTCTCCTTTGATAGTAGGGGCTGCCTCCCTTGGTAATTTCTTAAGAAAAAGGGTATTCAATTACAAATCAAAGATACATGTACAAGTATTTAACTCTTGGAAATACATGATGACGAAATCAGTCTAAATGTTCATGATTAGCAGGATACATGCATTCCTTTACTTATGATGATATCCACATGTATAGTATAAAATGCAATATCCATGTCCTTACACACACACTAACACCGAATAAAATCATATGAAAAAACTCCAGCTCATTACAGTTCTACTCAATAATGATTTACATACAATGTCATGTAAATGTCTCATGAATCATAGAAATCATTGGTGACCTGACATTTGCTCCTGCAACATTTTCTCCAAGCTTTAGCTCTTCAAAGATGCAAGGTTAGGGGTAGGGTTGGAATGGGGTTTTAGGTTAGGTTTATGATCAGGGTTACGGTAGGATATAAATGTTGTTTTAATCCAGGGTTGAGGATAGGATTCTAGTGTAAGGAATTGACCATGGTGCAATAGACCTCTTTACAAATATATTCAAATCTTACGCATACTTTTAAAACAAAGGTTGTTCTTGACAACCTGAAAGCTTGTCAGAGGCTTGTCAGGCATAGCAACAAGTAATGTATGCAAACTGGATCCCAAGTATTTTAGTTCATTCATAACAGGTTAATGGAATACCTTGTTACTAGGTCCCCAGGAAAGAAACATCCATAAATTTGAATAACTTTTTGAACAGGTCTACTGCCAGTGGTATTTTCCCACAGCATTTTCTCCAGGCTTTATGTCTTCGAACATGCAGGGTTATTCTTCGTGTTGTTATTGGGTTTTAGGTTAGATTTAGGGTAAAGGGTTAGGCTTAGATATACATGTACATGTACATTTCGTGTTTGGTCCAGGGTGGAAGTCAGGAATATGGTCTAGGGAATTGACCATGGTGCAGCTGTTGCTGGAGAATGTGTCACAGAAACAAAATCCTAAGGTCTGACAAGTACTCATTACTGGCTTGCTTGCTTGAAACACTACTCACCGTGTAGTCTATGATTCTTTGGACGGATGTAAATCTTGCCTCGACCTCAGCGGCTAACCTCAGAGTGAACTGGAATATACCTAGAAACTAAAGCACAAGGATGACAAAAAATAAACAAGGTTTGGTTGAAATCTTACATGTATTACCAGTTTATTTCTTTTTGCACAGTAGTGTTGTTACATGCACATGTGAACCTATGACCTTTGACCTCTTGCACCTCAAAGCTACTCTACACATGCACGCATATCCAAGTCTGACTTGGATTCCAGGCACAAGGATTTTATGTTATCTTTCATTTCCTTCATATTCCTTAATTGTTATTCTATAAAATGCAGGTAAGTTTTGCAGCAATTTTACAAGTTTTAAGTATGATCTGACATTGTTGACATGTCTTACCATTGTCCCTACCCTTCTCAGGAATATATGCTCTTGGAATTTCTTGTTTTACTGAAGTTCCAAACACTATGGATTAGCACCAAGGGTGTTAAAGGGGGTACCCAATGCTGAAACAATGTTAGTTCATTTAAAAGATCATGATTTTATTAGCAGAAAATCATCTGCCTTAAATTTTTTTTAAAATTCGTGTTGCCAGAAAATCCCCGAAATATGGTCAGATTTCAGGATATTTTGGCCCCTCAGCTGTGTCCCAATTTCAGCTAGGTAACCACAATGACGTCAAAGTGGTTACCTTGTCGCGCAATTATAGCAAAATGCGCGCAAGGTGTAATGCATTTTGTACAGTCTAGCGCGCAACACATCTGCAATACGCGAACCTGGGTAACCACTTTGACGTCATTGTGGTTACCTAGCTAAAATTGGGACACAGCTGAGGGGCCAAAATATCCTGAAGTCTTACCATATTTCGGGGATTTTTCTGGCAACACGAATTTTAAAAAAACTTAAGGCAGATGATTTTCTGCTAATAAAATCATGATCTTTTAAATGAACTAACATTGTTTCAGCATTGGGTACCCCCTTTAAACCCTGGTGAGAACCCTGCAGGAATTTGTTCCTTACCTGCATAGTAAATGTGAGAGCCAGGCCAGCCAGGCCAGGAGGTATCTTGCCGTGAGTTAGGACGATGGAGGTCGCAGTTAGGCAACCGAGAAAGCTGGTCATGATGTCGAAACGGGTAGCCAGCCACCGGTTGGCTAACATGAAAAGCATCAACGGAACAGAGTGTTTGTCCAACTGCTTCTCAAATCTGGTCAACAAAGAGATGAATGACAGACAGATGAAAAGATTAAAATCAATCATAAATTTCTGCCTTTACCAATATCTCACCAATCTCAAATATCTAGTTTTCTAATTGTCAAATCCCTTCTGTCAGCCCATTTGGAGTCAGTTTCATTATCGTTTGAAATGAATATCAACAGGGTTAAGTGGAGGTGTCGTGGTATAGTGGTTCATTCACTTGACTCTCATTCACTTGACTCTCGTTCACTTTACTCTCAATCCAAGGGTTGAGGGTTCAAATCTCAGCCTGGCACTAGCGTCTTTTGGCAAGACATTAATGATTACGGCAGCTGGAGCTAAAGCCAGGGTAATAATATCCAAACCCTTAGGAAGCGCATAGGGATGTTATATCATAATGTGATATGCGCTATACAAGAACGGTTTATTATTATTATTATTATTAATTACTGATTATTAATCATTTAATTTTGCCACTGCAGTTTTTTTTTTTTTTAAGTGGTTTATCATATCATATGTGAACAAGGCAAAAAGAGAGCAATAAATATAGAAAAGATGCCCTTATTTCCAAACATATAACAAAAAGTTTAGTTTTCAGAATCAAAACACCACATAATAATAATAATAAAAATTGCAGTTGGATTCATAAAGAACTTTTTCCATAGGAGTCAAAGTGCTGAATACTATAATCATAATCCCAGCTTCTGCTAGGCTATCCTGATATCGCACTCAAGCAAGGAAAATCTTTGTACCGGGTACCCGTTACCTTCACCTGGGTGGAGAGTGGCAAACGAATATCAATGTCTTGCCAAAGGACTTTAGTACTTACTTCTTGACAAATTCATCTTTCTTCCTGTAGGCGTGGATGGTGGAGAGACTGTGCATCGTTGTGGTAACGTGTGAGAACCAGGGCGAGCGGAGAGTATTATCCAGCATCTTGATGTTCCGGAGACCGGGGCGATAGAACCGGTTGAGGCCACCAAAGAAGAGTACCAATGCAACCACGCCCACCAAGAACCAGGGGAAGATGTAGATGACGGTCAAGAGGTTGAAGAGGACGAAGATGCCGTTTTGGATGAGGGACTCCATGACGAACGGGAGACGGATATCGGCTGGAGGAATAGAGGGGCAAAGGATGTTTGATAAAAATGACAATAATAGATGTGGGAGCATTGCGGTATAGTGGTTTCATTCAACCAACTCTCAGTCAAAAGGTTGAATCTCTGCCTGGTGCATATGCCCTTAGATGAGGCATTTTATCTACAGTTGTCTCTCTCCATCCAGGTGTTAAATGGGTACCTGGCAGGATTTATTCCTTAAAATGCATCACACGCTATTTACGGCTGCCGCAGCTAAAGCTATGGTAATAATAATTCAAATCTATGGAAGCACATAGGGATGAATAATATGTGCTATACAATAACGGTTTATTATTATTATTATTATATTTATGCCATTTTAACAGGCCCTACCATGCTCATTCCCACTATAAACATGTTTGCACCCTAGCTGGTATTTATTTACACACCTGGGTAGAGAAAAACAAAGTAGATAAAATGCTTTGCTTAAAGAGAAAAGTCTTGTACCCGGGTTTTGAACCTATGACCTTTACACCTCCAGTATAGTGTTTAAACCAAAGATCTCCCAAGCATTTATTCTATCTATCTATCTAATTATCTATCCATCTATCAATCTACATTTATCATCTTTTTCTCTCACTCTCTTTACATTCATCAAGATCATTAGAGAATCTCTTGAGGATCTGTCCAGATGGAGTAGTATCAAAGAAAGCGATAGGACTGTGGATAATCTATCTATCCGTCTGTCTATTTATACATCTATCTATCCCTCTATCCATTTATTTATCTTACTCTCTTACTTTCATCAAGATCTTTGGAAAATCTGTTGAGGATCTGTCCAGACGGAGTGGTATCAAAGAAGGCCATAGGACTGTGTATGATGTTGAGGAAGACCTTGTTATGTAGTTTTGAAGCTGCTCTCAGAGTTGTCTAATAATTATCAATAAAAGAAATAGAATACAATTTTCATAATAAGCACATGCATTTTGGGTATAGTTACATGTATGCTACTTTTGAATGGAAGGTTGAGTTCTGTCAAAGGTGAAAAATAATTTGTGGACTTTCTCATCTTTTACTCTTATGGGAAATAAGCACTGCCACACCAAAAAGATCTTGGAATGCCCTAATTTTCAAATTGTGAATAGAAATAGCTTAAATCTTTGGACCATATTTTCAAGCCACATGTGGGTGTGCAGTCCCATATATTCATTTCCATGTGCAGTACTTTTCACTTTATGGGAGTTTTTTAAAGCAAAATTGAATAAATTAGCCCCCTAATTGAGACCCCCCCCCCTCCAAAAAAAAAAAAATCACAAAAAATCTGGCAGTAATTTTGGATCTAAATAGGTACGTGAAAAGCCGATAACTATTTTATGTGCCTGTGCAAGAATTCTGGAATTTAAAAAAGTACCTAAAAAATGAGATCACCTTTTTAAAAATTTGCCACAAATTTTTCAGACTTGTGCCACCACCCCCACCACCTGCAACTACATGAAGGTTCAATATTAGAATATGTGTAGCACTGATGGGGTTCAATTTCTCACCTTGACATACACAAACGCCCTTATGACACCAAACAGCAAGCATCCAACGACCGAGCCAATGTAGACGAGCTGGTAGAAGCGTAATCTGGGATTGTCTGACACATTCATCTGTCGGTAGGGATCAAAATCCTTCCCAACCGTAGAAGCATTCTAGAAACAAGAAATCAGGATCACAAAAATGAGTCAGCTACATGTATCTGCATTTCAAGCAATATACATCATAGTTCAAACCGAATATCATAGTTCTAGCCGAATTGAATAAGTTCTGGACATCCTTTACACTTGAAAATGTACCTCTTTTACATGTAGCACTACTTGATGACACAAGGACATGGCACTCATCTGAACTCTCATTTCTCATATTTTTCCTCTCTATTTTTTCTATGCGTCTTGGAATAGAAGTTTTCATTTGATGGCATCATACATATGCCTACTATCATTTTATTCTTTTATTTATCTTTTTATTTGTAATTCAATTTTCAAGTGCATTAACAATCAAGACTTCTCATTACATTTGGGATCCTTCCCCAAAATATGTCTTTTCAATCCTTTCTACAAATTACATACAGATTGCAGTTTGGTTCTGTGAGGAATACCCATATGTATGTACATGCATCTTGTCTATTAAGCATAAATGTGTTTATCAGGCATCATATTGGAAAAGAATATGAAGTTTTACCTTTTCTACCAGGTAAAGCATTAAAGCTTCCAATTCAAATTATACACAGAAACAATCAAAGATTAGAGTAATGACATCTATTAAGTTTTTTTTTTTTTTCATATACATACAGTGCTGGTCAAATGTCTTGGTACACCCTGGATTTTGAGATGGGTCTTTACTTCAATGTGTATTCCCTACATAATGAGCTTGTCTAGGCACTGACAAATGTGGGAAAGTTTGGTTATACATTGCATGTTTAATATATTGTATGTTTTGGAACATTCAGGTGTGATTTATTTCAACTGTGTTTGGTTGGATACCCACAACTGATGAAAAATGACATAACAATTAATTCAGTTTCAATTACTTTTCTCTTCAAAATCCAAAGAAAAACAAAGTATACATTGTGTATGTCCAAAGCAGCCATAGTTTTATTCATTGACTTTCAAATGTAATGTATTCCTTTAATGAATTTCAGAAGAATTATCATTTGAAATGTCTATTCAGTATTATAGCACAAATGTTGCTTAAACTTCCCTGTTCTACTCATCCAAGACAAGCTCTTTAGGTTTAGGGTCCAGAGACAGAACATGCAAAACCAATGGAATTCTCTAAACTTTTTTGTATATTTCTTTTACTAACACATACAGTGTAGTACATGTATATTCATACTACATAATATGTGGGATCAGAAGTTACAAAAATAATGTGATATAACATGAAATAAAAGCCTTAAAGAGCTTTGTTTCGGTACGTGAACCCCAAATGGTCTATGTGGGACGAGTTGAAAAGCTTTGGTCCGTTATTGCAAGCATACTGAATGGATATTTAAAGTTAATTACTAATGAAAGTAATTATGTGAACATGGTCAATATATCTCATTTACAAGGCTGTAACTGAAACAAGCTGTGGTAAATTTGAGGGATCTCTAATGTATGATTACATTTCCTATCAATTTTGGACAAAAAAGTGTGTTAAACCGCACATGTCATGAGGCTGCTTCTTGCCAGTTTAAATTCTTCAATCAAAACAGAGAAAGAAAAATACACTTTTAAGTATCAGGTCATTATAAGTAGATCATCTCTATATAAAACTGAAACCAGCAAAATTACTTTTGAGAGCCTAGAACAGGTCATTTCACAGGAAAACTGATGTAAAAACTCGTCACAAATCCAGGGTGTACTGAAACTTTTGACCAGCACTGTAAATATTCACACCTTGAACATCTTGTTATGGCCAATGACCATACTAGGCTTCTTTTAAAATATGCCTAGCAGAAATTGATAATTTTTTTTCTCAAAAATATGAAAGCTTTGAAAAGAAAAAATCAACCGTCCCAAAGAAATCGACGAAATACTATGCAGTGTCCTGAAGGTGTCATGATATACATGTAGTGGTTTGTTCACTGGACTTTCACTCAAGGGTAGGCCCGTTTCGAGTACTCGATTAACCGTCTACTCGCCCGATAGGGTCACTACACGACTAATGAAATTTCCATCGACTACTCGGTAACATAGTTGGAACTTGTGAATAACCCCCCAAAACCTCTAATTCAGAATAAAATATAGAAATTTATCACTTAATTGTTAGTTCTAAGATATTTTAATGTCATTTGAATCAATAAAATTCACATGAGAGCGTTTCTTTTCGGTAGCTAAGTTCTCGAGGATCGAGCAGTAAAAACAAAGTCTGGCTGAGTAGGCTCCCGATACATCGGAAGCTGCAGTTATAAGCGGATGTGTGAGCCAGCCGCGCACATATCGGTCACCGCGATGTACACCGTATACATGAAGCTCACCATGTAAGCGAGCTCCTATCAAATTTTTGTAAAAATGAAAGGACGCGTATCAGCACAGAATATTTTAAAGATAGTAATAGATGAAAATAAAAGGACACTGAAATACTCCTTACTTAATTGCTACGCGCGCTTGTTCGTTGCCGACGGGTCATGCACGGGCATGCCCATGTCGATTTGACGAGGGCATTGAATTTGATGTCGATCGCACGCTCAGAATGTGCACAATTTCAATACGGAGAAAGATGAATGGGATTTCGTGTACTAAAACGCTCCGAACCCAACTGTACTTCCGGGTACGAGCGCCACCTCTTGGCGACTGGTAAACAACTGCAATATCATGATTACGACTATGATGAAAAGGGGGAAGGAAATCTATTTCGCTTGATTTTAGCTTGATTTTAATTTATTCTTCACGAAAGTAGGTAGGAGGAGATAATTTGCATTGCTCTGAATTTTAGAACCAACACTGATCGTTTTAAACTTGTTTAATTTTAACATTTTAATACGGAAATCGGACATTAGTTACGGTTGTTGCATAGGCTGTTTGGGACTGGTTGCATGGCTTCATGTTGGTGCTCCGGCCTGAAAAGGTTGCGCGCTTCGGGGCCGGAGCAGTCGGCCTGTCTTATTGCCAAAATCATTATACCGAGTAGTCGACTACTCGTCCGAAAAAATGTCTGTGTAAACGACTACCGAAAATGGCCTTTCAAAACGGGCCTACTCAAGGGGATGAAGATTCAAATCCCAGCACGTACATGGAACAAACATCCTTTCGCAAGACATTAAATCCACGTTTGCCACTCTCAACTGAGGTGTAAATGGGTACCTGATATGTTATATTTGAATCGCTCCTCAGCGTGATGGACATGAGCGCTACACAAGAAGGCACCATTATTATCATTGTATATTTCTGCTAGCAGTCAAAACACTGCATTTATATTTGGTGAATGACATACATGTACATGTAGACACTCACCACACTTATTTTGGTTCCGTTGCCCTGTTCTAGCCAGTGGCTGAGCCAGAAGTTGCTGAAGGTGGCCAAACCCTGCGACAGAAAAAAGATGAGGATGACCATGAGCGACAATACCACCCCTCCCGCGGCCCTCATGTATTCCAGGTACGTCCTCGAGGGTTTGCCCTTCGTCTCAATCGCTTCAGGCTGGTTCAGCTTTCCTAAATTGAGAGAAAGAGGTGAAATCCAGAAGGAGCATGTCAGTAAGAGCTCGACAAATTGTTTCATTATGAAAGAGATGCATTGAAGCAAGACCCCCCCCCCCCCCCCCACCACCCCATGAGGATGGCTTGGAGCCATGAACATGTACCAAAACCCCTTGCGGCTCTCACGTTTGTCTTTAAGGGTTTACCTTTTGTCTCTATTACTTTGAGCAGGTTGGGCTTTCCTAAATTGACAGTGAGAGAGGCAGTCCAAAGAAAAGTGTCAGTCAGTGGAGCAATTATTTCATTCTCAGAGAGATACAGTGTAGGAAGACCCAGCTACATGTACTTCTAGAAAATGTCTATCATAGATAAAGTAGAGTTCTGGTCATGCAATAACATTGTGAAAGAAACAGTCTCAGAGCAATTTGGAAAGGTTGATCATGTCTACATAAGAATTGTTTTATACTGTGAGGTTTTGGAACCATCAAAAATGGTAAGAAATTGACCCGATCTCGCTGAAATTGAAAAGCACATGTACTGCACACAGAAATTTCTTGTCATATTTCGAATACATGTATGAGGGCATTTGAAGAGCTCTTTTTCAGGGGACATTCTTTTATGATACTGTAATCTTCCAAACTGACATAAAAAGAATAAGAGAGCTCACAAATTATTTTTTACATCTCCCAGAACTCAACCTTCTCTTTAAAATGACTCCTCCCCCCTCCCAAGATAAAGATGACTTGATGCGATAACACCCCCCCCCCCCCCCCTCTTGCAGCTCTCAGATACATCTTTTAGGGTTCCCCTTTTGTCTCAATCACTTTAAGCTGGATCAGATTTACTAAGGAGAGAGAATGAGTGGGAAGAATATGCGATGATTCAGGAATTAACATCAGAAAGGATGCGACGACAAAAAGACTCCCTAAATTTAAAGGAGAATGAAACCGTGGGGAAATATCCATTTTAATGAGAAGGGAGGATAGAGAGAAGCAATTTTTAAAAAGTTCCATCAAAATCGGTTACGAAATGAGAAAGTTATGAGAGTTTGAAGAGTCTCAGTTGACTTTCTATGGCAATCCTCAAATTGGCAATGTTGCTTCAAAGTGACAGGTTTAGTAGTACAACTCTCTAGTACAACATATGTTTTGTACACAAAATTTCATATTTTCTCCATTATCTCTAAAGATACTGCTTGTCTTTTTGTGAACTCAACATATGTTGTGTCAAATACATTTTCCCATGATATATCTTGAGATAAGATGGGGACAAGCTGCACCTTGAAAGATAATAGGGAAAATATGAAATTTTGTGTACAAACCACATGGAGAGTTGTACTACTAAACATTCACTTTGAAGCAAAATTGCCAATTTGAGGATCGCCATAGAAAGTAAACTGAGACTTTTCAAACTTTCATAACTTTCTCATTTCGTAACCGATTTTGATGGAACTTTTTAAAAATTGCTTCTCTCTATCCTCTCTTTTCATTAAAACTGATTTTCCCCAGGGTTTCATTCTCCTTTAAGAACGCCCATCAATCTCTAAACAAAGACCTCCTTGATTGTAAAAATATCCTTCAAATTACAACCCCCCCCCCTCCCAAGTCTTAGATAATAGATAATGTGGGACATGCCAAAATATCATCTGAGAATGAAATTGAAATTGTACAAACTGTACAATACTGTTATTGCAAGAAAACAGACTTTGACAGTCATTATACTGAATAAATGTACATGTAAACCAGAATAATATATATATTGCAAAATGCACATTAAAAAATCATAGTGACTGTGATATAAACATACATACACATGTTGCACAATAGCATGATATTGTAAGGGTTCAAAATATCAAATAAAAGCATAAAAACTTACCTTGAAAAAATATCTGTTTACAAATAAGACAATTCAAACATAACTAATAAACAGATGTACTGCAGAAATACATTACGCTCCACTGTTAACAATATTATTTATAAAACGTTACTGAAAATAATGCTGGTACTTATCCATTCCACCAACTTGAACATAATAAAATGAAGACAGAAAAAATAATTAAGTATTAATGATATCCCATTATTACATAAAGCAGCTGGCAATAAGCCTAATTTACATATGATCATTAGTAAAAAAAAAAAAACTACCATTAATAAACATACACACCAATAAAGTAAAAGGATGTATCCATCTCGGCATAAACAACATGCAAACATTGACTTTGACTTTAGCCCACAGCATACACATATATCCCACAGTGATTTGACGTGGAAGATATTGCAATATCATCTGCAGTGAATCAAGGGAAAGATGTACAAGTATATCCCCCATAAAAATACTGTATGCACATAACTGTGTTTGTGCACCACTCTGCAGAAAACTAGACATCCCCCCTCCCCCCAAAAAACAACAAAACAAAAAAAAAAAAAACAAAAAAAAAACAAATAATTGTTTTTTTTTAATCATTACGTTTGTACAAAAAATTAAACCAAAAAATGGCCTGTATTAGGTTCTTTATGGTCATTTGTATACAATGATCAAATTTGCTAAATTTTGTATGACTTTTAGTCTGTGAAGAGGCCAAATGAGTTCAAATGGGCCAGACTTCACTACACCCTACAGTTGAGCTGATTGGGCCTTCTCTCCAACTGGAAAGACAATACCCTGCAAAGTTTGTTTTTTTCTCATCTAAATTGTCATATCTAATGATGATATTGCAATTTTCTTCTAAAATAAAATCAAAGTTGCATAGTGTATAGAGTGTGTGGTAGAGTTAACCCTTTCAAGACAATTGACCACATTTTGTGCTTCGGCTCAATAACTTTTGATTCAGAGCTCTAAAAAAGTATACCAAATGCATGAGTAGAAAGAGCAAAAATTTCTGCACAAACTATGTCCATTTTTGTTGCATGATCCTATTGCATTTGATGCCAGGAATTTTTAAAACAAGAATAAGCTTTAAAATCTTTAAATTGGCAACACATTGAGAGGTTCAAAATTGTTTTTTATCAAAATTGGCAATTTGTGAAACTTTTTGCAAAATCCTTAACCATGTGTATTGTTTTCAAGGACATTACACCTTATTAGAACCATGTGGCACTACAATAAAAATATTATTGTTGCCAATTTGAAGAATAAGATGTGATCAATTTAGCCTTTAAAGAAGTCCTGTAATAAAAGGGTTAAAGATCATGTACAGCAAACGGTGAAAAAAAGAGCACACCACACACTATATCATTCTATAGAATGACTTAGAGGGAAAGTCCACCCTGATATCAACTCGGTTTCAAAAGAAGCAGAAAAATTATCGAAACAGATACAGTCCATGAAAGTTTGAGCAAAATCCGATAAGAAATAAAAAATTCATGAACTTTTGAAGTTGTATTCAATCAAACACAAAGTGGCAACTCTGTGATGTACATGTGTACATGGATCTTGCAAGCTCCTCTCCCATTTGCCCTGTGCTTAAAAAATCATTAATTTCCATTTTTTCTAAAGAAAATATTGAACCATACATGCACCCTAGATAAAATCATTGCAGATATGTTTTTACACAAAACCTGTATGAAACGAAATATATTCCTTCATCAACAACTAAGAAAATGACAATTTCTGCAATTATCAGTAAAGATCAAATGGGAGAGGAGCTAACAAGCTACTTTTTTTTAAAGAAATAAATAAATCTACATGTATAAAGACCTTGTCACAAAAACTCACAGATTTCACACATCTTACTGCAGAATATACTTTTCTTTAATTTTGTCATCAAAGGAAAGGCAAAAAGGAAAGAGAGACGATTCAAGGTTTTTAAGAATGAAAACGATACAAGAGGAAATGCTTTAACCCTTTCAAGACAATTGACCACATTTTGTGGTTTGGCTCAATAACTTTTGATTCAGAGCTCTAAAAAATATACCAGATGCATGAATAGAAAGAGCAAAAATTTCTGCATACACTATGTCCATTTTTGTTGCATGACCATATTGTGTTTGACGCAAGGAATTTTAAAAATGAGAATAAGACTTAAAATTCTTAAATTGGCAACACAATGAGATGTCAAAATCATTGTTTTTTCATCAAAATTGGCAATTTTTTCAACTTTTCGACAAAATCTGTAACCATGTAATTGTTTTCAAAGACATTACACCTTATTACAACCATGTAGCACTAAAATAAAAATATTATTGTTGCCAATTTGAAGAACAGAATGTGATCTATATATCCCTTCAATAATTCCTGTCCTGAAAGGGTTAATATGATCATACATGTAGAAATAGCAACACAAAAGCCAAAGACTACATGTATGCATGTGCACAAAACGTGAAGCGGCACAGTTAAAACATGGTAAACGACAGCTGCAAAATGCTTCCTATTCATCTTTAATAGAGGTAGAGGAAAAGAAAGATGAGATTTTGAATAGGATGTACAGTTGTATGACATTTGCTCCTGCGACAATTGCTCCGGTCTAACTTTGCCATGCTAATCCTAACCCTAACCCTAACCCTAATCCTAATCTTCACAATGTCCTGACCAAAAAAACAAATCATGACCTTGACCTTAACCTTTGACCTTTCGAGATATGGACTGTGGAGCAAATGGCGCAGGAGTAAAATTGTCTGCGCCCCGTACGTGTGCATGTGCACTGGACGTGAAGCAGCGCAGTTAAAACATGTTGAATGACAGCTGCAAAATGCTTCCTCTTCATCTTTAATAGAGGTAAAAGAAAAGAAAGACGAGGTTTTGAATATGTCTAGCTAAAGAGTAAATAGTTATGATCATACGTAGAGAAAAACAAAAGCATGAGGTCACAGCAAGCTAATTGTGAATAAATATGAATACTGAATACATATGCGTGTGCACGAAATGAAAAGGCAGAGAAAATTTTTAAAAACTGCAGCTAATAATGAAATGAAAGCGAAAGTTATACTAACCATCATATATCATAGAAGCATCTTCATTTTCTTCTTCTTCTTCATCATCATCATTATCATTGCCCTCTTCTTCTTCCCATTCTTCATTCTCACTATCAAATTCTTCGTTCTCTCCATCCGTCATTTCATTTCTCACATCTTCACATGCTGTTCAGCGTAGATGTCATTTTGTTTTTTTTTGTTCAAGGTAATGGCATGCATTGAAAGAGAGAAGAGATTTGGTCATGGTTTGGGAAAACAAATCAATAGTGAGAAAAAAAAGGACAAAATCATAGACATGTAGAAGCAAGTTGTTTATCAAAATATGGAAGTAATTTAAGCATCATTTTCAGGCTAGTACAAGAAACACAGCCCTGCATGTATGCTGATATTCATGGTCTTAAGACGAATATATGACCCAAGGTCATTTGCATGTATAAGAAAATGAGCACAGAAATTATGTGTAAATCTATAAACCCTTACTGCACAAGAAAATTTACATGTACATGTACATGTACATATAATCACAGAACAAAATATTTTATGGGACAAGTTTTTAATCGTGATTCCCTTTTCGTTGTTAATTTTGTGAAATAATATCAAACGTTACAAGTTACAAAGCTTTTTTTATTTTAAGAAGAAAGAAAAAAAAATTTCTTAATCCAAATAAACCTACAGGCAATTGTCATACACATACATTTAAGTGTACATGTGTGGAAGTCTTTTGAAGAAAAAAAATGTGGTAATTTCATTGCAGCATGTGAATACAAATGGTAGCTACATGTATTCGAATTTGAAAGAGAATTCACACCACAGATATGATTTAAATCAGGGAAGCATCTTCCCTGAAATGTTCACAGCAGTATTATGACTTTTTTGTCCTTCTTTCTTTTTTGCGGCATGTAATCTCTTTTCTTTAATATAATGACACACCAACACTTTATAATTTCTGCTCCTAACCGTAGTCAGCAGTGATGGAACAATCGTCTCTTGGCAATTATTTGTCTCCTCTTATGATTCTCTTTTTCATGAATATGATATGAGTGTTAGCACGGAATACAAAAGAGAGTCAACTCACAATCAAATACTGGTCGGTAATCTCCGTCGTCACTTTGGTTGTCTGCTTGTAAGAAATAAAAGGCAAAGGCAAATCAAATTAGGATGAAAAAAGGCATTCAAAGCAACAAAAAACGTATTTGACGGCACTGAACATGCTTTTGCAGAGGTAGAATTATAGAAGGGATATGAAAATCTGGATGACTATACAGATTGTATGTGAAAGGAAGGTAATGAAGGAATATTTATAGAAAAATAGATGATTCTGCTACATGTATATCTCTCTGGAGGTGCTCTCCCATAATAATGTTTCACCAAAATAACAGAATACATATTTGAAAATACACATTCAAAAATTCCAACCAAAAATATAATTACGTCGGGTTCAAAGAAATACACTTTCGCAACAAACACAAGTGTCCAATTTCTATCCTGTCAAATTTGATCTCATCTAAGAGAAGACACTGTTTCATATGCAACACAATATTTACAAAAGGACAGTGTACGATGGCAAAAAGTTTTTAAAATTTGGTGCCAATAACTTTGTGACTTTGTATAGCTTTTGTATTTTTGGAAGATACGTTTCTCAATTTTTCAATTCTATAAATGTTACAAATATGCACAAGTAGTTTCAGCTACAATACATGTAATTATTTTACCCAAGCTCTCCTACTGCACTACAAAAGTGGCTGTACATGTACACTCAAACCTGTTACTTGTAAATGTAGTTACGACCTGCATAGAAAGGCAACCTGTCTACAGTAGCCACTGCTTACTTTCTAGAGAACTTTATATACTGCATGCTGCGTAAGGCAACCTGTCAATAGTGGCCACCTTCACTGCTTACTTTTAAGAGAACTTTATATATTGCATGCTGCGTAAGGCAACCCGTCTATTGCTTATTTACTCAACAACCTACATTTACATCTATAAGGGTCTTCCAGGTACAATGTACATGTCCATTTATATGTACATTTGGAAATAAGAGAGGTCATTTGCCCTACCCACAAGCACTAATTAATGGGTCTACTATTTTCTTGTCAAGTCAGTTACTTGATGTTTTAAAAGAGGCTAACCTTAACTAGCTTTTGCTAGCTACTGAAATACTTGCGTCTGATTGGCTGAGAGCAAATTTGTCATAGATATGTGGCACTTGTTATTGATAAGTTTTATGAAACAGGGCCCTGGTCTTGAAATTACGATACCCACTGATAAACCATTTCACTATCCACCAAGCCAAACCTTGTATTTCTTTTTTCTCTAAAAATTCCCCTCCCTTCTATAACCTACCATTCAGCTGACCTGGACCTGGTTCCTTCATCTTGCCGGTCTCTGCCTCCTGAATCGGAATTGGGGTCTGCTCGGGGATGGAGTGGGTTGAGCGTGTAGAGGCCTGACGTCGACGCAGCATCTGGTTGGAGCGGGCCCGGAAGTTCTGGGTCAGGGCGCGGAAGCTTTCGGAGCGCTGTCGCTCTGAGAGGGAGGTCAGCGAAATGGAGGAGAGGGCACGGGCACGCCCTCCCTCTTTGGAGTGGACCGACGCCCTTCGCATCTCCTGCTCCTGCATGAAGTTCTGCAGGAGGGCGTTGTACTCTGGGTTGTTCTTCATCAGGGTGTTGTGGGTGCCATTCCCAAAGATGCGCCCGGATTTCATGAAGACCACACGATTGCACTGACTGAGAAACTATAGGTCCAAGAAAACAGATTACAGTACTAATTTCACACATGTACTTCTAGGGGGTATCCTTACTGGTCTCTAAAAAGACCTATGTTTTAAGTCAATCAATTGTTTAACTCCTTTTTCCAGCTTCCACAATATGGAGAACAAAAATTCAGATTGCATCTCCTAAACACTCGAATTCCCTTCCAAATAACACTGCTTTACTGAATGTATGTAGTTTAGATACCGTATATAAAGTGCATGCTCATTTTTACATGTATTCTCTCACATGTACATCCCTGAAATATTTGCGTAGATGAAGATGCATACAATTTCTGTACAGCTGCAGTCTTTGAAGTCTGGGGCCTTTAATGTTCTCTAAGCTTGATAATCACTGTTTACCTGAAGTTGGTGAGTCACAAAAAGGACTGCTTTGCCCTTAAGTAGTTTCTTGATGACATTCTCAAAGATATGTTGGCCGACATGGGCATCCACAGCGCTAAGTGGGTCATCCAGGAGATAGATGTCCCGCTGGGAGTATACAGCCCTCGCCATGCTAATTCTCTGTTTCTGGCCGCCACTCAGGTTGATACCCCTCTCTCCAATCTAAACATCAAAAAAATGTGATGGAAGCATATTATGTCAAAGCAATTCATAATTAGCATACCCTATCTCCAGCAAGAAGCAGTTTAGATTTTGTTTCATGTACAATGTACAATGTATATCACAACTATGTTTATGAGTGGCATTGCGCAGATTAGCATTAACAGGGAGATTGTTGTAGAGGGATGACAGCAAGAGTGATGTACAGTGAAGTACCAATATCATTACGGGACTGGTGATACATTATTAAACTTCAGTAAAATATTTGGACCACAGGCAATTAAAAACCAGATTATTAAGGGACATAGAGTCAACCCTCCCCCCCCCAAAAAAAAATGTATCACACGTTAATAACAGGGCATGAGAAGAAAAATTATTTCATGTCGAGTTAACTTTTGTACGTGTGCTTGAGAATATACATGTGGGCATCAACTAGTCTACTCACAAGTCATTTTGCCTTTATTTTGAGTGTCATTAATGCAAATTCTCTTCACACAAAAAATATTTGAAGCTGATATACTGAATGCAGAATATGGGCATGGAACACTAAACATACACGTATAGAGCAAAATCTTTGTGCTGTTGTCCTCTTTAAAGAATCTTTCTTTCTTAAATTTTTTTTTTACCTCTGTTAGGTCACCATTGGCTAGTATTTCCAGGTCAGGTGCAAGACCACAAGCCTCAACCACATCCACATAGCGATCCTCGTCAAACTCCAACCCAAAGAGAATATTCTCTCTCAGCGTCGTGTTCAGGATGCATGCCTGCTGCGGGACGTAGGCGAACGTGCCGTCGATGGCCACTGATCCGTCCACCTTGATCATGTGACTCAAGACGGCATTGATGAGGGACGACTTGCCACTGCCGACGCTTCCGCAGATGCCTAACAGGGTGTTCTGTCAAGCAGGTCACGGTGGGAATAAGAAATAGGGAATATTGATTTGATTTCCTTTTGTTTTCAATCATAGGTTCTAAGAAACGTTCTCCAGCAACAACTGTTCCATGGTCAATTTCCTACACTAAACAAATACCTAACTTCAACCCTGGACCAAACACTCCCCCTACAATAGCAGTCAAACCTGCTTTAGCGACCATCTGTATGGAAGGGCCACCTGTCTATAAAGACCACAAATTTTGTTTCCCTTGAAAAGAGTTTCTCATTGAAATGCGTATTAAAGGAACCTGTCCATAAAGACCACCTGCTCATAAAGACCACTTTTCTTGTCTCCCTTGAGCGGTCTTTATACACAGGTTTCACTATAGTAGTAGTAGTAGTAGTAGTAGACTTTACTGGATAACTTGTTTAGCACTAGGCTAATCTGATACAAGGTCTACAGCAAAGGAAATAGTATGACTTGTATACAGTACAGTCCAACCTCGTTTATCCGGCCGCATTGGGACTGGCACCCATCCAGATAAGTGAAATGGCCGGATATGAGAGAAATGTACATTTTCTATGCAACTGAATAGGGTAGGGCAGTCTATTGGCTAATTTATGTTTTCTTGGTGTAGTTGATTGCAAATGATCTTTTTATTTGTAAGAGATGAAATGAAATAAAATTAAACAGAAAATTGCCCATGGTGTTCCTGTTTCCAAGGCTTTTGGGTGAATTGCATGACGAACTGGCCGGAAGACAGGGCCGGTTAATAGAGATGGCCGGATAAATGAAGTTCGGATAAGTGAGGTCGGACTGTAATTCTATTTTGACCTACCTTTTTTACTATAAGGCTAACATCGAAAAGGGTCTTCACGATCTCTTCTTCCGCTTCCTCCTTAGCCTTAGGCTCTTCTCCTTCAGCCAGAGGCGTATTGGACTCTCCACCCCCTTCCTGATTGGACCCACCCTCGACACCCTGCTCCTCTCTCTTCTTCCCCTGCTCTGCTCCGTTCTTCTTGTCCTTGCTGGCGAGGCCTTTGCCATCGGCTGCAATCACGGCCTGTTCCTTGTCCCAGGCGAACGTTGCGTTGACGATCTCCAGGGCGAGGTTGGAGGATGATGGCTTCTCAGTGAATGGCTTGATGTCCTCCATAAGAAGTAGTTCCTGACCATGATTGAAAAGAAGGTTGAGTTGTGGTAACATTGACAACTAATTCGTAAGCTTTCTCAATCTTTTCATTCCTATATGGAAGGATATTACAAAGCTAATATCACATCTAAAGGTTTTCTATTAAAATGCCTTCATATTCCAAATATAACTAGAAATAGCTGAAAACTTGGGACCAAATTTTGATGCCACTTATGTGTGTGTGTGTGTGTGTAGTCTCATATACATGTACCCAAATCTGAGTGCATTGCTTTTCACTGTATGAGATTTCAGTGAGATTGACTCAATTTATTTTTCCATCATTTTGATGATTCCAAAACCTCACAAGGTATAATTCTTCTTATGTAATATATGATTAACCTTTCCTAATAACTTCTACAAGAGACACATGTAGTTTCTTTAATGATGAATGACCTCAATTTTATCTTTTGAAAGAAAGAAAAAAAATCATGTAACATTATTGTTCCTTGGGTTACATCGTATAAGGTGAAAATTGCCCAAGGCACCTACAAATTTAATTATCTTAGACAAATATTTCACCAAGTTATTTGAACTATTAAAAAAATGTTAACACCTTTGTTCTAGCGACAAGTACATAGTACCTAAAAAAAATATTTAAATTCCCCAGATCACAATAATTTTGATGGAAGTAATAATAAATGAAAATTTGAAAGGCGAAAATGACGACTTGTGTAAATGCTGAAATGACATGTTAGAAATACCCAGAAAGTTATTAGAGTATGCATAATCACCTTGATGCGTGGAAATGCCACCACGGATTCAGACACAGCTTTAATACCCATTGGAGTCATGACAAGAATGATACGCATGGCAGTGAGACAGGCGATGTAGGAAAAGGCCTGACAAAAAGAACACCAAATTGAAATGAGTGTTTGAGATGTTGATACAAGTACATTTACATGTACGTACATGTTCATGTACCGGAGCACAGTAGACCATTAGGAATAAACGATGGAAATACAACTGTTACTGGCATGAGTTGCAATTAACGCCCTCTGCAGCAGAAAATTGAGATCTTTAAAAAGAGGAATTTTGTGGCTTGTGGGAAATAGATGTTTTACCAGTTTTCAACCTTGCTCTCTCTTCTTGAAGTAACTTTAAAGGTCTCTTTAAAGCTCTCACAAGTTTTATTGGATTCACTCATACTCATACATGTAGTTCATGTGTTCATCCTCCATCGGTGCTTGCGTGCATATATGTTCATCATGACAGTAATTAAAGGAGTCAAAACTTTCAGCAAATCGTATTGCACTTGTATTATATAGCCATAGGATGCATACAGCTAAGTTGTGACTAGACTGAATACGGTATGTGATGGTTTTCGATTGTGCATGCACCGTAGACGTCGTGATAGATATCTGGTGAGTGATCGTGAAGTATAAACTGTGCATTGAATTGATGAAGTGAGCTGAGATGACGACAAGAATTGAAGAGCAGAAAATTTTTGGCACGAGTGAGCATAAAGCAATGAATAAAAGACCCAAGCTACAAATTCATAAGAATTAGGCAGCAACTTGGCAATAACAACAATGTCAACAATAGCAGTGTAAGAGTGATCATGAAATTGAATAAGTAATGTAAATACTATAGAAATCAGTGGCTCTTCACCTAAGGGTGGTGTGCGTGTTTTCCAGGGGTGATGAAGGCCTAATAAATGACACAAATATACCAAAATTCTATGTACGATCGATGCATTACAGTGGTTAGCAGCACATTTTGTGACTGCAGCACTGACATAGAATGTCAAATGGATTTGTGGAGACAGAACTAGACAAAATGATGAAGAACCACTGATCTATAAATAATAAAGTGACATTTCAGTAACCCTGAACTTCAAGAGATGTATCTCAAAGAACTACATGTACATTAACTTGAAGCTGTGACACATTCCTGAGAGTGAAGACTCTTCAAGAGGTCATTAATCTCAGACTTTTTGACATATTTTCCTTACGTTCCAATCCCTTTTGATTCTACTGGGAGAGGAGGGGATGAATTCCAAATATCTCAAGTTTTAACCCTCTTCATTACCTGGGCTGGAGTTAGATTGTTTCCTAGAGAAGTGTGTAGGACCAGGGTGAGCATGGACGCTAGGACCGGGACCAACGGCAGAGACATGGTGCTAAAACTCTGCATGTAACCTCCCTTCTGCAAAGCCTTCTGCTCCTCTGCACGCATATCTGGTAAAGAACATAAATAATACATGGAAAACTGTATATCAAGACTGCTCAAGGAAGACAAGAAAGGCGGTCTTTATATACATGGAAACCTGTATATTAAGACCACTCAAGGAAGACAAGAAAGGCAGTCTTTATATACATGGAAACCTGTATATTAAGACCGCTCAAGGAAGACAAGAAAGGCGGTCTTTATATACATGGAAACCTGTATATTAAGACCGCTCAAGGAAGACAAGAAAGGCAGTCTTTATATACATGGAAACCTGTATATTAAGACCGCTCAAGGAAGACAAGAAAGGTGGTCTTTATATACATGGAACCCTGTATATTAAGACCGCTCAAAGAAGACAAGAAAGGCGGTCTTTATATACATGGAAACCTGTATATTAAGACCGCACAAGGAAGACAAGAAAGGCGGTCTTTATACTACTAGTTTCAATTACCAACATTGATCAAGTGAAAAGGGTCTTTCTATTCAGGTGGTCTTCCTATACAGGTCGTCTCTCTACACAGGTGGTTGCTATAGTAGGTTTGACTGCATCAAGTTTCGAAGATCAGTCCATTTGAAGTGGTACAATGCAATATAATCCAATTCTTTTATTGAAATAAATCAAACAAAACACACAAAGTACAGATGCAGGGTTCCCACAGAAATTTGAGAACCAAATCCCATGATTTTCCTTGACTTTCCATGACCCATTTTTGCCTTTTTCCAGGACCAGATAAGTACCATTTTGGTATGGGATGCTGCATCCAAGACCACGCAGGGTTATGTATTATTTCATGTCTGTGATGGAAGGCTGCCACAGAAAGGCTGCCCACACCCAAGATCAATTTCTATGACTTTCCATGACTTTTCAGGACTTTCCAGAAGAATTTATTTTTCCATAACTTTCCACATTTTTCCATGACCGTGGCAACCCTGTCATACAATTATCGAATTCAATGTAACTCAGTGAAGACTTACTAGATATTTTGCGAGAGAAGGGCATTTCCCAGGCGTACATCTTGATGAGTTTAATACTGGATATGACCTCATTCATCAATCGGACTCGTTTATCAGTGATTTGAATGGCTTGACGTCGGAAGTAAGCAACTAGCTTGGCTAAACCCATCTGAAAAATGAAAAAAGAAAAAAATAAATATTTGAGCTGTAGCTCACAACCCAAATCCTGGACTGGTCTGGCTCATTAAGTTACAAAAATCCTTACCCGGTTCTTGAACGGTCTAGTACCAAGCTGTCCAAGCACCAACAAATATTTTGATCTGTATGTTTACTAGAGGTTCCATGATGCTATCTATCTATCTATCTATGTCCCATAGCTTGGAGGCCGTTGGGTCGACAACGTGAAGGATCTTGAGACACACTAGGTTTTCCAAGACTTTCTGTCTTCTGCTGTTCTAGTTATAATGCTATACCACATATATGGGCTTCAAATATTACTTTTATAAAGAGATATTGCAAGTTTAATCACACTCTCAATAAACGTTAAAGCGACTTATAAGTAGACTAGTCGACACACCCGTACGTTATATTTCCATCTATAAGCAAAATTGATTTCTGGCGTAAATATTCAAAATTGAATAAAGCCCCGTAAAAACTGAATTAACAACAACAACAGCAACAACGTACGTGCTCGCAAAGAATAGGGCCTGTGGGGAAACCCAAGCCAGAGTTGGGTTCTGCACGCACATTTCCATGTTATCCTTAATTCCTTAATTTCCTTCATTTTTCTTAACTGTTGACCAATAGAATGCCAGATAAATCAATTCAATACACATACACGTACATGTATTTCTTTTTCTTCTATATCTTGATGTCTGGCACAAATTTTTCCTTCCTTTTTTTTTGGGGGGGGGGGGTCAGGCCCCCCAAACCATGTTACATGTAGTTCAATTTAATAGTTTGATTAAAAGGAAGGCTTGATAGGAAGGAACAATATTTCTAATATTTGTTACTCCTTCTGTGCTGAGATGTCCAAACTGCAAAAAGAAATCATCAGATGAAAGATAGAAATCCTCTTGTTTGATCGTTTCTGATCATTTTACAGACCTGAGTATGCCATATCTACTACTGCAAATATAATATTTAACAAAAAGAAAAATCTCCTGGAAAAAGAAGTACTATTGCTTCATCCTAAGCTCAGTAAGCAATACCAAAACATAACAAAAAGCAGCATGTGAAATCAAATACAAACCACCTTGCCCCACAAAAATATTTTCCTGTTTCCAGAATACATGTACCTAGAAAATTCTTGTACCTAGAAAATTCTATGTAGTGGACCCTTTGACACACTTTATAACATAAATATCAGTCTCAGTTGGTTCTTATAATTTCATCAGACATCAAATACACATCAGACAAAGGAATAATATTGCCCAAAGCATATCAAATTAATCATGATATCTTTCATGGAATACAGCATTGTAGTTTTAACAATGCTATTCAACAAATTTTTGCCTCAAATTCTCGGGTCTATTGATGGATGAAAAAAAGAAGATGGAGTATTGTTGGAGAGTATAGCATGTTGATGACTTAACTGAGTATACTATTCTGAAGCTTAGATAATAGTTGTGTGATTTATAAATTACATGTACATGTATAGTACACATGTACATGTGTACACTGTAAATGTACAGTACCTCTATCACAATGATAAACCAAACTTTGCCCAAATGTTACCCTACATAGAAACAACTAATATGTAACATTCATTTATCATTATCATTACATTTATCTCTACAAAAAGGGCGATTATACATGTATATCATCCATAACTTTGAATACACATACAGTGTACGGGTGTATACTGCACATTTATTCGTATATTGTGCTATTACTAATAATACATGTATAATGATACTGAATATTTATGAGTGCTAAAAATGGAAAGTACCACAGTGCTTACAAAATTAAAAAACAGCAACAGCAAAAATACAGACTCAAAAAGTAAGAGATCACATTAGAACAATATATTACTGGGGAAAAGATACATATGTACATGTACAAGTACATTTTGGCATTGTTGTGAAAATAGTGGAATAGATGATAAATTTGACTATGAAAAACAAAGGAAAAAAACTGATTGTTATAACAAAGGAAATGGAAAATCAATGCTAACCTTTTTTTTTTCCACTAAAAATAAGAATCATATTCATAATATGGTACAAACAGCTCTCAAGTCATACTCATCCTATTAGAGGAGATATTTTTTAAAGAAATTCTGTACCATTATCACAATCCAAATAATCTTGTTCCCCATAACCTTATGAATTGCTTTTTCATCACATATTTTAAAGTCAAAAAGTCCTTTTTAACCAAGTTTCTAACCAATAGACGGAAAACTTCTTGGGTGGTCATCCATCATCATGAGCTTGTCATGATCGCAAAGGTGATAAAATCTATCATTGACCCCAAAAAGGCGGGGTTATTTTCGCGCTCTCCCCCAGGATCTCGGCAATGGAGGGACGAAAATTTCTGCAACTTAGCACACAGATAGAGTATCTTATAAAGAATAACCCTGTAAAGTTTCATATCCATATCTCAAACAGTTTATGAATTATCACTAATTGATTATTTACATATTCGTGAATGGACAATCCTGCACTGTGTACAATACACATAGGGAAAAGGCCAATTTGATGATTTTTGAAGCCGTGCGGTACCCGTTGGTCGAAATTTCATAAATCTGGTATTAAAAAGAGCATAAGACTGTAGGGGATAAAGTCATGAAAGCTCGTGGAGCAAAAGAAATTATCCTTGAACCCCCCCCCCCCCCCCCCCCCCCCCCGGGCCCTTTTAGGGTTAATACTACTTCAAATTGTAGAGCCACATATCCATGGGTTAAATATGGCATTCTGACACTTGTTTCAACAGCATTAATTTTGCTTTGGGCTTCTATTTTACTTCATCAAAGATGCAAGTAGTGGGTAAGGACTCGGGTTGCCATTGGGTTTAAGGTTAGGTTAGGTTAGGGTTAGGGTAAGTTTTTGGTCCAGGGTTGAATTAAAGATATAGTTGAGTTCTGGTCATGAGATTGAATTGTGAAAGAAACTGTCTCAAAGCAATTGGAAATGTTGATTATATAGCAAATAAAAATTGGCTTATGCTGTAAGGTTTTGGAATCACCAAAATGATAAGAAATTGACTCAATCCTGCTGAAAGTCACATGCACTGCACACAGAAATGTGTATATGGGACTACACATAAATGTTCGGCCCGAACATTTCAGCTGTTTCTTGTCATATTTTGAATGTGAGAGCATTTGAAGAGCAATCCTTTTCAGGGGACATATCTACTATGATAATCTTCCAAACTAACATAAAAAGAATAAGAAAGCTCACAAATTATTTTTTACCTTTCCCAGAACTCAAGCTTCCCTTTACAGAATTTGGTCAGTGTGTAAGAAATTAACCATGGAGCAATTATTGTAGGAGCATGCATTATAGAAACTTTAATGCAAAAGCTTACCGTAATCGGGTAGAACATGAAGAAAATACCGGTTCCAAACAAGGCTGATGGTCCAATCAGAAAGTAGGTGTAGATGATGCCTGCGATGGCTATAGGAGGTCCACACAGAAGGGTTGGTCCCCATAGACCCATCTCATACAGCCTCTGCCCATCATTTGTACACAGATTGATGATCTGCAAGAAAAAATGAATGAATACACGAAATGAAATAGAGATAAAATAAACAGAAATACATTAACAAAAACTGACGTAAAAGAACAAATAAAGCAAGAATAATAAGCAACTAACAATAACACAAATGATAATATTCCTGATCTGCAAGAAGAGATAAAATATAATACATACAAACATTTTCTTTAAAGAGAATGAGACATAATGAATTAGAAACAACCTCTGGTCAAATATGCATACGAACAGATTGGAAAGAATTTATGTCTGTACTACTATCAGTCATCTTCAATAATTAAAGAACTCTACCTTATTCTTTATTTTTCAAATGACCTATGAACAGATTTCAATTTTTGTAGGTACGTGTATGGTGATGTAGAATTAAACTCCTTGAATTGGCAGAATACATCTGTATGTCATTAAAAATTGATTCATCCTTTAATTTATTCTCCCCAACCACAACCCTCTGTAGAGAAGAACGATAGGGTCCCATATCCACACATACTCATTACCGCTCACCTCCCCGGCTGACTTGCCCTTCAGGGTCCTCACGCTAATGGCCCGCCTATAGATGGTTGAAACAACAGCAGCCCGCAGCCTGGTGCCGGTTCGGGTGTTGAGGTAGAACTGATATGACAGAAGGGTCACCTGGGACAGCTGACAGAGCAATAGCGCTAGGACCCAGATCAGGCCGTACTTGGTATCTGCCTCTGTCTGCTGGACGTATTCTAGGAGCCGCCGTACAACAAAGGCCTGGAATAATAAGAGGATACAGATTATGGTGATATTGATAATGATGATATTAATAATGATATTTAGAATGTAATGATCGCCATCATCGCCATCATCATCATCACAATCATGGTCATTATCATCACCATCATCATAGCCATCATCATGGTCATCATATCATAACATCATCATCATCATCATCATCACTGACATCACCCTAACCCTAGTCTTCACCTTCACCCTAACTCTAACCTTCACCCCCAACCTCACCCTCACCCTCAAAATCACCCCTCCCCTCACCTTCACAATCACCCCTCCCCTCACCCTCACAATCACCCCTCCCCTCACCCTCACCCTCACCCTCACAATCACCCCTACACTCACCCTCATAATCACCCCTACCCTTACCCTCACAATCACCCCTACACTCACCCTCACAATCATCCCTACCCTCACCCTCACAATCACCCCTACCCTCACCCTTACCATCACCCCTACCCTCACAATCACAATCACCCCTACCCTCACCCTTACCATCACCCCTACCCTCACCCTCACAATCACCCCTACACTCACCCTCACAATCACCCCTACCCTCACCCTCACAATCACCCCTACCCTCACCC
Organism: Heliocidaris tuberculata; assembly: GCA_025618425.1. Lineage (NCBI taxonomy): Eukaryota > Metazoa > Echinodermata > Echinoidea > Camarodonta > Echinometridae > Heliocidaris > Heliocidaris tuberculata. The sequence continues at coordinate 24,469,381 of CM046850.1, forward strand.
TCACAATCACCCCTACCCTCACCCTCACAATCACCCCTACCCTCACCCTCACAATCACCCCTTCCCTCACCCTCATGATCACCCTGACCCCTACCCTTACCCTCACAATCCCCCCTACCCTCAATCTCAGCCTCATCCTCACCCGAACCCCCAACCTATTATACTGATAATAATATTAATGATAATAACTAATGATAATAATAATAATAATAATAATAATAATAATAATAATAATAATAATAATAATAATAATAATAATAATAATGTTGATGATAATAACCCATTATGTGTCTTGTCACTGTATGAGTTCAACTCAAACTTCAAATTTCATATCTTATAATCCGTCCTCGTGCTCCGGCCATTCTTGCCTCTGTCCTTTCCTGTATGCCACGCACCACAAAGCCGGTCTGTTTTAGATGTTTTAGATGTATCATCATTATTATATATTGTTTTTAATGCAGGTATTGCTTTGTACTTATGTCAATCTTATTTTGTCTAAATCCCTTTCTATCTCAAATTCTCTTTCTTTCTTTTCCCCTCATTCATCATGCCCACTTTCTGTTTATATTCTCTTTCCACCTCTCCCGCCCTGCATTGTCTCTTCTCTCCTCTCTATGCTCACAGTTTGTTAATTCTGTATCATATAATTTATTGCATTACATGTTTATTTATCAGATGTTTATATTTCTTTTTTATGTTTAATTTGGATGCTATTTATATGTCATAAGTGTGTATTTATTATATTGTAACTCTATTGTAATACTTTGTTCATGTACTGCCAGTGGAGGGCATATTTCTATGTTTTTTAAAAATATGGATCAATAAAAAGAATCTGAATCTGAATTTGAATCTGAACCTCATCCTCGTCCTCACCCGAACCCACACAATCACCCCTACCCTCACTCTCACTCCACCCTCACCCCTACACTAACCCTTACTCTCACCCCACCCTCACCCTCACCCTCACCATCATCCCTACCCTCACCCTCACCCTTATAATCACCACTACACTAACCCTCACCCACACCCCTACACTAACCCTCACAATCACCCCTACCCACACTCTCATCCTCACCCTCACAATCACCCCTCATTCTCACCCTCACCCACACCCTCACCCTCACCCTTATAATCACCCCTACCCTCATCCTCACCCACACTCTCGTCCTCACCCTTACCATAACCCTTGCCCCCAACATCATCCTCGTCCTCATACTCAGCCTCATGCTCAGCCTCATGCTCACCCACACCCTAATCCTCACTCTCATCGTCACCATCACACTTACCCTAACTCCCACCCTTGTCCTCGTCCTTACCCTTGACCACACCCACATCCTCCACATCACCCTCTTCCTCACCCTCATCCTCACCCTCACTCTCATCATAATCATTTTTAACATTATCAACATCACGATCATCACTAACATCATCATCATTACTAACATTGTCAACATCATTACCATAATCATCGACCATGCCACTGTCATCCTATAGCATTCCTAAAGGCAGAATGATGAGACATGCCCCCAAAGACGACCTGAAAATGGCACATGTGCGTGATGTTACAGGCCCACTCTGAAGCTCACTATGATACTCACTGAGGAAAAGAGAGATATACTGAGGGCCGACAGCATCGTTAAACTACCAGCTAATACCCTCCAGAGTAAGAATCTGAAAATGACCAAGCCCACCGATGCATCCTTTGGTCCTCTCATGGCAAGCTCTTGATCCCACAACTGGGTAAATCTATGCAGGGGTAAGGAAAGAGGAAAAATAACAGAAAGAGGAAGAGGGGGATACAGATGGGAGAAAGAGTGAAGAAGAAAAAGAAGAAAAAGAAGAAATGGCTAGAAAGAGAGGGGGTGGGCAAGAGAGAGAGAGAGAGAGAGGAGAAAAGAAAGATTGATGGAGAGAGGATAAAAAGGGGGGAAAATTTTGAAACAAGTTTCAAATTAAGACTCGTCTCTTATATACCCTACAGTGCCAATAAGTTTACAGCTACATGTACATGTATGTATCATAAATTTTCAATTAAATTTCGTTTTGCATTTTAATACAATCTTGATACAAATATTGTTCCATATAAGATTTAAAGAAATATGAACTTTATTTAAATTTCAAGAACAAAGACATGCTCTTTTATGTCCTAAATATTAGATCCCATATTAAAATTTGGTCCAAATTTGACTCCTAAAAGTCCTTTTACATACATGTACATGACTACACATACATACATGATGACTGTAAACCCAGTGACACATGAGTTGATTGCCTATGACAGTATTAAAAACAGTTAGATAATATAAATTCCCATATCAGCAGGAAATCTGACTTACAAATTACAAAGCCCATACTACATGTATATGTACTGTTAATTTCCATATACGTAACATCAGTAGAAAAAGAAAGTTCATAGATAGAGAATCTTGTCATGTACAGCAGATCTCTTGTTTTCTCTGCTCTAAATTATTGTATTTCACTTCTCAATGGTATATCGCTTAAAGGTCTTAACTCCCTTCAACTCCTCTAAAATAAAGCTGCAAGGCTCATCCATTGCAAACGTAAATTTGTCCAGGTTTTCCCTTTCATAAATGATCTTTTCTATTCATATCATACTGTTTTCTTTCTTTGTTCATCTGTTAGATGTACATGTATGCACTTTGTATCTCATGAAAAGGTGCTTTGTAAATGATAGTTATTATAATTATTATTATATTACCTATCGTGGTTGAGACTGGCACTCTCGTGGGGAGAGCAGGGAAAGAGATCATCCGCTTTCAAGCCACGTTTCCACGCCTTGTAGAACGCAAAGTTCAGCCAGTGATAGTAGAACTTTGAGATGATAGATGCATCGTCCATGATGTGACGCCTGCCAAGAAAGATAAATTTTTGTTTCATCAAGTCTTATTTCAAATACAAGAACTTCCTACCATTAACATATATGTATATACATGTATCAGATTCACAGTGCCTTTCCTGACTCATGGCAGGTCATAATACTGGTACGGTTCGTACATCTACATGTAGATACAGTATACACTATAATTCATATTTATGAGATACTTGGAGGTTACATTACTATAAGAACAGTTTCAATCATTCACAAATGACATAGAGAGGTGACACGACATTTGCTTCTGCGACATTTGCTCCTCCGTCTATATCTTGAAAGGTCAAAGGTTAAGGTCAAGGTCATGATTTGGCTTTTAGTTAAGGACAATGTGAAGATTAGGATTAGGGTTAGGGTTAGGGTTAGGTTTAGGATTAACATGGCAAAGTTAGACCGGAGATATTGTCGCAGGAGCAAATGTCATGGAACCCATAGAGAAGTATGAGAAGTAGACAATAAAATTCAAGTTTAGAGACATCACATGCATCCTACTGATCAGGAGTTGAGTATTGGTCAGGCAATGGCATTGTGAAAGAAACTGTCTAGAAATTATACAGAAGTGTTTAGTATCCCACAGTTTAATATCACTTACACAAGGAAATAAAGCCCAAAGTTGACTCTTAAATGTACAGTTATGATTGTTAGTAAACCGAGTGGCATAAGATAGTGAACACTTGTGCCAATTTTGTTGGAATATTTAATTTTTGTCTTTACCAGGAAGGAAAAATATCAATACCATGCTATATTTTTATCCACTGACATCCTTTTTATTAAAGATAATGGAGAGTATCCATCGAGACTGCCATGTATGAGCTTAGTCAGTGTTTAAACCACACTATATGTAGGTGGGTAGCGTTAGTCCACTGATATTTGGAGTGGCAAGTCTCAATCTTTTCATGTCATAAAAATTACAAAAACTGTGGTTCTATAAATCTATGAACTAAGTTAAACAAGGTTATAATTGTTAGACCCTCAAAGAGCAATCCAACCTTGTAAAAACCTATGATGAAAGTTTGCAAGAAAATCTGACAAAGAATAAGAAAGTTAAGAATGTTTGAAAATGAGATCACTACAGCTATGCGAATCTCAAAATTGGCTGAATCGATAGTAAAGTATTCAAAATATATCAAAATATATATAAAATATATCAAAATATCATTAAATTCCTGTTTTCTCCTAACCTTTCCCTCAAGGCAGTACTGAAAATATATTGTAGATAGCATATTGTTATACCTGTAGGTCCTCCAAAAAGAAAGGGATCCTACTTAGTTATACATTTTTTTTTTAAATTGACATTTCAGTCATTTTGTGTGTTGGAGCAAATCAAAAAGTTGTCTGCCTCTACATTGCATGTGACCAAGTATTAAAATTCTCATTATAGTTATAGTGATATCAAATTGTTTAAAAAAGTCATAATTTTCTTATTGCACATCCAATTTTGTTCAAACTGTCACCAATCTGCTACAATGATTTTTCTGCTTTCTCTCAGAACAACTTGCCATTAAGGTAGGATTTCCCTTTAATTACTGACCGTACTTTCACCTCTTTCCCTACCCCCCTCATCTATTTTTGACCTCTATTGCGGTTTCTACCTCCATTGTATACAAGCTTGACTCATCCCCAAAAAGAAAGAAAGAGATGAAATTTTGGTAATCTCAAATTTGGAGCTATCGTTAAAAGAGCACAATTATCCCAAGCCCCAAGGCACCAGAAGTATGTGTCAGTCCTCATTAAATTGAAAAAAGTGAGGAATGCATTATAAAATATATGCCTACATGCAGGCCCTGGCACGTTTACCTGATATTAAAGGGACATTGAGCGTTTTGAGGGCTCTGCAGTAAATTCATTACAGATTAGCAAGATCCCCCCCCCCCCACCAAAAAAACACCCCCCAAAAACACCTCAACAACAACAAAGTTTACAAACAAACAAACAAGTACAAGCAAACAAAGTAACAAAACAAAAAACACTGAGAGGATACTTCTTTTAACATTAAATTTGATGACAGTGACATTTTGGTTTTCCTACAAACAAAAGTGTACTATGCTTTCCTACATGAAAAGGTCACAAGGAAAGGGAAAGGTTACCTTTTCTTTGAATGCGCTGCACTGTAAATACTAATGTAAGAACACAAATATCATTACATGCACACTGCATGTTATACTTTTTACATGTCAATTTTCCGAAGGTTCATAATTCCAAAGGTTAGTATTTCTGAAGGTTTGTTACTTCGACGGTTCGTAATTCTGAAATGAAATAGGGTTCATAATTCCAAAACTGAAAAAGGGTTCATATTTCCGAAGGTTCTTAATTCCGAAAAGTTACTGTACATAAGGCTCTAGCTGTTGCATTTTCAGAATTACAAACCCTATTTCATTTTCTAAATAATAAACCTTCATAGTAATGCATCAAATGTTTGAAATTATGAAACCTCTGCCAACGGAAATTTGTGTTTCGGAATTTCGAACCTTCGGGAAAATGAGTACCCCCTCCCCCCCCCCCCCCCCCCCCCCATTATATACTGAAGAAATACATGTACATGCATACAGCCAGGTACATGTACGATATGATGCATTTATGCAAAATACAGCTCTAGTTATTGTGTAAGTGGGACTGGGGCTTTAGATTTAGGGTTAAGGAATAACCCTTTCAAGACAATTGACCACATTTTGTGGTATGCCACAATAACTTTTGATTCAGAGCCCTAAAAAATATACCAGATGCATGAGTAGAAATAACAAAGCAAAGATTTCTGCACACACTGAGTGCATTTTTCATTGCATGACCATATTGCATTTGATGCCAAGAATTAAAAAAAATGAAAATTAGCTCTAAAATCCTTAAATTGGCAACACATTGAGAGGTTCAAAATCATTTTTTTTGGTCAAAATTGGCCTTTTTAAAAACTTTTCAACACAGCGTTGTTATCAAAGACACATTTTATTAGAACCATGTAGCATTAAAAGAAAAATATTTTTGTTGCCAGTTTTGAAGGACAAAATGTGATCAATTTAGCCCTTAAATAATTCCTGTCCTGAAAGCGATAATGTCATACATTATGTAGGTGGGTTAGGGTTACAGCTATACATGTACATGTAGGTGAGCTAAAGTCCTAGATCCAGGGTTGAGGTGAAGAATCTGAACAAGTGTTAAGAAGTGACCACAGCAGTTGTTGCTGGAGCATGTGGTGTACAATCATTCTTCCAGTACCTACATGTAATTCTATACAGGAGACATCTAATCTTGTATGCATTACCTCTGAGACTGTTCTGGTGACATTGCCAGAGATGGCATTTGGACTTTCAAACTCAATGCTGTATAACAAATTACATGTAGTATCTTTTTCACACAGGTCACTTTACAAAATTTAATTTTGAAAATTGAAAATAAACTTGAAACTTGTCCTTTCAGTGGAAATAAATCATTTTTCTTTCTCTATCTCATGATATCAATTCTCTCTATCTCAGGCCAAATAAAACTGATTCCTAGTTTCTTGTCCCATCTCATTTCCTTTTTTCAGCCCCCCCCCCCCAATTTTTTTTGCTGATATTTTTGTTCTCAAATCAAATAAATGTGAATATTACAAAATCACGAGGTAAAGAAAGTAATTAACACAGTGTACATGTTATTTCACATTCTTTGAGGCTCTGTAGTGGAAAATTAAATTAAATGAAGAAAATCTGAGGTGAAATGCACCAAATAACATTTGTATATATACAGAAAAAAATATAAAATAACATGGAACCCCAGGTTAATCATTTCCCCCCAAATCCTAATGAAAAAAAAAGATTAAAAAAAAACAGGAATCAATTTTACTTGGCTTCAATCGTTATAAATGTGTTCACTAATATACAAATATCGAATGTGGGCTAATCCAGCCCTAAGGCTGGAAGGTGCATTTTTAATGTGTAAATAACATTTCAATTCATTATGACTTAAATTCCATAAAGACCAGGTACCAGTGAAAAAAGCGAAGAGATACTTACTCTTTAATCTTTCGATATTTCCCAGAAGATATCATGACTTCCTCATTTCCGTCTTGGAGGTCACGAGGTGCCTCCTTCATTTCTAGGGCTACACCTTCAATAAAAATCAACATAATATGTTTATATTTTTTTTTTAAACTGATCATAACTCTGTATTAATTTTGGATTCACATATTGTATTAAGCTTATATTTATCAAATCTGTCGAAAAATATTATGTTATGTCATATGTATGTTCATTATTGGGCAGGGCCCTCGGTGGCAGCATTTTGGTAACGAGGATAAAGCTATAAACATATACATACTAGGTTACTTAATTAAACAATTAATAGATTAATAAATACTCAAATAAAAAAAAAGATAATTAACAAATAAAAACCCCCAAATCAGGAACCTGAAGTAAGAGGTACGAGGGGGTAACCGTGCTAGTCATAAGGATCGCTATTCATAAGGACCACTTTTTAATAAGGACCGCTATCCATAACGCGTGACTAAATGAATAGCAGTTTTGTACGAATAGCGGTCCTTCAGAATAGCGAGTAAACCATAGACAAATTACCTTGCTATTCATAAGGACATCCATTTATAAGGACCACTATTCATAACTACTCATAAGGACCGCTATTCATAGCGCGTGTTAAATGAATAGCGGTTTTCTATGAATAGTGGTTCTTATGAATAGCGAGCGGACCCGGTTACAAGATTAAAAAGCAACCCAAAATATAACCTTTCACATGCTATATAACTCTAGAATAAATACATGCAGGAAAATCAGTCCAAAAGAGAAAAGGAACAAGAATATGAGTGGTGACAATCAGAAGGAATTCTTTTGAAAATATACCTCTACTTACATGTATGATGACATCTTTTATAAGATCAAGAATCCTTATTCTTAACTGAAAAGAACATTAATTCTCCCTCACTTAATTTTGGATTATTCTACTTTGTTGAAATATTTAAGTTAAATAAATTTTCTGAATATATTTTCTTACATAGTACATGTGTAGGTCAAATTGTAAAGCATTCGAACAACAACTTTCGGGACAAAGTCAATACATGTTGTCCTTCTAGACTACATGTACATTGCCTGGGAGTCATTCCCAGAAGTGTCAACCCATTAAGCCATTATGGAGACATTGACAAAAAAGAAGTTGACAGCTTAAACCACAGACATCCGGTTTGGCTGCTAGAGCCCCCCCCCCCTCCCCCCCCCCCCCCCCCCAACACATAACAGACCCTCATGTCAGATCGATTTCTCCCCATCTAAACTGGAGCCCATTAAATGTCTAAAGGAAGTAGTACATGTACATGATTGTACATTACAAAACACACACATACAAAGAAAGATAAATCTCTGTCATGAAGGGGTCATTGGGCACCCCTAATTTTTTCCCCCTAAAAATCCCAATTTTTCTGTAATGAGTAATTACATGTATATGGTGCAAATTATATTTGTTTATCAAAAGTCAAAGGAAGCCCAAAACAAGATTCTGCAATTTACCACTCAATGTACAAGATTATATAACAGAACTTTGTATCGAGTATTGACCATCTTCACTTGTTTACAGGACATAATACAGGAGCTTGATGTGTATCTGTGCTATATGAGTTCCTTGCTGTAATTCAAACTCCCATTTTGCCCTGTCATACAGGGCAGTTTGGCAAGTTATTTTCCAAGAGGTCTGACAATCCCCTTGATTCACCCTAACAGCAGCAAATAAAAAAAATAAATGAATAAATCTTGAATCATTGAGTCCTCTGGAAAGTTATGTCTTTTGTATTGTGTAATGCAGAGTCATACTACTTTCTTTTGATAAAGTTTAGTACATGGACTACATGGGGGGAAATCAACCTGACGTGAGGGTCCTTTTGGGGGGCTCTGGCAGCTAAACCAAAGGACTGTGGTTAGGCTGACATCCTCTTTGTCAATAGAGTACTGAAGTGCTGACATCATATTCGCTTGTCGTCCAGGATACTTGTTCCAAACAACAGAGCCCGCGAATGAGGTTCACCGTGAAATTATTCAAGCAATGGGCTGGAGCAGGGTAATTTCAGTTTTGGGGGCTGGTGTGATCACCACGCCATTGTTTAGCACAAAATTGTTTGGAACCAGCAACCTTGACAACTTGGCCAGTATGACATCGCACTTCGGCACTCTATGACTTAAGATGGCCTGACTAAATAAAGGGGTCAAATCATATGGGCTTGATGGGGTGACACTTTTGGGACATGCTCTTGGTCTAACACAAACATACACAGATAGTAGATCCATCTTTCCGCGAAAACCACAATACATGTTAGTATACCACTTCGCATTTATATACATTGACCCAGCACGAGGGATTAATTTGCAGATTTGGATAAGTAATATTGATTACTAGTTTCTAAACCTGATTTTTTTTTTTCCTTTTTTTTTTTTTTTTTTGAGGGGGGGGGGGGTTCCATGGTATTTGAAATGTTGTTTTAACAGTACCTGAAAATGCTATTGGGTCAATTTCAACACATATTGTTGATAATTTAGTTACATTTGCACATTACCTGGACTATATAGATGCTCAGAACAATGGGAAATTGCATTACGCTCATTGTTCTTGTTACATCATTGTCTAGATATATCCTCATATTCTTTTTTTCATTTATATCAAATAACAGCTAAGGAGACAGGTAGAAAAGAGGAAGGTGGGGACAAGAAATTAGGAACTAATTTCATTATGCCTTACTTTTCAATCTATTATAATTGCTTTTCAATTTATTATAATTACTTTTCAACTTATAATATTTTTGCATTTTACAGGGCCTTTTAGTCTCACTTGCTGGTACTAATTTCCATATCTACTACCAAAGCATGTTAGTTTTCAATGCAGTGCAAGTTCACAAATAAAACCCAAGGAAATAAAACTGGATTCAAAAAATATCATCCAGGACTGCTGGAACAAACTAAAGGTGAAAAAGCAATTGAAACCAGAGTATTCACAGCTCTCCAAATGCTACTGGATAATTTGATAAAAAATATGTCTTCCGGCCCTGTTCAGCAGTAATTGATGCATCATACATGTGCATATATGATCAATCACCCTTTATGTCACGACTTCTTGTGGTGACCTGCTATTAACCTTTTGCCATCAAATTAAAGGCAAAACTTGAAGGTTCTGTTTAATATTTCAAAGGGAAATCCAACCTTAAAAGGGAAAGTTCAACCTGGTATTCATTCAGTTGATTTTAATAAAAGCAGAAATATTAGAGAAACGGGTCAGTGAAAGGTTAGCGAAATCCATTAAGAAATAAGAGAGTTACAAATTTTTGAAGTTGTAATCAAACAAAAATTGGCAACTCTGTGACATAACTTGTGAGCTCCTCTCCCATTTGCTCTGTACAGAAAATTTCAGCGCGTTTCATTTTCTCAGTTATTGATAAGGTGTGTTTCATATAGGTTGTGTGCAAAAATATATTTTCAATGATTATATCTAGAGTGCATGTATGATTAAATATTTTATTTAGAGAAAATGGAAATCTCTGATTCTTTTAGTACAGGGCAAATGGGAGAGGAGGGTAAATGGGAGAGGAGGGCAAATGAGATGTATGTCACAGAGTTGCCAATTGGTGTTTCATTGATAACAACTTCAAAAATTCATAACTTTCTTATTTTGCTCAAACTTTCACAGATCTGTTTCTTTTTTTAAAACCAACTTTAAACCAACTTGCTACCAGGGTGGACTTTCCCTTTAATACAGTTGTAAAAAATTATCCACAAAAATACATGTATCTTTGGAAACTGGATATACTGTATGAATGAGAAAAGGAAATAAAAATATATTATCTGTACTTTTATCTGTCAAATTGGATTCAAATGGCTTTCAGCGAATCACTACAGAATTTGACAGCAAATACATGAAAAGTAGAGTTCATGGCAAAATTTGATATGGAATTGATTTTCATTTACCATTAGTAGGCACAAGTGGGGTTTCATCAACCCTTCCTATTTCCTCTTCATCAATGCCATCTGCTCCTCCCTCTTCTTGTAGAACTCCTGCCATCTGTCTGTGATCATTCTCACGTTCAGTCTCTCCCTCTTCTATCTCATCAATGTCTTCATCCTCTTCTTCTATGTCCTCTATGACTTGATCAGCTTCCAAAGTGATATTTATATGTACAGTCCCATTCATAGCTTCTTGTGTTGGTGTGTCAATGTCTTCCTCTAGTCCCAAGCCATTACTTTCCATGTCCAGTTCTTCTTTCTCCTCTTTAGCAGACATATTTGAAGCACTGATTTTGTCTTCTTCGGAGATGTGATGACATAAGCTCAACTCTGATCTTGACACAGATCAATCTGCTGATTCAGCATTTATGAATCCTGTCATAGAAAAGATAAAATGAAAAGAAAGATAAATTGAATTACATCTTCATATTCTGTTCACAAATTAACAGTTTTAAGGTGCCTTTATTAACCATTAGAAACAACAATTTTTACTTGCTCTGTAATCCACATTTTTTCATCCTTCCGGCCAAAGTTTCATAATCCATATCAAAGAAATAAAAAAGGTAGAGGATTCCTTTCCTTTGCCAGCATGTCTTTACAGAGATACAACACATCCACATAAACACTGATAAGAGTGCTCTCTTCATGTCTCACTGTAAGGAATGGCTACACTGAATATAATGAGGAAGGTCTGCATTTAGGAAGCACATTATTTCCAAGATACCAAACTATCATGACACTGAAAAAAAAAAAAAAAAAAAAAAAAATGCCATTATATGATATGGGATGGATGGACATCCTCACAGAACTACATGAATAATGTATGCTGAACCTGTTATTTTCCCCAAATTTGGCCAAAGAGAAAAAGCAAATTTATAGCCATGCAAAAAGGGAAATTTCACTTGGTCAAGATGATAGAGATTCAATTGAAGGAATTGTCTGGAAATAGGATACATGTATTTTGTCATCCTAAAATGTGCAAAGGAAGTATTTTCCCAGAATGTAATGTTGCCTCCACGGACAATTTTGCTCCATGACTATATCTCACGCTAACCAAATTACTGCATGCATGTAACTTCCACCCTGGACCTTCATGTACTGGTAACACAATTGACCCTACATGTACCTACTGTACATATGTAATCTCAACCCTTACCCTATCCTAACCTAAATTGTAACCCTAACCCTATATCTTTGACCAAAATTGGGTCAGTGGGGTAGAATGAAGGCCGGGGGGGGGGGGGGGGGGGTTCCAATATTACTAAATGCGAATATACATTGTATTCTCTCCTTCCATACACTAATGGCAAGGCTCAAATTGTTTGATCCCATCATGGACCTACCAACGTAGGTCCATGATCCAATACTGTTTACTCATATAAATGCAACATATTTTTCTTTTTCTTGACTCAATTTCAATTTGCTAGATGCAAGTGGCTCAAGTCAAAACAAGTTGATATTGCATTATATTACATTATAGATTTTTTTTTGTTACTTCATTGCTTTGATTTCCTCAGAATCTTATACATTCTATACATCCAAACAAAAATATCAGGGGCGGATCCATGGGGGGGAAGGGAGCCGAATTGGCCGTGCCCCCCCCCCCTTTGAAACCCAACTGGCATACCCTAAGTACACAATAAAAAAAAAAAGCTCCGGCCCCCTCTTTTACAAAATCCTGGATCTGCCCCTGAATATCAAATAAAAGAAAGGGCGGTGGGCAGGAAAAGGGAAGTGGGAGGGAAGAGCAACTAAAAATTAATTTCATTTGACCTAAAAAAAAAAGCTGTTACCTTAATCCTAACCCTATGGCCTGTATTCTAACTCTGGTTTAAAGATAAAGTTGAGTTCTGGTTATGAGACTGAATTGTGAAAGAAACTGTCTCAAAGCAATTGGGAAAGGTTGATTATATAGCACATAGGAATTAGTGTATGCTGTAAGGTTTTGGAATCACTATTAAAATGATAAGAAATTGACTCAATCCTGCTGAGAGTCACATGCACTGCACACAGTGTATATGAGAGACACGAATGTTCAGCCCGAACATTTCAGCTGTCATATTTTGAATGTGAGGGCATTTGAAGAGCAATCCTTTTCAGGGGACAATATTTCTACTATGATAATCTCCAAACTAAGGTAAAAAGAATGAGAAAGCTCACAAATTATTTTTACCTTAACTTTCTCTTAAACTTAAACTCCAGTCTAAATTAAACCAGAGTATGATTGAAACTGACTTAGATCACAAGTCCAGTCTAAATTTATGTACTTACATGTAGTTAAACCACACTCACACCGTGGTTTAAGTTAAACCGAAGTTCAGAATAAGGGCCTATATCTTTGATCAAATGAAGCCCAGAGCAGATGTCTGCAGAGCGAAAATTGGGTCACTTGGGTAGGATGAAAGGGGGGGGGGGCAGAGATCCTTTATTATTAAATGTGAACATATTCTCTCCTTCTATGCAACATTAATGGCAAGGCTCAAATTGATCCGTTTTGATTCACCGTTTCCTCACCCTCAGTCTAAAATAGCTTCTTCTTAGCACAAAATTGGACGACGTGTTTCCTCCAATCAATATAATCATCTTTGAAGGGTGGAAAAGAAGAGCGGGACAAGGCCCATGCGCTGAATTCACATTAGCGATATGCAACCATGTACTGGTGAGTCAGAGAGCCAACCTTTTCAAGGCAATGAAAATTGTTGAATAATGGTCACATCTTGCGGCACTTCGCACGAGAGGGATTTTCTTGTGTGTACAAATATAGTCAGACATGTCTGTACAGGCCACCAAAGGAAAACGGTGGCCACTGTACAGTAGTAGCCTTCCTAGAGAGGTTCCACAAGACATTTGTCTATCTCTTCATAGAGGGAAACAATTTATAGGTGACCATTACATACAGGTGGCTTTTATAAAGATGAGGTCACTTACATGTAGATAGGTTACATGACAATAGCTACTTGTGGTTTCGAAACTTTAAGTAAGCGAAACTTTAAGTTAACAAAACAACGACACACTAACCATGACAAGGGTTCACATGGGCCTGAAAGCAATGATGCTTGTTGTTCTGAAACTACAAGCTGAGCAATCGTTGTTGTTAAGACCGGAAGTAGATACCAATTGTGTGTACAGTACACATACAATTCCTATGATCACAATGCCTGCGAAGGGTATGACCATGAACAGTGAGGTCATCCTTAACTACAAGCTTGCAAAACTTTAATTGTGACAGAGGACCATCCACTGCTCTTGGTTACAGCGTTAACCACAAGCTTGCTTGTAGTCCTAGAACTACAAGTAAACTTAAAGTTTCGAAACTACAAGTCCATGCATACGGTCTGAAACTACAAGATAACTAAAATGCTTAAAGTTTTGAAACTACAAGCGAAACTTAAAGTCTAGCTCCCATCGTATGAACCTGACTATATTGTTCTCTGTGTATTTACAGATATTGTATTATCAGCCATACATGTACATGTATGAATGGCTGATAATACAATATCTGATTTTAGTCTGTCTGGCAAAATGCTTTTGTGAAGTTCACATATTATCTTGACTTTGTTGCTATAAAAATAACAGAGAACACAATAAGCCAGTTCGTAATTGGTACGTGGTACAAACGACCCTGAAATAACCGTAATTTGTGCGCACACGTGCATCTGTTTTGGTGGACATGTTACTTGTTAAACAACAGAAATCATACCGGTGTGCGTATCATGGTGCAAACACTATGACAGCTTATAAAGGTCAGCTGTACTTGGTACAAATAACCTTTATCTGCAAATGCCCAAACTGTACGAACTGGCTTATCGCAAAGAATTTTTAAAATATTGATTTTATGAAAGCTTTGTGCATCACCTACTGAAATGTACGAACAAGACGGTGACCGTATGGTGTATTACATAATCCAAAAATGATTTCTATCTATATAGGCAATAGGGTATTGAAAGTAAGTGCCCATAAGTTGATTTCTTTGGAATCAAGCTGAAGGAGGATGCTAGCTAATGGTGGTGTCACACCTTGGCGTTTTAGCCAGCGTATGCCCGACGTATCAAAATTTCTCTAAAACGTTGGCATAGGCTGAACTTTGATATTTTTTTTTTCAACTCTGGGCGTATACTTAGCGTATTCATAACGAGTTGGACGTATACATAACGTATTAGTAACTTATATAGAACACTTCGTTAACTTATAAGTAACGTGTTCCAATGAATGCTTAGCGTATTGCTGGCGTACACAACTTATGCCCAACGATAGCCTAACTTACGCATAGCGCGCGGCAGCGTGTCGCTGACAATCACGTGTCGTAGCCTATAAAAAGGCTGCCGCTCGACTATTCAAATCATAACCGCACTATACATCACCGTATCAACACCACCGCCATGCCGAAAAACACTTCGAAGAACGCTGCCAAGAAGTCCCCTGGCCGTGGGCGGGGGCGTGGACGTGTCTTCATGAGTTCTGATGGGTTCCTCCTGTGAACCTCATTTTTCCAATTCCTCTAAACGTTGTCAATACGCCATTATACGGTAGCTGTAAGTTAGAAACACGTTCAGTAAGTTTTGTGATCGTCCGGAGCACGTCAAATACGTCTTCATACGTCAATATACGTTGGAGTTAAGTTACACATACGTTCAAAGCACGTTACTCATAGGTTAGAAGTAAGTTTTGGGGTGCGCTAGACTATATCTCGACGTATTTCGACTTATGAGTAACTTACGAGTAACGTGTATAAACGTGTGTCAACAATTGCGTAACTTACCTACAATTTATGGCCTGCGTATGCGGGACGTATGAGCCATACGCTGGCATACGTCGAAAAATTTTGTGCTTGCACAAAATTTTTCGACGACCTCGCCGTATGACGACGTATACCAGCGTGTTTTAGCATGCTCTTAACGTATGCAAAACTTACCCGTAACGTATTCGACGTACGCCAGCGTATTCGCCAAATTCCTCATACGTCGGGCATACGCTGGCTAAAACGCCAAGGTGTGACACCACCATAAACAACATCAAATAATCTGAATTCCAAGTGGTCTACTCCATCAATTGCTGATAAAGAGTGTTTGGAAAACATGATACCAATTCCAAGTGGTTTACTTTATCAAATGCTGATAAAGAGTGTCTGGAAAAGTGATATCAATTACAAATACCAGTAAAAGCACCAGAATCTCAAGCAAATGAATCCAAATCACTTTCCTCAGTAAAATTTTATGAGACATTTATTGCCACCAGTAGCATTTCCACTCCCCACACTCCTTGATATATAGCCAGGCAGACGACAGGTCAATTCAATTAGTCCCCATTCAGACAAGGGAGACAATAGTACAGTGGAAACCCACTATAACGGGGACCTTGGGACCATGACAATTACCTTGTTATAACAGGAATCTCTTTATAATCAGGGTGAAAAAACAAAAGAGTACAAAGACCTGGGACCAGCAAAATTACCTTGTTATATCAGGAATCCCCTTATATCGGAGCTCTTTATAGCAAGTTTCTACTGTACCCCTTTCATAAACTCCCAAGAGCGTATAATAGGAGCAGAATAAGAGCATTATAGGACTTCATGAATGTATATCCACTTAAAAATAATGCACACTATTTTAGAGCTGGTATTACGATAATAGCCACATTTTCCACCAAATGCTAGACATATAAATGAGATAATGCCGACCTCCATTACTGGCATTACCCCCACCTTGATATTGATCAAAGGTCACTTGATCCCCCCCCCCCCCCCCCCCACCGGCATGGCAAAGTTTTCTCCTTCAAAGTTCGATTCACTGATCCTGCATGAGGGGGGGGGGGGTCTGAATGGGTGCTCGTAAATCGTAAAAAGAATGCTTTTGTCGTGCTGTTTTTGATACTTATGAACACGATTTTTATTGCTTAATGTGGGACAATGGACCACACTTTAGGGTTTGGCTCCATAACTATTGATTGAGAGGTCTAAAAAATAAACTAAATGTATGAGTAGAAAGAGCAAACGTTTCTGCACACACTGAGTCCATTTTTTTGTTACAAGGCCGTATTGATGCCAAGAATTTTAAAAAGGAGGATAAGCTTTAAAATCTGTAAATTGGCATAACATTGAGAGGTTCAAAATCATTGTTTTTTAATCAAAATTTGCCATTTTTTCATCTTTTTGACAAAGTTCCTAACCATGTATATATATTGTTTTCAAAGACATCTTATTTGAAACATGTAATCACTGAAAGAAAATTTTTAATGTTGTCAATTTAGCCCTTGAATAATTCTTGTCACGAAAGGGTTATTCAGTGTGCATAATACACTGTAGGAGCATGAGTTTCTGAAAGGGGTATCAGACAAGGGAAACAACAACTTTGATCTCGTGCTGTTCTGAACATGTGATAAACAGACTAGACCATGTTTCATCACACATATCTCTAGTATTCTTTTATCATTGTTTAGAGCATGAATCAAGGAATCTAGAAATAGAAGCTTAACATGGAACCATAAGCATTTTTTAAAGAAAATAGTAGAATTTGTTAAGGGATATTTTCTTGGTTTGACACAAAACAATATTAGTAAAATGAATGAGAAACAGAATTAAGGTACAGGACAAAAGTAAACTCCATTTCATTTTACAAGAGTTCTAAAATGTTTGTTATCATTAGAACAAGCATTAAATTTTCTTAGTCTTTAGAACACAATATTTTCTTACATATACAAGGCATGGCAAAAGAGGTGCAAGCGCTTTAAAAGGAAGCATCAGGCTTCTCTCATCTTGTGTGCATACAAACTACAAAGCCAATGGCAAATAACCACTGTTATGGATTACTACAAACATACTGTTAGTGAGATTTTAATTGTGATCAGAATCCTACACATCAGTGAGATTTCTTTTTGTCACACACAAAAAAATTGAGATTCTGATGACTGGTGATTAAAAACATCAATTTTTTACTCTAACTGATCGATGTGTGAATGGTTTGGAATGAGAGTGATGCAATGCAATCAGCCCTTTGCATCACAGAGCTCTGTCACATGCACACTAACCCCACTTTCACACAGCCCTGGGTATAATTCAACTATTTAAAACTGATTAGTTTAAAGACCTTTAAACTAATCAGCAGGGGATAGCATTCGCACAGAGATAATTTCGGTGCGATCATTGGACATTCACTGCTGATTAAATGTGCAGTACGGCCATTGTGCATAATAATAGCAGGTCATGTCAATCAAAGCGCGCACCCAGTCTTAGATCCGCCCAGTTAAAGACGTATATCCGTTCACACACAAAATCTCTTGCCTCCTCTATACGAACTTCGTATCTGTAGGCTGCTCTGACCGGTCTTTAGATTGCGAGTTCGTAGCTGTCTGACCATTGTATACATGTAGTTCGATGTTCACACAGGGAAAATTTGCTTTAGAGCTCATTAGTTAATCAGCTTTAAACTAATCAGATTTCCATACGATGAATTTTCCTCTCGTGTGAAAAGGTCGTAAGACTACATTTCAGACTGCCGCAGAATCCGATGGATAATGATCTTACATGAAATCGCTTTGGGTTCTACAGTACATCAAAAAAAAAAGTTAACAGTCAGAAATAGTCTCCCCAAATAAATATTTCAAAATATTTGTAGGAAATGTTTACACCTGTGGATAGCTTAGGGTCTCTTCTATCAAATGCCACCAAAAAAATCTTGCCATATTTCAAATTTCAGTGAGCAAAAGCAACTTTTGCGAAAGGGTGCAAAATCCAGACCTGACAAGAATTATTATTTGTTCTGGCTGGTATTAACATATTTGAGAACTGTTAAAAGTTGACAGTTGGAAAAAGTCTTAACAAGTGAAGATTTCAAAATATGTTCCTGAAATTTTCATACCTACATGTATGGATAGCTTAAGGTCTCTCCTATCAAATGACACTGAAACATCTAATAATATTTTACACATGGGTGCATGAGCAAAAGCCATTGTTGTGAAATGGTGCAAAATCCTTGGTTGACAAAAATTTGTACTGGTTCTGGCTGGTATCAGCAAAGTTGAGAGTCTTGAAAAGGCTTAGCAATGTTCATATTATGATCTTTAAAAGGCAAATTATGAAAGAATAGGCTTTGTGTTATGTATATGTGTGTCCTGACATATCCAATCAAAACTTTATGGTTGACTGAGAAAGAAAGCTTGAAATTAAATCCTTGCCAAAATTAATATTTTAAAACACTCCATAAAGATGTTAATTGCTCACTGAAGCATAAAAACATTGATGAGATACGTAAGTATCTCATCAACATAAGAGAACAAAACCTGGTCTTTCATAAATTGTCTGTTCTTGATCAAAATATTAAAATTTCTAAGCCTTTACATGACTTTCAATTTTGCTGATACCAGCCAGAACAAATACAAATTCTTGTCAAGTCTGGATTTTGCATTTTTTCGCACAAGTGGCCGTTGGTCACGCGAGCGTAAAATAAAGGCAGATATTTAGGTGTCATTTACAGTAATAGAAGAGACCCTAAGCTATCCACAGGTACAGTATGATATTTTCCTTCAAATGTTTTGAAATACTTATTTGGGGAGACTTTTTCTGACTGCTAACTTTTTTCTGGGATGCATTGTATATGGATTTTTGGGGAGGAAAGCAATCTAATGTCTTGAAAGCCTGGGGGTGTTATGCTATCTTGCTTAATTGTGACAATAATAGATCTATTTATGACTTCAGTAGAGTAGACGAAGCCACAAATAGTATAGTAAACCACAAAAAGGTGACAGAGTCCTGTGGTGCAAAAAAGTAATTGGTGGCTCAGAGGACATAATTTTTAGCCCTGGCACAGCACCAAAGTCAATTGACAGACCTACATGTACACATTAGGGTACTAAAATTAATGTTTATGATCTTAAAATAACAAAATTAGGAATTCCTTTCAGAAGAACAGGCTACTTTAGGAAGAAAAGAAATTTGTCAGGGATGGAAAACTAACTGTGTAGGCTAAAATTAATGTATATAAATCTTACAATGATAAAACTGGGAATTCGTTTTAGAAGAACAGTCTACTTTAGGATGAAAAGAAATTTTTTCTTGATAGAAAGATAACTTTTTAGGCTAAAAATAATGTATATGGTCATGTGTCATGAACTGGTCCCCCAAAAAGGTGGTGCTGTTACACTTTTTTATTTCATGCTGAAGTAATGTTGGATTTTTTTCAAAACGATAAATCTATTCCATCAAATTTAGTATCATTTTTAAGGTCTATTTACCATGCCATTTGCCTGCAAAATTTTATTGATGTGGGATATATAGAATTGGAGTTATAACATTCTAGAGTTAGAAGACAAGGGGTGGTGCCAGAAACGGCACCTCCTATACAAAGTCAACAGAAAAATTCATGTTTTAATGCAATTTTTTGAAAAATGCTTATATCTTTGTCAAAATTTGGCAAGTGACTACAAATTTGGTATCAAATTAAAGCACACATACTCAACTTTATTGTCTTGTGATTGAAACATAAGGTTGGCTGAGCAATAGATGTGTTTGAAACTGAAATCCCAAGAATTTTAGTTCAAAAGTGGCACTGCAAGCACTAGGTTTTTAAAAAAATATTTGAAACTTTTGATCATAATTACTGTAATAACTTAAAAGTTACAACTCGTATCAGACTGAGGTTTTCAAATTGTAAGGTTGGAGGTTGCCAAATTTAATTGGAGTAAGTTTTATTTTTGGCAAAATTTGTCACATGGGTACAAATTTGGTACCAAATTATAGCTATCTTACTCTTCTTTACTGTCTTATTATTGAAAAGTACATTTGGCTTTGCATGCAATAACAATGATGTTAAACTTCATACAATGACATTTGATGATTTTTTTCACTTTTATATAATTATAAACCCAAGACAATGATGCATTGTTGTAAGGATCCGAATCATTTTTAAAGAATATTTCTATTGCCCTAAGAGGGACTAAGAAAAGGTTATGATGAAAACAATAAGATAACAAAAAATATCAAAAATTTCATATTCAAGTCCATGTAACTCTTTTATCTTACACCTTACATGTATGTCAATATTGAATGTATATTTAGATTCCTTGTGTAATTTCTTATCAGGAAATGTATACTTTTTCTATCATAGGTTGTATACTTAAGGAGATATAGGCTTTCAAAGTAAAAAATGTGTCACTGAAGCTAAAATCCCCTTGTAACGCAAAAGGGGACCAAACTCATGACACATGACCATATGAATCGTAAAATAACAAAATTGGGAATTCCTTTTAGAAGAACAGTCTACTTTAGGAAGAATAAATTTTTTGTCCGGGATGGAAAAATAACTTTGTAGGCTATGATGTTTATGAATCTTAAAATAACAAAATTGGGAATTCCTTTTTGAAGAACAGTCTACATGTAAGTACTTTAGGAAGAAAAAAAAATTGTCCGAGATGGAAAAATAACTTTGTAGGCGCCTTGAGTATCCCTTGGGATGGATGGACACACTAGGCCCGTCTTCATCAGCCCGAGTTTCCAAAATAGCCCGCTAATTCTGATCCGGGAAACTAACCCGATCAGAACTAGCTCGAGCTAGTTTGTAATGAAGACGCAATTAGCTGGCTATTTCGTGGGTTTCTAGCTCGAGCTAGAAGCCTAAGTCAACTCGGGTTTTTTGTGAAATAGCGCGCTATTTGGCGAATTAGCCCGCTAATTCGCAGGTGAAGACGCACTCGGGTTTTGACTCGGGTTAATTTATTCATGACACCACTCCTAGAAATGTTATTTTCCTTATGTATTTCTTGATTTTCTTCTCTCTTTCCACCTTTTCCTTATGTATTTCTTTGTTTTTCCTTCTTTCTTTTTTTATCCTTGTGTATTTCTTTGTTTTCCCCATTCTTTATTCTTCTTTCTATTCCTATGTATTTCTTTGTTCTTCTTGCTATCCTGTTTTCTTTATATATTTCTTGTTTTTCTTCTCTCTTTTTGTCTTTTCCTTATGTATTTCTTTGTTTTTCCCATTTTCTGTTCTTCGATCTTGCTATCCTCTTTTCTTTGTTTATGTATTTCTTTGTTCTTTCTGTCCTCTTCTCTTTAGATTTCCTTATGTATTTCTTTATTTTTCTTTCTATTCTCTCTTTTCCTCATGTATTTCTTTGTTTCTTATGTATTACTTTATTTTTCCTTCTCTCTTTTTTCTCCTTATATATTTCTTTGTTTTCCCCATTATTTATTCCTTTTTTCTATTCTAATGTATTTCTTTGTTCTTCTTTCTATCCTCTTCTCTTCATATGTATTTCTTTATTTTTCTTTCTTTTTTATCTTTTTCCTTATGTATTTCTTTGTTTTCCCATTTTTAAATTCTTCTTTCATTTCTTATGTATTTCTTTGTTCTTCTTGTTATCCTCTTTTCTTTATGATTCTTTATGTATTTCTTTGTTTTCTTCTATCTTTTTATCCTTTCCTTTTGTATTTCTTTGTTTTCCCTATTTTCTGTTCTTCGATCTTGCTATCCTTTTTTCTTTGCTATGTATTTCTTTGTTCTTTCTGTCCTCTTCTCTTTATATTTCCTTATGTATTTCTTTGTTTTTCTTTCTATTTTATCTGTTTCCTTATGTATTTCTTTGTTTTTCTTTCTCTCCTTTTGCTCCTTATATATTTTTTTGTTTTCCCAATTATCTATTCTTATTTCTATTCTTATGTATTTCTTTGTTTTCCTTCTCTCTTTTTATCTTTTCCTTATGTATTTCTTTGCTCTTTTCTCTTCATTTATCCTATATATTTTTTTTAATTTTCCATCTTCGAAGTGCGCATGCTCTGAAGCTCGAGTTTATTCCAAGAACAAGCGGGAATCGCTCGACTCGGGCTGATGGAGACGGGGTTTTTCAAACTCGGACTTTTTTCTCGAGAAGCGCTGATCGGGCTAGAATCTCGAGCTTTAGCAAACTCGGGCTGATGGAGACGCACCTACTATGTGCACAATATAGATTCATGCACATGTGCACTGTAGTTATTGTACTGTCCTTGGAAAAACTGATCGATTCTGTGTAAATACATGTACAGTAAACACACCAAATGTTCATTGTTCCACCCCAACTTTTGCAGAGAATTCATGATTTTTGTTTTTAAATTAAAAATCTGTGCATTTGTCAATTTGTTTTATTTTGTTTTGATATGATTTTGTTTTTCATTTTGTTTTCAATGGATCAATCCCAACATTTTTTAACATTTATAGGAACAATCAGATAATTGATTTCTTAGTTCAATGACTCTTTGTTTTGGAGTAATCAATAAGTAAAAATATTATAAAAATCATGACTTTTTACAAAAAAAGAATTTCCCCAAAAAAAGTATATCATAGAGGATAAGAGTTTTTTTTGTTTTTTACTTACAAAATTTGAAGAAAAAAAAAATGTAATGCACAAGATCTGCTTCGGAAGCACCTTCATTAGAAATTTTGAATAAATTGTCATGATTACTTCATTTTTTTTTTAAATCTTATTTTTGCACAACTTACAGGGTTACTTTTACTTACATTTTCAAACAAATCAATAAACAACTCAATGACTTTCACAAGTAAACCATATCAATATATGTAAATATGAACAACTAACAAAGTCTACCAATATACAGAGCTGGTCAAAAGTTTTGGTACACCCTGGATTTTATGACGAGTTTCTAGATCAGTTTTTATTTCCCAGGGTCTCAAAAGCATTTTTACAGATTTGGATACTATAAATAAAGATAATCTACATGTTATGTTCTGATACTTACATTTGTGTTTTTCTTTCTCTGTTTTGATTAAAAAGTTTAAATTGGCAAAAAGCAGCCTAATGATACTTGTTTTTAACACTCTTTTGTCCAATACTGATAGAAAATTGACTCATACATTCAAGATCCTCAAAATTTACCACAGGCTGTTGTGGTTAAAGCCTTGTAAATCAAATACATTTACCATGTCCACATGACTACTTTCATTTATTTAGTAATTAACTTTAAATATCCATCTAGTATTCTTGCAGCAACACTCCAAAATGTCTCTTTGCCACTTCTTTTTAACTCGTCCCACATGCATATGCCATTAAGGGTTCATGTACAGAAACTAAGCCCACTAAGGCTGTTATTCCATGTTATATCTAATTGATTTTGAATCCACTGGTCCTGCATATTATGTAGCTTGAATACTTGTTTTCGGGGTTATTACTGTGACGTTGTGTGAAATGTTCCCTGATTTCAGACAGACTTTAGGCGCTTTCACACCTACCCGATCAGGAAAAATACCTGGTATTTTCTGATCGGGTATTCTCCCCCGATCAGAAAATACCAGGTATTTTGCCAGTGTGAAACGAAAGTACTCGTACATGTAATATCCCCGCAAGAACATACCAGGAATTTAGTAGGTACTTTCTCAAAACTACGCGTACTTTCTCCAAGGTCGCGGGGATATTTGCAGTGTGAAAGCAAATTACGAGAACTAGCTATTATGGCCATCTCTCGCATCGCACGTCCACCGCTGCAGAAGCAGTGAATTTGAAAGCGCGCGCCTCGTCTGCAAAATAAACCGTACTGCGCATGCTCATAACTTCGAGAACTTTCCTCGAAGAGCTCTGGTTCGGGGAGGTGTGAAAGCGCGAAATAATTATCGGGTATTTTGGGGCCTGAACAAGTTCTCGTAATTTACGGGTATTTTTCCTGATCGGGTAGGTGTGAAAGCGCCTTATGTCACATTGCTTGTTTTGGAAATATGTTGTGGCATTCATGGTGGTCAGGAATATCAATAATCTTGTATAAAACACCAACTGGGGGGGGGGGGGGGGGACTCAGTATATACTATATAGTGTGCAGTGGTTATGTGCAGCAGAGAAGACCCCCATTTTTACATTCAAATTTCTGTTCCAAAGCATACCATTTTTTTCTTGTTGAGAAAAAGAAGAGAGAAAACCATTCCAAAGCACTGCTTTTTTTTTCATTTCATCATTCCATCGTTCCGGCCATTCTGGCCTACATGTATCCCGGCCCGTTATAATTTTTGGTGAAAAGTTGAAAACAAGTTTCATTCCAGGTGCTTAATTCCTCCGGGCTTTCCCCATTGCTTCCAGTTCGGTTCCAATCCATCCCAGGGAATTCAGTTTTCATTCATGCTGAGCGCATGCATGCGAATTAACCCCGCTTATATGAATGCACACATAGACTTGCCATGATACACAGCGGATTTAGCTAATGGGAGCTTGTGGGAACCAGTTCCGTAGCATCGTATTTATATTGTAATCCAGTTCCAAAGACTGCCTTTTTTCCAAAAATAGTAGTTCTGAAGACTATCCTTTTCATGATCGCTCGTTCTGAAGCCCCCTTCTTTGGTCTTGCCAGTGGCACATACCTAACACTTTTGGGGTCGAGTGCCCCCCCCCCCCCCCCCGGAAGGTAATACTGGAACTTAAACAAATAAAAGAATGGTCTGCTTGTCTTGTAAACTACCACAATGTCATGAAAAATGTTAAGTAACGGCATGTAAAATTTCAAGATGCTTGCCTTAGAAATAAAAATAAATGTACATGTATGTCCTACCTTTCTCAAAAAGCAATTATCCTCACAGCTTATTGCTAATGGCCGGAAGTTACTTTGAATTCTCAAGAGTTTCAATGTCCCCACCATCTGCACAAGACATGAACTCGGTGTCAATGTCACTGACACTTACATGTACATGTACTTTGGCAGAGCTTATGAGGAAGCCATCCGCTGCCGTGAAAGCTCTACGGGTATAGTGAGGATACAATGGAGACGGCCTGCTTCCCAGGGTTGCAAGTTGGCAACCAGTCAGAAGATCGTTATGGAATGTACCGGTACAATCATCCTAAGGCCCAAAATAACTCACTCGGAGAGACAACAAGAGGTTTTAATTTTCTTCAACCCTGATAAACTTCAAATCAGCACAATAAACTTGAACTGCCTGCTTTCCTTCCTAAAGCAGTTAACACTTCCATGAATTCTGGCAATTTTGGGCAATTCTTTTGCTTCATAAAAAGTGCCTCATAAAAATTGCCTCAGAGGGTAATGAGTCACTGTACTAGTTTGAATTTTTTTATTTTTTGTATGATAAAAGCAAAGCCACCACTCTCACTTCGGAATTCAACTTTTACATTTACCCTACACTAGTTAGCACTCAACTTGAAAAATAAAGAATAATGTTCGAAAGTTAAAGGTACATGGACATGAAGGCCTACTATTAAATAAATACTGTATATTCCAATACAAAGTAAAATAACTTAGTAGCTGTGAAAGTAATTTACATGTAATTCAATCTGTCTGAAAATGTAATAAAAAATATCCCAATAGTTTGAGAACAATAATCAAAATGTAGTATCAATAGGAAAACTACATGTAAGAGAAAATAATCTGTTTTCCACCCCAAAAAAATTCTGCTCATACTGTCTGCAATCATATAACTCAGGAAGAGTTTCAAAGAAATTCTATGAGCCTGTCACCATGGAAACACTACATGTACAATGTATCTTGGTTCTCATCACCTTTTGGACTGATGTTAAATAATACATTGTACATGTATGTTTAGATCAAATCAATTCACATTTTACCAATTTGCCAATTGATACAAAATTCTCTTAATGTACATAAAGATTTCAAAATTCACAACTTTAATAAAATGTTTCTGTTCAAGCTTTCCTTAATCTTTTCTCTCTGATTTTTCTGCATTCCTAATAAGAGCAAGTTGACTACGTTTGCAAGTGTGGATTACCTTATAATGAGGCTCCTTGAAAATACATGTTGTGTACATGTAAACGCATGGAAATAGGGATGTTATCATTGTTAGTTGTTGTGATTTATTGGAGAAAATATTGTTCCCTAAAGAATGGGCATTTTTTTTCTATTGTAGCCAAACACTGCCCTTTTTTAGGATCAGGTTTGTTTGATTGAAAAATCAAGTTCGTCCAAGTAAGGGGGGGTGGTGGCGGGGGGTGGGGGTATGGGGTATGGTGCTGTCACAGCAGTCTGCCGGTCCCCATCCCCCCCCCCCCTCCCCTTTTCTAGCTTCATATATGTACATGTACAGTATATTGTCAGTGGGGTGATAAAACCTCTTAACTCAAACATATTTTTTAAGTTTCAGGAGAGCAAAAAAAACTTTCAGGAAACTTTTACAGATCTCTTGTCGCATTATTTGTTCAGATACGTGTTACATGGCTTTATTAAAACATCAAATTAATCCTTAGCTACAAAATTATGAAGAAAAAAGAAATTAGCAAAAAATTAAGAGGTTTTATCACCCAACTGACTATATGTGAATTGGACCCCTCCCCCATCTTTTTGTGGCTTATCAGAATAGACCTGTTCACAAAATTATTTATTAAAATTCATGGATGCTTAATAAATGCAATCCACATTCTGACTATTGAAAAAGAATAGGTTTTTACAGGTGAATGTAATAGTTTGTCACTAGGCAAACGTACATAAATTTGAATATACAATATTACGAAAATGGCCTACTGGACACGCCTGCATATATGTTTGACCTAGTATTAGTAATTTAATCAGAACATAGCAACACTCTTGTATGTCACACCTGTCATTTTAAAATGCTTTTGCTGCCCAGTGTCATTAATTATTCATGATAATGTTGTCTGAATAAGATGTTGTCGAATGGCAGATGTCATACACAATGACAATGGGTATTATACTGTTCTGAATGATAAGTCAAACAGTGGAAAATCAGCTTTTTGCCAACTTAAAAAGGAGCTGGAAAGAAAATAAAAAATATTACTCTTCCAATTTTTTTATATGATGGAGAAACTGACCAAATTTCATCTCCAGATTACATAGTACTCCAGGTAAAATAAAACTCAAGGTTAAAGCAAAGATAAAGAGGTCATTGAACTTGATGTTGTTCTGACATGGAAAATCATGGCAGATATAGAAAGCTTGTGTAATTATCTTTATAGATTTGTTAACATCAACAAAACTGACCTAGTAGTTACATGTACAGAGATATATGGTCATTTCAAAATTGAAAAAAGTGTCCATTTTTCGCTGACATGTCAGTGGAAAACAGTGGAATATGTGCCACAGCATGGAAACCGTTTGGCCGATGGGGCTAATTAAAACTTGGAACTATAGCTTGGGAAGAGTCGATTACCCCATATATACCCCATATAATTTGGGCCAATTTGAAGGGGGTAGGGTTTAAACTTTTTAGAAATTTGGGTGATTTGACACGGAATGACCCAAAAACATAATGCCTCCGGCACCACTTTCAGTGGGCGAAGGAATAAAAAGATGCTTATATTGATGTACCATTTGACAGCTGGAGAGCTTTATTTTGCACACTATAATGGGTGACAGAACCACCTGTTCATTGTACATTTCATCCCATTGTCAATTCATGTTCCATGCATACACTCAATATTCAGTCACTGTTCTACACGTATGTAGCCTGTAGACTCACTGTACATTGTTTTCAAACTATACACACTACATGCATGTACGTATGTATGTGTCATGGTCATTGCCAAAATCCCTCTATCACATGTACATGTACATATACATATGCGGACATGCCCATTATAATCATCTACATAATTTATGTTCACCCCTCTAATGACTTTTATTGCTGATTGGTCAGTTATCAAGCTGAGACATCTATGATTGGTCAATGTTTTTTGAGAGTGAGCGCTTGTGGGGAAAACGTGCTGTGGCTGAAGCCATCGAGCAATAAGTAAGCCTGAGTCAATCAATTTGTAAACCAGTCCTCGATCGAGTCTATCGAGCCCCGGTGCTTTTTTGGCAAAACCGGTGCATCGATGAAATTTATGAAAATGATATAAAATACAAAGAAAAGAAGTACACAAAATCCTTTGCTCTTAGTCTAACATCTTACACAATTATTATCATGTATTTAAGACACTTTTTACTTGGTCTTTTATGCTCTTTTGTGAGTTTTGCGGGTAATACATCAATCAAGAAAGGAAATTGAGTGTTCGCTCGTCTTCTGCTAGCTGGGAGGCGAGGGGACATGACTGGCATTTGACAATCCGGCCGCTGGCCGGAGTCTCGCGTCGAGTCGAGTGCAGAGAGTCGAGATGCAGCGCATGAGATGTGCATTGCAGAGCTGTAGGGCACGCGATCGCAGCCGCAGCTCATCGCCTCTCAAATTTGAATCATGTGATCGTTAAAGTTTGACGACATCAAATCACGTAATCAGTGTTGATTGCTCCCCCTTTTTCCTGAACAAGCTTCTTTTGAATCTGTTTGTGCATGATTTCTGTGCATGGTGTGTGCCAAGTTAATGAGATTAGACAATCAGAAGAGATATTGATGAGGTTGTGAGTGAGCAATAAGTCATGACGTTGTCAAGATAAATAAAGGGATGTTTAAAGTATCACGTAAGTTGTTATTCCTAGATGCAAACACTAGGCAAAAGCCCCAGCATTGTCTGTCCGATAAATAAAAAGTTGATGGCAAACAGCGGATCATAGACCAGTGCCGTACATAACGCGAGCGATGTTGCTGGGGGATACAGCATCGCATCAGAGCAAAAAATTGTCCTCGATTTCACTGTCCATCAATTTATCTGTGCACCGGTGTTCGACGGGAGCAAAGCCATCTATCCCTGGTTTACAAAATAATTGATATGACTCAGGCTTAGTAACAAATCAGTCAATGCCTACTTTTAATCTCCAAAGTTGTTTCGGTCCTCCCAAACTACCTCCCTGGGATGTCATAAGGTCACATCAATATATGGACCATAAATGTGTCAATGCACATTTTCAACCTGCAAAATTGCTTTGGTCCTCTCAGATAACCCCTA
The DNA here is from genome assembly GCA_025618425.1 of Heliocidaris tuberculata. Taxonomy (NCBI): domain Eukaryota; kingdom Metazoa; phylum Echinodermata; class Echinoidea; order Camarodonta; family Echinometridae; genus Heliocidaris; species Heliocidaris tuberculata. The sequence goes on from CM046850.1 coordinate 24,498,996, forward strand.
CATGTAATGTATGGAATTCGGTAAAGCCATATTTCTGTCAATTTGAACTACGTGTGAACCTTTTTCTGCCAAAGAAGCCTGCTGATAGCCTGATACGAGGTATAAATTTTGAGTTACGAGGTATAAATTTTGAGTTATTAACTATCAAAAGTGTCCACAGTTATTATTATTATTATCATTATTATTAAGTATTTGGCATCACCTGTGCCTGGGAGGGGAAAAGCGAACTGAATCACAGTAACCCTCGGCTCTCCTCCAGATATAACTGACTGAGATGTGCAGGTGTACCACTACACCGGGGTTTCCCCTTACTCTTCATCGAATAGTGCAGTGGGTTCTTAACACGTGCAAAGGTGGTGACTCTCCTTTACACGGGGCCTCCATTTAACATCCTATAAGAGGGATGGAGTGTTTTCCAATGTAACACATGCATCTATGAAACAGGGGAGGGGCACGTTGACACACAACACAGGATTCATTCATCCGCCCGGGGTGGATCCAAACTCACGATCTTTGGTTCGACAGGCAGACGCTTTACCGACTGAGCCAACTCGCTCCCCTCAGTTATTTTCAAACACCTACATGTACTGTAGCAGTACATGTAGGTCTAGGAGCATGTCTCTCTGTATTGTATAGTCAAGGATTGTAATTCCGAACAGATTGTATTACTGAACGTGTACAGTTAAGCGCCTAAAATGGGTTTTCATACGCGTGGGATTACGCGTATGAAAACCACTCTATTGAAACAAAGGTTGTGTCTTTTTCCCATAGGTTTCACACGTTCGGAAATACAGTACCTTTTTCAAGGGACCAAAACGCCACGTCGTTGGGAAGGGGTTCACTCGGAAGGGAATATCGTATTAACCCTTTCGAGACAATTGACCACATTTTGTGGTTTGGCTCTATAACTTTTGATTCAGAGCTCTAAAAAATATACCAGATGCACGAGTAGAAAGAGCAAAATTTTCTGCACACACTATGTCCATTTTTACTACATGACCATATTGCGTTTGATGCCAGGAATTTTAAAAACAAGAATAAGCTTTGAGATCCTTAAATTGGCAACACATTAAGAGGTTCTAAATCATTGTTTTCATCAAAATTGGCAACTTCTTTCAATTATTCCAACAAATTTCTAACCATGTATATTGTTTTCAAAGACATTACACCTTATTTGAACCATGTGGCACTAAAAGAAAAATATTACTGTTGCCAATTTGAAGAACAAACTGTGATCAATTTAGCTCTTAAATAATCCCTGTCCTGAAAGGGTTAAATCTACGTTGTCTTTTTAAAATTCCATCAACTTCTTTTTCTGTAGGACTTTGAGCAATTCATTATGTAAGTTTGACAGATATTCATTTGATATTTTATTTGCTATCGTTGATTTTCTGAAAAGTGTTCGGACACTGGATCAACCACCATAATGATCAAAGATGCATGGCCCATATTGGAGACTGCTTCCTGTTTGGGAGACCATCTCTATTATCAGAGACTTATAAATGTCACCATTTTTGGTAGCCTATTTTGGAGACAGTCTACCATTTACATTTGCTGCAAAGGGATTAGCTTGGCTCAAAATGGAAATGTGATAAGCAGATTCCTCATGAAAAATTACCCCTTTTGACCTGTCTACTTTAAAAATCCACTGTCTACTTTTGTTTTCATAACATTTTTTGTTATGATCCACACACAAAACAAATGGGCTTCTGATTTCAGAGAGGAAAAAATTTGGCTGAGGAAAAGTGCCTTGTTGTTGGTGTTGTTTCTATTGTCCTCTTGTTAACAAAGTCTCCAGTATCAGAGACTGTCTCCCAAGTGGGAGAGAGTCTCCCAAATCGGCCGTGCGCCTCTACTGCTCAACATGGCTTCCATTCCTTTCCACAGTCAAGATTGGTGGGGGAAAGAGCTTAAGAGGACACCAAGGCGTGTGATGCAATGACACTTATACATGTACATGTACAAGTTTATCTTCATGTAAGTGTCATTGCTTGTACTTCACAATAGCTTTTACAGGTGAATAGGCTTCAATATCTTCTGTTTGTTAACAGGCTTTGGTCCATATTCTACTTTTTCTAAATCATTCATACATGATACATGAGAGGAAAATAATTATTTGAAATTTCACTTTCAACTCTGAAACCTTGAATTTGTAGCACAGTAAGAGTTGAAGAGTCCCTGAATCAGGTAATCTAGCAAATTTAAGAAAATTAGATCTTGTTTAGAGCAATTTTGTTGTCTGTTTCTAAATCTACTGCAACAGTGAATGTTTAACATGGGCTCGGGCTAACTCGGCACTGCGCGGTGACTATGTTTCAAGAGTTGAAGTCCGCGCTACGCACCGTACCACTTTTTAAGCCTTAAATTTCATATTTTGTATAACTTTGCTTCTTGAAATTTTCAACATTACTTCTTTGCTAATCATTTTACACACTGATATCAAATAATTTTTAATTTAAGTGTTCTGAAATGTGTAATTAATGCAAAATTCAACACAAGTATTTGTGAACAATTCAACTCTCTGGGCTCACACGGCCGCGATTTTCCGCCAAAGCCGAGTTCGCCCTAGTTTTCTAGTGCCGAGTTTTAGCCCAGATCCTTTGTTGACACAGTCCCACAGGCCACAAAGGCCACATTTAGTCAAGGGCTAGTATGAGTGATGCAATGAAGCACTTCTGTACAGAGTGAACATGGTGAATGATGGTTTATTTCATGACAATGCCTTCTGTCTGATCATTATTCAATCAAGGCAGCATTAATCAGTTAATCACCTTAGTCATTCACCTTTACTCGCATTGTCGCAACACAGCTCATTAACGTCATGGCACAACACAAAAGTTAGTATGCGGTATGAGTATATGATTATGACCTGACTCACCTTATTATGACCTGACTCACCTTATTATTTGCGCTTGCATATGATGCAATATTGAGATTAGAACTTGAGTTGACTTGAACTTGAAGCTGCATGTGCATGTAAACTGCCAGCGGCCGATCCGAGATCCGGGTGAATTGGGATGATGCAAGTTTTTCAGCTCCCCGAAGTTCCGGGAGGACAGACGAGACAGATTCGGTCTCTCACCCGGCCGCGCTGCCTCGGCCAGTGTTTCCACTTTTCAAAATGAATTATCCTGAAATGAACACTGAAAATTCCTGGAATTTCAAAAAATATCCTGAAATTTTTTAAATGAGCTACGATCGCCTCCAAACCTTCCTTACATGATCTCTGTAGAATGTGCACTGATCATTACCCTATATACTGTATATTAGTTCACACCTCACTGCACTTGCATATATGCATCATGTTCCAATGAACCGTCTGGTTGTGCCCATACATAGTGTACATCTATGGTGTACACACTTTTTTTTTTCAAAATATTTTATTAGAGATTTCATTCAAAATAGATCATTACATAAAATAAATGCAAATAATTTCAAACAAATACAAATCTTCATTTCGTTTTCATACCATACTGTTAAATTATTCACAAGACAAGCATGGAAGAATGTTGGAATGAAATCACTAAGTAAATAATATATTGACAAACACTAACGTACGCCCTATACCCCCTCCCTATGTCCCACAATGTATAATATTCAATGTAAATGATCTTTCATTCAAAATATGTTAATGTTCCTTTCTTTTTTGTTATTTTCCTAGTTCATATAAATATCTCCTTTAAATGAATAAAGGGGTAAACAAAAATGTATAATTACGGTATAATTAAATGAAATACAATTCTTCATGTTATATTCATATCATAAATAATAAGATGTGCATTTAACAATTTACCCAAGAGAAGGGGAAAATGATCATTCATGAAAAGTAACATAATGCATATTTTTATATAAACCCTGCATCGGCATACCTTGTTACCCCTTTCACTACTTACCCCCCCCCCCCCACCCCTTCTCAGCATTCACATTCACACTCACTAACATCCAACAAACATACCAAGATTTACACACGCACAACACTAGACACATCATACCTGCTCACAATCACATCCTTATTCACTTTCAGTTCTTCCCATTTCTGTAAGTGTAAATGTAACTTCCCTGTCTTCGTTGCTAGATTTTTTTCTTCCTCTATACAATCAGCTATATATTTTTGTATTTTCGTAGATGAAGGAACCTGGCCTTGAGCCCTAGAATGGAAAATTGCATATTTAATAAACATGACCAAAGAATTTACACATTTATTTCTATTTGAATTACCAGGTAATCCCATGTATATATCCCCCCCCCCCCAATTCATATCTTTTAATTCAGCCAAGCCAAAATATTCAATACAAAATTGCCATAACAGTTTCACTTTCGCACAGTTCAGAAATATATGAAAGTAAGACTCAATCTCCTTATAACAAAATGAGCAATAATTGTCCCTCACAAACCCAATCCTCATCAAATGTTCTTTTTTATATATAGCTCCATGTAAAAGTATAAATTGAAATTCCCTTTGTTTTCTAATGAGAGTTGTGTTCCTTGCTCGGATAAAAAAGTACATATTTCTTTATTTGTAAAGTTGAAATTGCTGTGACCATGCATCCTTTACTGTTAAGTTATACGATTCACGTAAATTGTTGATAAAACAGTTATAAATAGTTCTAGATTTAACTACCTGAAAAGTTGTTTCCTGCCCAGCAATATTCATGTTTATATTAAAGTAAAAAAAAAAAATCAATTTTCATAAATTTGACCGAAGGAGTAGCATTTTTCCAACTAATTGGTATGGCATGAGCAATATCAATTATCTGGAGCAATTGATTTGCATTAATCCCAAGATTTTGAAAATAAACCACAGGCTTTATATGCCCATTGTCAAAAATGTGATTTACAGTGCGTATGCCTTTTTTTAAATAGATCGATATCACAGATCATTTTACCTCTTATACAAATATTATGATTATTAAATATAACCGGATTAACCTCCCCTTCAGAGTATCTATATTTCCTCATATCTTGCCAAGCCTTCAGCATTTCTGAATAAAATTGTGGTATTGTTAATGTTAATTTAGAAGTGTCAAACACGCACACGCATGCACCATAGAACACACACACACACACTGCTTACTGCATGCACTTGTCTAAATGGACAAAGTCATAATCAGACGGTGCTCATTCTGATTAGTCTCCCTTCAAGCCTTCTTATGTTTAAAACAAAGTACTGGGATTTTATATTTCTCCTTTTTTTTCCTTTGGTTTTTTTTTTCCTATTCTTTCTTTTTCTTTTCTTTATTTGTTTAACTTTTGCCTACATTTTTGTTAGTCTATTCACGGAATCCCCAAATATCCTGGAAAAATCCTGGAATTTTTTCAATTCCTGAAATTATCCTTGAAAACCTCAAAAACTCCTGGAAACTCCTGAATTCCAGGAGAAGTGGAAACGCTGGCCTCGGCACAATCAGGCTTCCCAATTGCAAATTTGCAAAGGGAATGATGGATTTTGCAGAATCGAAGCCTTTTGCGTTGTGTTTTTGCCTCATTCACTACGAATCCATACAACTACAAGTCATTCATTAGTGTCATTCATTCACAATAACAAGCTTGCACAAGATCAAAAGAGAGAGCTTGCAACCACGTTTACCAACTAGTTTACTTTCAGGCTGTAAAGAACGAAACATACCGGTATATATAGACCGAAAAACTGCTGCATGAGACTATTTCTGGCTTGACGGAATCCCCCTCAAAAGTTTTTTTTTTTAAGTTTTAGAACTCCTCCAAACACAAGGAATTTTCTGTCTACAAAATATAGATCTATATAGTCTGTAATTGTATGAGCATAATATATATATAATGTGAGAAGTCAATTGAATTGAATGAGAGAAATAATTTGCGTAGCTAAATTCATTGTTCCTCCTTACTGACTTCCTTTTTGTGGAAATAACTGCAGGGTTTGCAAAAACTGTCCCCGCCGGGAGTCGAACCCGGGTCTTTGGCACTGTACGCCAAAACGCCTTAACCACTAGACCACGGAGGCGGGTTGAGTGGTATTCGGCTACACCAGGTACAGGCAGCCCTTGCAACCCTTCGCAGTTAATTTATTCCTTTTCTTTGAGGGACAGGGGAGTACTGAACAATGAAAAGCCGCATGCCTAGCTAGATCCATGGCGGATTCATGTATTAGAATTAATTAATTATTTACAATGTGTGAGAAATTTGTTCTAATACTATAGCATCGGCAACTCTCGTGGGTAAATTTACATAATGTGAGAAGTCAATTGAATTGAATGAGAGAAATAATTTGCGTAGCTAAATTCATTGTTCCTCCTTACTGACTTCCTTTTTGTGGAAATTTCTCTCATTCAATTCAATTGACTTCTCACATTATGTAAATTTACCCACGAGAGTTGCCGATGCTATAGTATTAGAACAAATTTCTCACACATTATATATATATATATATATATATATATATATATATATATATATATATATATATATTTAATTCTAATATTAAAAACCAGTTATCATAAAAGTATATAGATTTTTTTTCTTTGATATTGAAATGTAGATGTAGAAATCGTCCCCAAATTATAATTTCGCGGCAATTTTGAATTACACTAAGGTTCCATTTTTAAGACTGTCGGTACTTGTTGTGGAGGGGGTTGAAAATATTTCTTTGAGCACCTGTAAATCAATTTTATGGCCCTGAGTGTACAATATTTTAACCCTTTGTCTAATTTTTTGTCATCTTTTGGCAAATAACTTCCCAGCAAACACAAAACGTTTTCAGAACGTTCACAAAACGTTTTTATTAGGTCCGCTATATCTTCGTCTTAATAAACGTTTACAAAACGTTTTTATTAGGTCCGCTACGTCTTCGTCTTCAATGAACGTTCACAAAACGTTTTTATTAGGTCCGCTACGACTTCGTCTTTACTAAACGTTTAAAAAACGTTTACAAAACGTTTTACCAAGACGTATTTTGGTGAACGTTTAACTGGAGTAGATGTTTATTATCATTATTATTATATGATTCTTACTGTAATTGTTGATGTTATTATCATCATCTTTATTATTATTATTTTTTTTTAATTATTTTTATCATTATTATTATCATTACTATTATTTATTATTGTTTTCATCAATATTATTATTATCATCATAATTATTATTATTATCAGTATTATTATTATTATTATTATTATTATTATTATTATTGTTATTCAAAGTAAACACCAAACGTTTTTAAAACGTCCAAAAGAAAACGTTTTTTAATCGTTTAAAATTGGACCATGTACATGATATAATCGATCATGATTCATGAAAATTCACAAAAAACCACGATTGACCAAAATCATATTTTAAAAAGGATAAACGGCAATCTATTTTGACAATTAAATTTGTGCTATAATGCAAAATGTATTTACATTAATTTTTATGCCCAATGCAATTCGAAGAGGTATTTATAGGTCACAATTGAAAAAATGTAATCTTCAACTATTTTTTACGGTCATTGCCATCTGGTCCCTATAAATAAAAAAAAACCTGCCAACAGTACTGTATGTAGGTTTAGGATAGTGTATAATAACATTGAATATAGGATTAAAGTTCTTAGAGTTATTTATAGGATTAGAGTTGAATTATAGGATGCTCGGATTATAGGTCATTACAAATGAAAATGGAATGAGCAGAAACACCTTCATTCCAAGGAGCCATTCTTGTTTTTATTCTTATGTCTGCCAGGTTTTATAAACGTTCTTTAAAGGTTTTCTGGACGTTTTTAAAACGTCTGCCAGGTTTCAAAACATTCTAGAAAGGTTTTATGTACGTTCTGGAAGGATTTTTTTGGATGTACTTAAAACGTCCGCCAGGTTTTATGAAGGTTCTTTAAAGGTTTTTTGGACGTTTTTAAAACGTCTGCCAGGTTTCAAAACATTCTAGAAAGGTTTTTGAGAAACGTTTTATAAACGTTCATAAAACGTTTGCTGGAGGTTTTTTAAAGGTTCTTCAAAAGTTTTTTAAACGTCCGTAGGTTTTCTGCAGGTCCTTCATTTAGAAGCAAATTTTCAAAGGTTTTTATTTGGTTTTTTTAAAACGTTTTTTAAACGTATAAAAAAACGTTTTTAAAACGTCCAAAACCTTCCACAAAAATACGTCCAAAAAACGTTTTTACGAAACGTCCAGAGAACCAACTTGGAACGTTTTTAGAACGTTTTAAAAACGTCCGATTGTTAGCTGGGTTGGCCTTCAAAATGCCAGGATGAATCTTGCAATGGTTAATCATCTCTTTCATTAATAACAAAATAGTCACACAGGTAACAAACCAATAGGTGCACCCTTGACACCATTATGTTTGTTGGGATGACTAACACAAACAGGCAAATTAACAGTGGTGGATCCAGGATTGTCTGGCCGAGTGGCCAGACGGAGGAGCAAAAGTCTGAAAATTCTCTGACAAAACAGAAAAAAAAGGTCCATCACGTTTTTTCCAGGTCTCTGGGCTAGCTCTTCTTTAATCCAAAATTCAGGTTAATTATCTCATTCATGTGCCTAATATTGAAGGGTCTTTAAAAAAAAAATTTGTTGCAGGGTATGGGGAGTGCACAGTGAGGGTGCACATTTTTTTTTTTTTTTCAACTTGAAATATACTCGACTTATGCCAGAGTGGCTTTTCCCAGGTAGGGAGTGGTTCAGTGACACCTGGATCTGCCACTGATAGAGCATATACAGTGTGAGTTAATAAAAAGGAAACCCAGATTCAATCCTTAATATCGTTGCGATGAGTACAGATTTAAGCAAATATATTCGGTGTCTGCGCGCTATTCATAAGGACAGCTATTCATAGAAAACCACTATTCATTTAACATGTTATGAATACTGGTCCTTATGAATAGCAAGGTAATTTGTCCATGGTTTGCTCGCTTTTTAGGACTGTTATTCATATAAAACCACAATTCATTTAGTCACACGTTATGGATAGCGGTCCTTATGAGTAAGTGATCCTTATGAATAGTGGTCCTTATGACTAGCGAGGTTACCCCATATATTCACATTGTAGCCTATCATGTTTTCTTTAATTTGACACCTTGATCAATAAAATCGAACGAATGGACAGCTGAACAGTAACATTTTTCCTGACTCGTGTCATATTTGCCTCTGTCCAAGTTTTGAATGAAATGGATGATCAACCCAAGGTTGGTTGAATAGTCTTCATTCCAGTTGAATGAGCTCAAAGATAATCAAAGTACATGTATCTCCTGAACATCATTCAGTCCAAACTTGGGCAAAGAAAATTTTGACATGCTTTTTAAAAATAGCCAGTGCTCAGTCATCCATGATCCCATATTTGTGAGCAGCCTATCAAATTAAAGAAGACATTATCAACTTTCTTACCATAATAATACATTTCAGCGATTTCACTTAGTTTTAAAGATATTTAAGCTTGAATATGGGTTTCCTTTTTATTGACTCGCACTGTATACATGTATGCTGATCAGAATCTCTTAAAAGTAAACATGCTCATATTCCCATGAAAACAATTTTGTTGACCACTTGAATGAAATCACAGAATTCATTTACCGAGTTCACTAACCATGCAAAATTAAAATCATTTTGAGGCAAACCTCACACACTACAGTGACCACACATACATGTATGAAACAGGAAGTTCTTTTATAGTACAAAAACAAAGACTGATCATCATCAAACTCTCGAGTCCATCTAATTTTTCTTTGATTTCCTCTCTCACTTTACCCACTTGAGATTCCTAGAATTCAAAGACTTCAGCTTAAAAATGCATGTAGGTTTCACTTTCTTTATCAGTTATCTTCTCTTTTTTCTTAACTTTCACTTTCCTATTTCTCAAAATCTGCTCTCAACCAAAGCAACTTGTAATCAGTGTTGGATTGCCCCATACATGTACATGTATCTGCTAAAGGGCATATATTTATAATATAGAAAAATTCTCCAAAGTGCAATTATCCATAAATCACACACAAAAGTACACAATATAAAAGTGAAACACAAATCACACAGAGGAGTGCTGTACACCATTTTGACAATTTATTTTTCAATTTGCATGGCATTAACATTGTATAACAGGGGGGTGTTTCACTTTCATAAAGAGTTAAGTTTGACTTAAAGTCGCACTTAAATTCCTAGTTACGGGCGGTATATGACACATCACTGCATTGGTCAGACCATGCTCAGGGGACGCGCGCTATTGGGTAATCTACCAATGAGATTACGCGTTCAATACAGTATGCGCATTGGCACTTACACATGACTTTAAGTCAAACTTAACTCTTTGTGAAACACCCCCCAGGTCTTTGCACCATCCACACATATACATAGAATAACCACATACTCAATGATTTAAAAGAACTTATTGAATATAATTGGTCAGTCTACATCTTTTTGAAGTAGAAAAATTCTATAAAGATTCTAAACTTGGATCCTCATCATCATGAACCCTCCCTCCCTCCCTCCCTCCCTCCCTCCCTCCCTCCCTCCCTCCCTCCCTCCCTCCCTCCCTCCCTCCCTTTTTACTCAAAAATTACCTGACAAGCAAAAAAAAAACAACAAAAAATGCTAAAGGGGGTGTTTTAACACCAAAAGGGAGGTGTTTGAACACCTAAAACACCCCCTTTTGCCAAAGGGGGGTGTCTGAACACCCTAAACACCCCCCCCCCCCTCGGTATGCGCATGGATGCAAGGATTTCAGTAGCTTATATCAGTTACTGCAACTTGATACCAAGTTTTATGAAAAGAGACCCTGGGCCCTTTTTCATAAAACTTGTTATCATCAACAACTACCTCATTTCTATGACAAATTCGCTCTCAGCCAATCCGATTCAAGGATTTCAGTAGCTTATAACAGTTATTGTAACTTGCTATTGATAACAAGTTTTATGAAAAGGGGCCTAAGTTCTGTTCTAGGAAGAAAGAGTAGTCATTCTGAGTCCCAGACATTGTTTAATCAACAATCCAATAATCTGGTGGAATTTGCATAGAAAGGGATAATGAAACAGACTTTCAGATGGCTCTAATTCTGAAATCTAGTCATAATCTCTGAGTAATGAAATAACCATCAGTTTAAGAAGTAACGGCGACCTGAGGAGTCGATTTGCTCTCAGTCTCTTGCTTGTTCATGAGGAGCTGAATGCTCAAGCGATAGAGGTTGTTGTCTGCATCCGCTGCTTAGAAGAACACAGGCTCCGATACAGATTACTTGGAATATCTTTATTTATACCCATTAACATGGACTTCATGTTTTGCATTGTTTTCTCTATGTGTTCTATTTCTTATACTACACACAACTGTTTCAATTTTTCTAACAACTGTCATGATCATTCACAAGGTTTAATTTTGACTAACATTCTGTCTTATCTTTATATTGGGCATAAAATGCATTCCATGGGAATATAATTCATATGAAAGGGTACCAGGTTTTATTTCAGAAAGAAAAGTGTAGTCATTCTTTCCCAACACTTTGTTCAATGGACACTCCAATTCTTGGTTGGGTGGAATTTGCCCATAAAGGGATAATGAAACAAACTTTGAGATGGCTTGAAATCTGGAAGTTATTCTCTTTGAGTAATGGACCAACCATCAATCTAAGAAGTCACAGGGACCTGAGGAGTGGACTTTGTCTCAGTCTCTTGCTTGTTCTTGAGGAGCTGAATGCTCAGGCGATAGAGGTCCGTGTCTGCATCCACAGCACTGGAGAACACCGGCTCCGACGGGTCCTTCTCAACCTTCCTCAGCTGCTTGCGGATGGCCATGTCCCTGCGGGCGCATAGGGCACGACGGCATGGGCCAATGTCCTGGAGTAGGCTACGACGCTCAAGCCATCTTCTCCTCGCTAGAGCGTTGAGGGCGCCAACCTGATGCTTGAACACTGGTGCTTCTTCTCCTTAGGGTTGAATAAAATGAGCAAAAAAATAGGCTTGTTTGTTATGTTATAGTGTGTTATGGCATTGCTGCAATCATACATGTAAAAATCTAACTAGTAATGTTTAATTTGTTTTTTATCTGTTAAAAAGATGAAGAAAAATCTATTTTATTTGGTCTTAACAACAATAAAAAATATTCTGAAGGGGTTTTAACCCTCTCAATGTCGTAAATCCATTTCCCTTATCTAATAAATTTGGGGAGAGACCAAAATTTTAAATAGATTTTGGAGTTGTGAAGTTATTTATCCATGAACATCGTTTATATCAAGATGAACAATGCAAAAAGAAACATAATCAAAAATTGTCTCACTAAATCAATTTTTGAGACAAGTTTGAATACTTGGTGGCACTCTAAGGATTAAATGTTGACATAACAAAGATAGCCAAGGTATGTCTTACCTTCCTCTTTAAACTCCTCCTTGCAGACTTTCTCAATCTCCTCCATGAGCTGAGGTCCAGCCAGAGCCCTGGAGACACCGATCCTTGCAAATACCCGACCAGGTGAGAACCTCTTGAGAACTGACGTCTCGGCAGGCACAACGGCTTGGAGGGGTTCCTGAAGGTCGTCGATCATGGCAGCCCAGTCAACAACCATCACATTGGCTTTACACCAACAAAAATGCACAAGAAAAAAAATTAGGTTACAACATAAGGATTATAATATGTTCCTTCATACTAGGACCAAATTGACAATTAACTGATAGTCAATTAATTGACAGTTTTAAAAATTCATATACAGTCAAACCTGTCTTAGCGGCCACCTGTCTTAGCGGCCACCTGCCTATAGCGGCCACATGCCTATAGTAGCCACGAAAAATTCCCCCGCAGAAAATTACTGTGTTGTAGACCCTGCATGTAGCGGTCACCTGCCTAACGCGGCCAGCGGCCACCCATTATGCATCCCGTGGTCAATATCTGACCGCATATAGCGGCCACCAATATCGAGTGGAGCCGTAGCTTCATGCACAAAAGTTAGATTTTTGCCATAATAAAGCCGGCCATGGAGTGTTTACCGAGTCCTAGCTCAGTCACACTCTCACAAAACGCCGTCAATAGATTCTACAACGGCCAAGACATAGGTACGTATTTCATGAAAGATCTAAAAGTTTTACCAGATTGCCGACTAATTAGAGATTTAAAGTCTTTTGAGTAAGAACTGAGCACTAGTATTGTTCGTTTACGATAATCTTCAAACCTCCGGCCATCCCCTGCGCTCGTATTGTTCGGTAACAGGGGATCGGAGCAGGCAATACAAACCGAAACAACCGGTATCTATCGCAATCGTCATTGATATCGCAAGGGCGCAATACTACAGGCTCGTACACTTACATGTTAATTTTTAATTTTGTAAAAGAATTATTTTTAAAAAATAAAAGACTTTAAGCTTTCGAAAAAAAAAAATTTGAAACAAGTGGATTTTTTAGAAATTATAAAAAAATTAAATACTACGCAATTATTATTTTTGTAAGGAAGCAATTATAACGATTTCATGTACGAGCCTGTCCAGCTCAAAAGTGGCGGGAAAACTCGTCTACTGGCGATCCATTGTCGACATTCGCACTTTCGATAAAGTGAACACCTACTACTGTCTGTTCTCAAAATTCTTTTAAACCATTCGAAAGACAAATATTTATTGAATAATAATTGACAGCATGATTTTATTCAAAAGATAAACTTTTATTGTCATTCATGGACAGGAAGTAAAAAACATGATTAGACATCGTTTTCAGGCTAATTTTTTTTTCTTATTTCTTTTAAACAAGTGAATGAGTAAATTACGCAATGCGTAATAAATGTCCCCGCCGGAAGTGCAGATCTGTGGAAATTAACTAGCCTGAACCTTAAAACTTCAGTGAAAAACTTTAGTGAATAAAATAATAATGTTACTGCATGCAAAAGAAGAAAATACCAACAATGCATGTATACAACTGAAATATAAAACATGAAAACATTATGAACCTTCAGCCATTTTTAATAAATTTGCATAAATTTGCATGAATAATGAATTTCAAAATTCTGTGTAGAAGTTTGGAAGCCCCCACCCAGCCCTATCAGATAAAACAATCGGAATCAAAATCCGATGTGAAATAGAGGAGAAGTAGCATTTTTCGTCAATTTTGAATAAATTTGCATAAATTTGCATAATTAATGAATTTCAAAATTCTGTGTAGAAGTTTGATAGCCCCCACCCAGCCCTATCAGATAAAATAATCGGAATCAAAATCCGATGTGAAATAGAGGAGAAGTAGCATTTTTCGTCAATTTTGAATAAATTTGCATAATTAATGAATTTCAAAATTCTGTGTAGAAGTTTGGAAGCCCCCACCCAGCCCTATCAGATAAAACAATCGGAATCAAAATCCGATGTGAAATAGAGGAGAAGTAGCATTTTTCGTCAATTTTGAATAAATTTGCATAAATTTGCATAATTAATGAATTTCAAAATTCTGTGTAGAAGTTTGGAAGCCCCCACCCAGCCCTATCAGATAAAACAATGGGAATCAAAATCCGATGTGAAATAGAGGAGAAGTAGCATTTTTCATCAATTTTGAATAAATTTGCATAAATTTGCATAATTAATGAATTTCAAAATTCTGTGTAGAAGTTTGATAGCCCCCACCAAGCCCTATCAGATAAAACAATCGGAATCAAAATCCGATGTGAAATAGAGGAGAAGTAGCATTTTTCGTCAATTTTGAATAAATTTGCATAAATTTGCATAATTAATGAATTTCAAAATTCTGTGTAGAAGTTTGATAGCCCCCACCCAGCCCTATCAGATAAAATAATCGGAATCAAAATCCGATGTGAAATAGAGGAGAAGTAGCATTTTTCGTCAATTTTGAATAAATTTGCATAAATTTGCATAATTAATGAATTTCAAAATTCTGTGTAGAAGTTTGGAAGCCCTCACCCAGCCCTATCAGATAAATCAATCAGAATCAAAATCGGCCAAGAAATGAGGGAGAAGTAGCATTTTCTAACATTTGAGCACACACGGACAGACGGACGGACGGACGGACGGACAGACACACACACACACACACACGCACACACGCACACACACACACGCACACACACACACACACACACACACGCACACACGAACGGAGCCCGTTTCATAGTCCCCTCGCGAACTTCGTTCGGCGGGGACAATTAGCAGTCTACCGGTACGTACGTACGTGATGGTTATATGATTGAAAAATCATTTTGCAGGTTGCTCGCAGATCTATAGTTTTTCTCATTTATTGACAACAAAGCACATTATTTTGGCATTTTATATCTTATATGAAATGTTATTTTAAAAAATCTGTAGATCTATAGCTTATTTTCAAAGTGATATCGATGCATGTACACTACAAGTGATGTTGTTACATGTCTAAATAAGGGTGTGTACAAATTCAAAATGGCCGCTGACCTGTCTATAGTGGCCACCTGTCTATAGCGGCCACTTTTGCAGTTTCCCTTTGGTGGCCGCTATAGACAGGTTTGACTGTATTCATATCTGTATTGATATCCATTACTGGGAGTTTGTTAAACATTTCACTCAAACATGAACATGTAGGTTTCTCTCATTTTCTCTGGTTTTCAACTATTCAAACCAACTGATACCAGGGTGGACTTCTTCCAAAGTCCCCACTGAAGATTTCAGAAAATGGAGACTAGGGGACCTCAAAACCATAATGACTCACGATATCTATTTCAGTTTGCCTAGATTGCATAAAACTGAGCCCCCCAAAAGATACATGAACATAGATGAAGATTGCCTTAAATTATCTTGAGAACCACTATTTATTAATAAAAAGTAAATATATTCCCACTGTATTGAGCTATTTGTGTTTTAAAGGGACACGCAGAGAATGAAAGGTACATCATCTATATGTGCACCTGAATAACAGTAAGGGACACAAACACTTGTACAGAATGTTTGTACACAAATTCAGTGTTATTGCATAAATATCTATATAATCTCACCTGGCTTTGTCTCTGCTTGGCTTCCACTCCTACCCCTCCTGGATCTATCACCATTGGCAGCATCCTCAAATTCTTCCTCACTGATGTCCTCATAGTCATCCTGCATACTGGCCACATTGGCTCCATTCTCATCTGGGAGTTCACTCATCTTCTCAGTCTCTGCTTCCTGTGATACTGGTGCAGCATGTACCTCTACATTCAGTTGATCTGGGACACTTGGTTCTATGGGCTGCAGTCTATTGGTGTTCTCTTCAGCCTCTGCCTTACTGTCTACATCGTCTTGAGCTAGTAACGAATCTCGTGGAGCATCCGATGATGGCTCGGATCGAGTCCTGGTTGTGCTTTCTCTGGACGAAGCACGACTGCGGTGTTCTTGGACGCGGAGGGTCTCTGGGTTGTTGTCATCGTGTTTCTCTCTGGCACTGACAATAGAGCTGCTACGACTTCCGGTGCTGCCACGACTCATGCTTCGGCGTGACCGTAGTGTTGCTTGTGATGAGGTTTGATCACTCCTATCCATACTATTACCTCTGCTGCTCATGCCCCTACCAATTTCCCTATGAGCACTCTCAGGCTCTTTGCTTCGGGTCCGTTCTCTGGTAGGTTCTGCAAGGTCTTTAGGAGTCTTGTCAAAATCGTGTCCTCTCCTGTCACGGCTCGACTCCCTGGAGGAGTCCCTTTGAGGATAAGATTTCTGATCACCAAGATCACCCCTACGACCCAGTCGCTCTCTCTCCCGGAATGCAGGGGAGCCTTTGTGAATATCATCGCTCCCTCCCTCAGACAGGTCACTATAGCTTTCTCCGGGGCGTTTCTTGAAGTCACCACCATCCTCAGGTCGAGCTCTTGGGTCTCTTTCATCCTCCTTCATCCTCTTTGACCCACCCATGTCTTGATGGGGATCATCAGTCCGATCCCTTTTCCTTCCATACCTGTCTTGCTCTCCCCTATCTCTGTTACTTCCTCGATCATCAGAGGGCCTTCCTCTATCCCTATTGTCATCATAAGCCCTTCTACCAGGTCCTGGGTCATCTCTCCTTCCTCCTCGTCCATCAGAATATCTGGGTTCTGCCCCCCTTGGATCTAGCCCCCTGGGATCAGGCCCACGAGGATCAGGGCCTCTTGGATCAGGTAATCTTGAATCATAGCCTCTTGAATCAGGTTTTCTTGGGTCGGGGGCCCTTGGATCCGGACCCCTTGGATCTGGACCCCTGGGATCTGGTCCCCTTGGATCTGAGGCTCTTAGATCACTCCTCCCCCCATCCCTCCTGTGATCATAACCCGGATCATCTCTATACTTGTATGGTTCACCTGGCCCACGTCTATCATTTGAGCCCTCTCTGGGTCTCCTGTCCTCCTCCCGCAAAGTATCTCTTCTGTCATCTCTAGGATAATCCCTCCTGTCGTCCCTGGGGAATGGCCTTCGGTCATCCCTGGGATAGTCTTTCCTATCATCTCTTGGGTAGTCTCTCCTGTCCTCTTTGGGAAAATCTCTCCTATCATCCCTTGGATAATCTCTGCGGTCACCTTTTGGATAGTCCCTGATATCACCTACAGGGATTTCACGTCTGTCATCTCGAGGGTAATCCCTTTGGTCTCTGCGATCATCCCTTGGATAGTCCTTTCTATCGTCTCCTCGAACACCATCCCTACGATCATCTCGAGGGTAATTGGGCCTATCACTATCTCTTCGATCGTCCCCTCTCCTGTCCCACTTGGCTCTATCATCATATTCTCGGCGTTCGTCACGTTGATCTCTTACACCAGGGCTCGGACCTGGGGGAGGTGGAAAGTCTTGGTAGTATCTTCCATCACCAGGGGCTCCATGCCAGGAACCTTTGGCAGGCTGGTCATGAGAGTAGGACGGCAACGGGTGACGCTTCCCTGGAGACCTGGATCGGACATCTTCCGGTCGTTTCCTACAACCATAGAGCAACAAATGAGAAAGTAAAAGGTATGCAGTTTCAGGTCAAATGCTGACTCTCACATCTATTCATCAAAACTCAATATTTATATCAACAAAATAGAAGAAAAGTAGCTGCATGTAACAATGCCCCCCCCCCCCCCTACCCATACTCTGTGATATGTGTCTGGTACGATACTGAAAATATGAAGCATAGTTCGCTTATATCAAAAGTTTGGGGTTTTTTCTTGGCGGTTTACCACATGTGTGAACAAGCAAAGATGGCATGTTGAAAGTACATGTATGCAATGACACATATTTATTGGTCAAAGCTGATCAAGGCCTTATGGCATCCCAGGGAAATTGTTTGGGAGGACTAGAACAATTTTACATGTCAAAAGCATGCATTGACAGTTTATTTATTACCCTTATTGTACCCTTATCATGGGAAATTTTTACTTGGAATTTATTTTCTGAAGTCCCCATGCTTAGTATTTGTACATGGGGTGTTATGCACTTGCGAGAACCCTGTGTGCACAAGCCATTATTGAAATAAGCAATCAATCAAACATTTATTCCTGAAATACAGGTATGAAGCAAGGTACAGGGAGTGTCCACTCACACATAGGGGGGCTCCATGCCTCTGTCCATCGGCCCTCTGGATGGGGGCGGTGGCGGCTGGTCATATCGACCCCTGGGAGGAGGGGGAGCGGCACTAGAACCACCCCTTTGCCGGTCCCATTCATCTCGGCGAGATTCCCGTTCGCCCCTCTCTGGACCCCTCTGGCTGTCGCTCCTACCCCCTCGTGGGTCTTTGGGGTCCCATTGCTGACCTCCTGTGTGAAAGAAAAAGGGTGGATAGAGAGAAGTAAAGGGTTAAAATCCTATTAATGCTTCTGGTAAGCCCCAAAGAACTTTTAAGCCTTATTTACATACAATGCAGTAAATAGCCTTTTAAAAAAAGTGGAAGCAAAATTTAAAAAAACAAATGTTATTTCCTCATCTTACAAAACACAGAGAAGTGAGATCGTTTAACAGCCTTTGTTGCACACAGATACCTTTTTTCACCTCCACTTGTCATTCATTTACTTTATTTGAAACAGCATTTTTGTTTTTGTATACAAATGGACAACTTCTGGGAGATTGCAGCACTGTGAGTTACAGCAAAGAATGATCTAAATCTAGGTGTTCTATTAGGTGATACTTTCAGATATTTCACTGAAATTCATGAAACATCACAATATCAGGTCCATACAGCTGTATACCTTTGCATACAAGTAGAACATGACATATTAAACAAGTTTCATTCCAGTTTCCGTTCCAGTGCCATATCTGGATATACATGCAATCATTATCATTGCTCATGAATCATATAAATCATTATTTCCCAAATTTGCATTTCACTTTGCTCAATTTCATTTAAAGCCATGAACCTTGTTGTGGATATCCACCATAACGAGGGTCTCGATCTCCTCCATGGTAGTCGCCTCTGTTTCCACCTCCGCTCTCTCCTCTTCCACCTCTTCCACCCCCTCCTCCTCTTCCTCTATCAGCTCCTCGACTATCCACCCCTCCTCTATCTAGTCCTCTGTCTATCCCTCCTCTGTCTCCTCCTCCTCCTCGACTACTGCTGCTTGATCGGCCAGCATCCCTTCCATCATTCCTTCCTCCCCTGTCGTCTCCCCTCCCCGGTTGCTGCCAGCCTGGC
Organism: Heliocidaris tuberculata; assembly: GCA_025618425.1. Lineage (NCBI taxonomy): Eukaryota > Metazoa > Echinodermata > Echinoidea > Camarodonta > Echinometridae > Heliocidaris > Heliocidaris tuberculata. The sequence continues at coordinate 24,518,482 of CM046850.1, forward strand.
CGATCATTGCCTCCACGGCCTGATGACGAATCGCGGGGGTGGGACCGGTCGTAGTCGTAGCTGCTCTGCCCACCCCGCCCTTGCTGGCGAGATGAGGAGCTGTCGCGGCTGCTTGGTTGAGAAATTCCGGACGGCTTGCCTGTGATGCAACATGAAGATGATCAGAATATGCGCAGTTTGAGATAAAATGTTATATTTATTACGAGGAAGTGTGAAACTCGGGGTTTTCATAAGGCACACATTTTGAGGGTCAATTTTATAATGGAATGAATAAATCATCAGACCTAGAGATACAAATTCAAAAAGTAATATCTCTGAATTTCCACTTTGATTAAATGGTTTGTACATTTACAAACAGAGAGGGTAGGTAATACTTACAAGCAGTTTTACACAAATTTTCTAAATCACAGCTATTCAAAAAGTTACATGCGAGTTATTTATGTTTTACATGAGCATGCCTCTCTGCTGTAGTTCTTGGCAATCTGCCACTTAGATCTGTGGATGTACATTCCAAACATTTAACACTTCAATCTTGACACTGGAAAAGGGACTACTGTGAGTTGATGAATAGCAAATAAAATTACAAAGTTGAGGTCATCATGGGACCGACAATACTTTCAGCTGGAGACATCTACACACGACTCTCAAAGAAGAATCTAAAGAGCAAATAGTACCCACTATTTTATCTCGTAACTCCAAGTTACGGGATTCTGTGAGATACGAGCTACGCATGCGCAAATCAGTGAGCCTACGTACATGCGTTGGCTGACCATGGGCAGTCAATTTTATCAGTACAATTTCACATTTTTCCGTTTTCTTCACTCTCTACAGGAGGTACGTGTTACTGTATTCGATGAATTATTAATTATACCAGCTTCTGAGCCGGTTTTCCTAGTTTGATAATTCTGATAGTGCCTGTTATGGCTGATTTTGATAGTGATGGAGGCCCACGAGAAGGCGCCTCGGATCAGGCAGCTAGCAGTGGGGTGTTCTCACCGTCGTCCATCCGCACGGCGGTACGGGCTTCTAACGCTGCAAGTAGGACAGAGAATGCTCTGAATCCCGGCACGGTTGGAGTGATATTTGCTGGCATGGCTAGCGATGTACAGATGCGAGAAAGTTTTGTTATACCCAAATTAGCTAATACTAGGTCGGGTAAGAGTGCCAGAGATAAGGTGGTTGACTCTCACGCTCAGTCTCAGATGAAAATTCCAAATAAGACTGGTGCCTGGTGGTAAAACAAAACGTGGGAAGGCAAAGCCGACTGAAAACCCAATTAGTAAGCCAAATACAGTTCCTACTTCTACTTCTACTTCTAGTACGACTAGTTGCACTACTGGGTCACAGTTACCCCTGGCCATGAACAAGGTCAATGATTCAAATGAACAGAGATTCCAAAATCAGGAAAGGGCACTCGAAAAACAGAATGGAATGTTGGAAATGCTCTGTGAGAAAATGTCCGATGACAATACAGTTGGGAGACATAATGCTGTTCAACCTAAGGTTAGAGATGCCCAAGAGGCACAGCAACAAGCATATAATGAGTATATGGAGGGACTGGCCCTCGAGGAAGGGAGCTTTGAACCCGATTATGAATACCCTTACGAATATGAGGAGGATGAAAATTGTTTACTCCCCCCGTCTGCCCAAGACCAAGTTGAGCAATTAGACCATGCAGTAGAAGTAGAAACAGACTTGACAACAGGGCATGCAGGGGATATTGTAAGCCCTATAGTGCCAAAGGGCTTTGCAGCCCGTTTCCAGTCACAAGCCCCTTCGGGGCCAGATGTAAATGACGAGCTGGCAGATAGCCTAAAAATCATGCTGTCAGAACGGTTGGGCATGGACAACATGGCTACTCTCATGGACAAATATGTTCCACCAAACAATATCCCTAACCTGGTGGTACCCAAGGTAAACCCTTTGATTTGGGATAATATCCCTGCGAAAACAAAATCAAGAGATTTGAGACTCCAAAAGCTCCAAAAGCCTCTTATTAAAGGTCTAATAGCAATCACGAACCTTATGAAAGAAAAGTCTTCCCCAGAGCAGGAAGAGGCCTTGGCATTACTGGCACATGCAAACTATGAAGTGAACATGTTCAGAAGAGAAAGTATTAGGCCTGAACTGAACCCGAAATATCAACCTCTGTGTCGCCCTGAAGTGAAGGTAACACAGCAGCTCTTTGGTGAGGACCTTAGTAAGGTTGTCAAAGACATGACAGAACAACAAAAGGCAGTGTCTGTTACCAAAATGGGGACCCTGAAGTTTAAAGAACAGAGATATGCCCCATATGCAGGCAACATGATCAGGCCAGTCTATCCTGGGAGAGGCCGGGGAAATCAGAACTCTCCTTCGGTGCCCTCTTTTTTAGGCAACACGCAGAACAGAGGGCGTGGATTCTACCCGAGGGGCAGAGGAAGAGGAATGACGTACATGAGAGGTCAGAAGAAACAAAGAGGTTTCAAGGCACCAGCCACCCAATCCAGGCCCCTCTACTAGAATCCGAACTGATTAAGACGGATGATGAGGTGAGGAATGATTGTTCACTGAGTAGCACTCTGAATTGTAACTTTTTCCAAGGGGGTCAAATACATTTATATTTGAGCCAATGGGAAGAACTAACTTCTGATAGAAATATCTTGAACATTGTCAAAGGATACAAATTGGAATTCATGGGGGTACCACCCCTTCAGAAGTACATACCCCACCCTTACAAACTCACGCCTATGGAAATAATGGCTGTAGATAAAGAGATACAGGACCTTTTGGACAAAGAGGTAATTGAAAGTTGTGACCACATACCTGGCGAGTTTATTTCCAACATTTTCACAAGGGAGAAAAAAGACGGAAGATTGAGAATGATTCTCAACTTATCGGAATTGAATAGTCATTTGGATTTTCACCACTTCAAGATGGACACATTTGAAACTGCCGTCCAATTGTTAACCAAAGAATGTTTCATGGCATCACTTGACTTAAAGGATGCATACTACTCTATCCCTATAGATCCAAGCTGCAGGAAATTCTTGCGTTTCCAATGGAAAGGAAACTTGTTTCAATTCAGAGCGCTACCTAACGGGCTTACATCAGGGCCCAGGATTTTCACGAAAGTGCTTAAAGTGCCTTTAACTGTGCTTAGGAGCAGGGGGCATGTCATTATTTCCTACATTGATGACACACTTATAATAGCAGAGTCTAAAGATCAAGTAGTGCGTGCAGTGCATGACACAACAGCTATGCTGACAAATTTGGGGTTTGTTATTCACCCTCAAAAATCCAAATTTGAACCAAGCCAGCAACTCACTTTCTTAGTTTTTGATATAAACTCAGATACAATGACTGTCAAGCCGACAGATGGGAAAGTAGCTGAGATTAAGGAGTTTGCTGGTAAATTGCTCAGAAAAAGCAAAGTTACAATAAGACAAGTGGCTTGTTTTATCGGGAAAGTTGTAGCAACTCTGCCTGCTTGTGAGCAAGGAAAAATGCACTACAGAGCACTTGAAAGAGATAAAATCTTTAACCTGAAAGCACATAAGGGCAATTATGATGCTAATTTGACACTCACAGACACAGCAAAGGAAGAATTGCATTGGTGGGTGGAGAACATTGAGTCAGCAATTAGACATTTGGGTAGAAGGAAACCAGATGTTGAATTGTGCAATGATACCAGTGGTTCAGGCTGGGGGGGCACGGATGGTAAAGCCCAATGTGGAGGTCGATGGAAACATTCAGAGTCCCTCACCAGTGGGAACAATATTAATTACCTAGAGTTACTTGCAGCTTTCTTTGCACTGAAGGCCTTTTGTAAGGGCAAAAGAGGCATCCATGTTCTCATGAGGCTAGATAATACCACAGCAGTCAGCTACATTAATGAAATGGGCGGTATCAAGTCTGTGGAATGTGATAAACTTGCTTGTGTGTTATGGCAATGGTGTATAGAAAGGGATATATGGGTCACAGCAGCCCACTTACCTGGTGTAGACAATGTCATTGCAGACAAAAGGTCTAGAATTTTCAGGGATGAAACTGAATGGATGTTAAACCCTAAAGTTTTTAAGGAGTTATGTAATTTGATGGGTAATCCAAAGATTGACCTCTTTGCATCCAGGTTAAATACCCAGCTACCAAACTATGTGTCATGGCAACCAGATCCAGGGGCACTAGCCATTAATGCATTCACATTGGATTGGAGGAGATTTGAGTTTTATGCTTTTCCCCCATTCTGTATGATTAATAAGTGTCTCCAGAGAGTTGTGGAGGATAAGGCAGAAGGGATATTGATCGTCCCAAAATGGGCGTCACAATCATGGTTCCCAAGATTATTGCAATTATTGATTGATGTGCCTATTGTCTTGCCGCAGAGTGAGCATACATTAATCCAAGCAGAGACGGGGAAAATTCATCCCTTGTGCAACAAACTGTTTTTGCTTGCTTGCAGATTATCATGGAATCGCTCCAGGCAAGAGGCATTCCGGAATCAGCTCAACCCATCATATTGGCGTCATGGAGACAATCTACCAGAAAACAGTACATCTCCTACATTAGGCGATGGATTCACTTTTGTCACAGACGATCGACTGATCCGTTGCAGACACATGTCAGTGAGGTTTTAGATTTCTTAACAAATCTGATGCAGAGTGGAATTGGATATAGTGCTATAAACACAGCTAAATGTGCTATTGGAAGCTATGCTCTTTTACAAGGAGGGCAATCATTGAAAGACAACCAAATGGTAGCAAGGTTCATGAGGGGAGTTTTCAATCTGAAACCACCGAGACCTCGGTACTCCGACATTTGGGATGTTGGCAAGGTATTGGACTACATTTGCTCCCTTCCTGTAGATGCTGATATTTCACTACAAGATTTAACTCTGAAACTCTGTATGCTGATACTTTTGACATCAGCACAGCGCGTACAGACGCTTCACGTCTTGAGAATAGACAATTTAGACTTGCAGGAAGGCAGCGCAAGATTCACTGTAACAGACTTGCTGAAACAGAGTCGTCCAGGAAACTGTGGTGCGACAATTTGCTTAAATGAGTACCCATTTGACAAGCGACTCTGTGTAATACAGACTATAAAGCTGTATTTGACAAGGACAGGATCGCTTCGTGGAGAAGAAAAACGCCTCTTCATAAGTTACAAGAGACCTCATTGTGCGGTATCAAAAGACACGATAGCCCGTTGGGCAAAGGAGGTTTTGTCACGTTCAGGAATTGACATTACGAAATATAAGCCTCATTCTACAAGAGCAGCTTCAACGTCTGCAGCTGAAGCGAGACATGTGCCCATCTGTGATATTTTGTTAATGGCCGGCTGGTCATCAGAGAACACATTTCGTACTTACTATAATAAGCCTATAAGGGACACACATGTAGAAAATTTCCAAAGGGCTGTTTTGGAAGCTTGATATTTAAGACAAGTAGTCTTTCATCGAGCAAGGATAAAAATCAGGATGTATAAATAGGCCGATCTTTATGCAATTCATGCATGGCTAGGTGAATTTTCATATCTGATTGATACACGTCTGTAAAAACCCAATTACAGCATATAGTCCATATTCTGAGACGTATAGCTGATAGGCAAATGTGGCAAAGTTTTTTGTCAAATCTTTATTTTCATGCTCTTTTGATATGTTGACAGAAACAGGCTATGTTTTCTGAGTGCCCGTCTTTAATACAGTTGACAATGACAAGTATTTTGTTACAAACTGATCCAGTTTTCTAGATGAAATGTTCAGTTTTCTAGAAGAAATTGTGTTTTTTCTTCATGACAAATGTCAATTTGTGCAGATGTACATTATAAAATTGTTGACCCTTTAATATCTGCTTCATAAGTGTATGTTTTCTAGTGAAACCAGAGTGGCTTTCAATATCTCACAGAATCCCGTAACTTGGAGTTACGAGATAAAATGTATAGATTAAACGAGAACTTACCTGAGTTTGAAGTTTGATCTTCATTTTATGAAGTAACGGAGAGTCTAGGGATTATGTGCCCTACCCTCCCTCCCATTGCTTCAAGAAATAAATTAAGGCATTTTACAGTATTTTGAATAGACTTCATGGTGAAGGACAAATATATATGTATGTTTAATCATGACATTTTTCACTCTGGCCTCACTTGTTTTTCAAAACTGATTCGCGCATGCGTAGCTCGTATCTCACATAATCCCTAGACTCTCCGTTACTTCATAAAATGAAGATCAAACTTCAAACTCAGGTAAGTTCTCGTTTAATCTATACATTACAGGTAAAAACTGATCACGTACCTCCATACTTATCTCCCCTACTATCCCTTTCTCTGTCTCTGTAATCACCACCGGAAGATCTTGGCGGTGGTGGTACGTTCTTTAGTGGTGGAGGCTCAATCCTCCTTGGAGACTGGGACTCCCTCTTACGTCGACCTGGGGAGAACGACTTGTTGGACCTGGTCATTGATGGGGAGCGACCTCTCTTGGAATAATACGGAGAGTCTTTGGACGGTGGTGCCCCGCGCTGGCGAGACGAAGAATACGAGTCTCTCTCCGGGGTGGGGTTCCTCCTTGGGGGAGGGGGCTTGTCCTTTCTTGGTTCTGGGGACGGGGTGCGGGAGTACAGTGATGGTTGCTTGTGCTTGGAGTGCGCGGACTGCGAACGCTTCTCTGGCGTCGGACTCCGTCTGCGGGTAGCTTCTTTTCGGGCTTGACGCAAGCGGGGTGTCAGCGGGCGTCCAGGGGACAGCGATTCCGATGAATCGGAGCGGGTTGGGGTGGACGGAGAGTACCGCCTTGAAGACTTTGGAGACGGGGGCTTGGGTTTTGGCTTTGGGGGTGGGGTATGACTACGGGGAGCTTTGACTGGCATCGGATGATGGTGATGGTGGTGGGTTGCAGGTGCCATTTTCTTCTTGGCCAGGCTGGCAGGTGATTTCTTCTTCTTCACATATTCCTCCTCGGAGTCACTTGAACTGCTACTACCGCTGCTGCCACTAGTGCTGCTGTCGCTTCCGCTGCTACTGCTACTACTATCACTTGAGGATACTCTGTTGAAATTATCGAAGAAAGCAGAAAAAATTGAATTATGCTTCTCTATTAAACCTTCTAAGGGCATGGGCAAAAAATCCCACCCAACATGATTTGTTTAGCAGCTAGTTTATCTTTCTTAAACCAAGAAAAGTAGGCTTTATCCAGCAGGAGATACTCTGTGCCCCATTCTAAAGGTAAAAAAAGGGGGGGGGGGGAATACAGCAATAAAATCAACATTCAGCTTCAAACCTGTGACAGTATAAAGTCACTATGACTCCCAGCCAATGAGGCCTTTTCTCCAACTACAAGGCCCCCATACCCAGCTAATTATGCATATTTAAGTTTCAGATACATGTACCTTGATCTTGAATATTTCATGCTTTAATTTCCATATCTGTCTCTATTGTAGCATGTTCAAAAAATGCAATCAAAAGAACTGAATCACGATCAGTTTACAGAATGTGCAGCAGACTTTCAACTGACCTCTTCTTGGCCCCCTTCTTGGACACCACTGCACCTTTCTTCTTCTTCATGTCTTTTCCTTTGAGTTTCTTAGGAGTAGGTGAAGGGCTTGGAGTACGGGGACCCCTCCTAGCCGATGTTGGACTCACCCTCTTCTTCTTCTTTAGGGGTGGGTATGTTTCTCTTTTGCTGAAATATGAAAAAATGTGAATAATGTATTATGTAAATTTCCATGAATATCAATAGGTAAGAATATTTTACACTAAAATTAAATGTTTATTGCACTGTGGCCACATCGACCATTTTCAATTATAAACTTCCATTATCTCTTTACAGAAGAACCAACTGAAGGTTATATTTTGAATAGTTTACCAGCATGGAAACCTAAACATAGAGTACAAAATATGTTTTTGTGATTGGTTCTCTCAAGAATTCTGAATCAATAACATACCCTGGAGATATCTTCTTCTTGCTTTTCTTCTCCGGGGTGGGGGACCTATGAGGAGGGGACCTGGACCGGATCTTACTGGCAGACCTGTCCCTTTTCTTTGTCTTCTTGGTGGAGTGCTGGGCCTTCTTGCGAACCGGGGACGGGGAGCGCGAAGAAAGCTGGCGGGAATACTCCACACTGCTATCCTCTCCCGTCTGAATAAGCAAAGAGAGCATACGACAAGAAATAATTATCCATAGGTTGGATTACGCCAAGCAAAAATTAATCGGACATTACAACAGCGACGGAAAACAAGCCACCCATCGGCCTTTTAGCAGGCAATTATGTGTCAACACGCTATACAAGTCCGGTCAACCCTGTGCCCGGCTTGAAGGAACTGAGAAATACATTCTCAACCAATACTTTTATCTCAATTGCAGCAAACATAGTTGTTATAAATATGCATTCATACTTCATACAAATAAACTGAATGGAACACTTTACCCAACCCTGTGAAATCAATCCTTGACAAGGATAAGTCTAAAAAAGCAGTCCACAACAACCTCAGCGAGCAAAGTAAATAGTAAACTTCTCTCTCTCTCTCTCTCTCTCTCTGCATAATGAACATCACAGCACACCCTGATATGTTTGTTTGGCCTCTTTGGGGGTGTTGGACAGTAATCAAAAGAAGAACTATCAGAGGCAAATAGATAGCAATTGCCAATACAAATTTCTAATTGGAAATCGTATTAATGTTGTCTCTAGCACATAAAATTTCACAGGGTGGTTCAGATCTATGCCAAAATAGTCGAAGAGGGCTCCACCATCAACAGGAAATTTACAGCTTAAAGATGTATGTTGCTCAAACTCTTGTGCCACTTTTCAAATTCACCTACTTTTCAAATTCACCTATGTTCTGGTGACATACATTCAAATCCCTAATAATGAAACTTTGCCCTATACAGCCTTGTACTCTGCTAAAGAAAAATTGAAATGTGTCTTGTCAAATGCTCGCAGCTTGCGGAACAAACTTTTAGACTTACAAGCTCTAGCCAATAATGATCACAATGATATCATTTGTTTGTTTTTGTTACGTCTCTGAGACATGGTAAGATAACTCAAACGGAAAGATTCAGAAAACTATCTTACCTGTCCATGATCTATCTGGTCGAGTTGTCTCTGTAGCTCTCTCCTTTGCTCCTCCAGGCCGTACTCATCACTCAGTGCATCATCATCTACAAAGTTTCAAGATGATGAGGGTGTAAATTGCATCCTCTCATGACTTGGTATTTCAGGTATTATTAAACATTTTCAGTGAAAGTCAAAGTGGTTGAAATAGACCTGTTTACTAATTTTATGCATACTTCTTGAACAAAAGTATCTCTTGACGACTCAAAAGCTTGACAGAGGCTTGCCCAACATACCAACAACTAATGTATGCAGAATGGATTCCATCCACAGAGGTGCCATTATGCATATCAGGTGCACTAAATAGTTGGTAGCTAAGGATTATGGCAAGAAACATGCATAAATTGAAATACATTAGTAAACAGGTGAAATTATGCAAAATCTTCATATGTGGAACAAGGTACTATACAGATCACTAAGTTCTCCTCTTCCTTGCTTATTACTTACAACAAAAAATGGTACAGAAACTCAATCAAAATGTGTAGTAGTACTTTTTTACAATTTCTTTTAAAAAAAGGGATTTCAAGACCAAAACTGTTGATAAACTTAAAGTCTAAGTCGCCATACATGTATGTTACGTATGGCAAAATATCCTCACATATGTGCTAAATTGAAATTACACTAAATGAATACTACAAGCCTTTCTTGACATTTTGAGAGTCCTTCTGTATCAAAGTCTTTGTGAAAGAATACCAAAATCTGTTCTTAATATTCTGTGAGACCTCTTTTTGAAAGTGTCACGAAATCAATATTGAAAAAGCATCCTTTATATTTCGTGATTCTTGAACTAGATGCTCTTTTTTTTTAAACACTGCGAAGCCTCCAGAGTAATCCTAAAAGCTGTATCTGAATACTTTGGGTGTCTCCCTTTGATTGAAAGGCAAGTATTGACCTGTTTGTGGATTATCATAACTCTTCCACTCATCAGTATCACCATGGTTACTGTCAGGTGAGCGTCTTCCACCCTTCACCACCAGCGAGCTGGGTTCCCGACTTTTCTTCTTTCTCTCCGAGCCCTCGTGGTCTTTGTGGCTGCCTCGATGTTTGGAGCGTTCACGCTACAGAGAAACAGTGAGGGAGACATATGAAAATAATCATACATTTGACTTACTTATTGTTATCAGGAATACTTGTAACAGGGCATTTTGGGGGGGGGGGGTGGGGGAGCAGGGTTAACATTTTTGAGATCTGCGGAGCGTTTCATCAAGCAATTTTTCAGTTATTTTTACTGATGACTGTTATAAGCTACTGAAATCCTTGCATCTGAATGGCTGAGAGCATATTTGTCAGTAAAAATCAGTGACAAGACACTTGATGAAACACTCCCCTGGCTAGAAGATTAGATGATTGGAAAATGTGCATTGATTGAACACTTCTACCAGTGATAATAAAATCTAAACTACATGTATCTGTAATTTTTGATAGCATGACTACTGTCATCGACCAATGTAAATGGATCGAGCAACACGCAGTGACCATTATGTGATTTGAATGCCCTTATATTGGGAATATGATAAAAAAATAGCTGAAGTGCTAGGGCCGAGCATTCATGCCACATCTGTGTGCATTCCCATACACCCATTTCTGTGTGCAGTGCAGGTGCTTTTGAGCGAGTTTGGGTTGATTTCTTATCATTTCTATGATACACCAATCCTTATCGAGACATGATCAATCTTTCCCAATTACATCCAGACACTTTCTTGCACAATGTAATCGCATGACCAGGGCCCTGTCTCATAAAACTTGTCATCAATGACAAGTTGCAATATCTGTTATAAGCTACTAAAATCCTTGCATCTGATTGGCTGAGAGCAATTTGTCGGTAAATATCACCGACAAGACACTTGATGAAACGCCCCCCAAGGGCCCTGTTTCATAAAACTTGTCATCAAAGACAAGTTGCAATAACTGTTATAAGCTACTGAAATCCTTGCAACTGATTGGCTGAGAGCAAATTTGTTGATAAAAATAACTGACAAAACACTTGATGAAACACTCCCCAGAACTCAACTTCATCTTTGACCCTTTGACTACTGAATTCTGTTATTCTCTCAGGCTTCATACAGAAACCACCCGGTTCCCGTAGGCAATAGATTAAGAAAACAGACCTTTCCACTAGGAGATGGGGTCCGATGTCCTCGGCTCCGATCACGACTTCCATCCCGATCTCGTTCTTTCTCAGCTCGCTTGCTCTGTACTCGGTGCCTCAAATCCATAGAGTCTGATCTGTAATGGGTATTGGAGATTAATATCAAAAAGTTATGTTGTGATGTCAAAAATTTACGTTTTTACTGGTGGAGGTAAAATAAATACATGTATGTAAGGATTCCTTTTATCTAAAGTCTCATAATCTTGGGTTCTCATTGGAGAATTTGACATGATGTTTACCCAATAAACCCAAATACCCATTCTTTCTTGTTATTCATTCCCTTGTTATATTTGTATTTTCTTTATGCCGTAAAACACTTTGAACACTTAATCAATATGGATAATGGCTCTATAGAAATCTATGTATTATTATTATTATTATTATTATTATTACTAATAATAACAGGTGTTGTCAATCACCCAGAGTGGACTAGTTTTATGACCAACATGTCTGATGTAATGCTCTGCATTTTCCACCCATCGCCCCATATGGTAAAGTCATTATGATACATTTCCCTCACACGAAGACTCTCTGAGAGACCAGGGGATGTTTCATAAAGCTATTCGTAAAGTTACACATGACTTTACAAATGACTTAAATATGACAAGCCAAATGGGATACTCAATCATTTTTCACTGCATCAACTAAAGTTGAACTGTGCAGATGTAGATTAACATTCTTATTATAACAAACATTCTTAAGGCAAAGTATATTTTTTTGTCATAATTTAATTGAGGTTATTAGAAATACAGTCACACTTTGATAAAACATCAGGAAAAACTTTGGGCATCCTATCTGACACTTCATATTAAATCTCTCTTACCTAATTTGTACTTATACCTACACACATTTAAGTAAAATGTATTAGCTCAATAAGTTGCATGTACGGGCCATATTATTCCCCCCCCCCCCCAACACACACACAAACAGTGTAGGCACTCTGTCTGTACCTTGCTTCGTTCACGTCATGTTTATTTGTAAGACTATTATCTATGTTAAGAATAATGTTTAATTATGTTCGTAATTTAATTTTTTTTTTTTTGTTTCAACAAACAATATTTTAGACCTATATGTACTGTTTATTTTTAATTACCAATCATGTAAATTATTTCTCCTTCGAGTACATTTTCTGTGATGTTTGTTTATTCATTGTAAATTGTGCACAATTCAACGATTGTTGCGATGCATGATCTTTAAAAAAAAAAAAATACCATTATGAATGAATATTCAAGTCGTTCGTACAGTCATGCATAACTTTACGAATAGCTTTATGAAACACCCCCCAGGGGATATTTCTTTGCTGGACAGCATGGTTTGCTGTGTTCCAGACTTTGTACACCCATTAATATTTCCAGTGCTTTCCACCAAGTCTGGTGTCAGCAAATTATAACCTACTGCACATGGAAACTGCCTGCCATATGCTTTTAGTATCTTATACTATTTCTTCAAATTACAATAACTAGAGTTAATTCTTCCGATGATAATTACTTCCTACGTGTAGTTTTAGATACATACTGTGCATATGTTTCAGTGAATTATGAAAGTTTCAGCTACTTTTTTGAGTTTTTTTAAATCTTCTGCTGAGAGCCAGAAGTGTTACATGTAACCCTATGTGAATAAGCCAGTTCATAATTGCCATTTGCGCATGTGCATACAAAGGTCATTTGTACCGAGTACAATTGACCTTTACATGCTTTCATAGTGTGCGCACCATGATGCACGCTTCAGTATGATTTTTCATGTTAAACAAGTTGTGCGTCCACCAAAACAGATGCGAGTGTGCGTACAAATTGGGGTCATTTCAGGGTCATTTCAGGGTCATTTCCGGGTCATTTGTAGGTCACATACTAATTACGAACTGGCTTAGTGATATGAGATAGCGCCCTTCTGGCTCTCAATAGATGACACATAAAATATCTCTTACCAAGTCATAAGAATTCCTAATTACCACACGATTACTCAAAAAATAACTTCAAGACTGTTTCATTCTAAATGCTAGTTCAGCTAAATCTACTCAAGAATGCATGTCGTAAGACTCCGTAAGACTCTGCTACTGAAAATTATTCTTGTAATATACAAGAAAGATGGAATTTGCACCTGCAAAGAGTTACTTTCATGTTGTAACAACCAGTTGTCTGATGTGAACTTACCCTTCTCCGTGGCTGTAGTGATCGCGATAAGATCTGCTGCCCTCGCCCTCCCACTTTCCGTAATGGTCCTGCTTGGAGCCCTGATAAACCAAAACAAAAAGGTAAAATAGATCAGTCTACTCATTCACACTGAGTATCTATGAGTGCTGACACGTGTCCTAGTAAAGGCAAGTGCCGAGACTGCAGTTGGGGTCTCGCTCCATGGAGTATGTTTCATTTTTCCATGGAACAAATGACAAAAATGTAAGTTACATGTACACAGTGTGAACAGAATTATGTGCATCTCCTTAAAAAGTATTTAGCAATAAAGCATTTCAGGAATGTTTTCAAATTTTATGCACAGCTCTAAACACAATGGTCGCTCATAACAACCACAAAGCTTGCCCACAGACTGCCCCATAGACACATACACTCTGACCATGGTACATGTAATACAATTACCTGTAACAGGTGAATGCAGTCTATAACTACATAAAAGCACCTCAAAAGAAGCATAAACAGATTTGAATAAATATTAGGTGTAGAGCAATTTGGGAGGGCATTAGATCCTTATTGAAATATTTCTCATCTTTCCAATCCAATTTTGTAATTAATGCATTCAAATTTATGCATGCTTCTCCCCAAAGTGCATAATGAGGAATTACTACTTTCACCTACATGTATTTTGAGTACAGTATCAGTACAGTTTCAGTACAGTAATTGTACTAGGTGTTTTTGTGAAAAACAGTTGACACTTTTGGTCATTAATAACTCAAAGTTATAACTCATATATATCTGACTGAGGTTTTCACTTTGTTAAGTTGAAGGATGTAAAATTTATTTGGAATAAGTTTTGTCAAATTTCCTTGATTAATATTCTTAAAATATTGCTCTGAATATTTAATTAGATTTTTTCACATTTTGACAAATCAAGGCCTCAAAATCTGTGCGTATCAGAATTTGATTGATTCATAAGACATCAATCAAATTCAGAAGACAACAATACCATTGTGCATTGCATCTGTCATTTCTGCCAACTTTTGCTATTCATTGTCATTAATGATTCATGACTCTGGGTTAAAAGAGGAGCTCTACAATTTCAGCTGCTGTGCAAAAGGACAATTGTTGGGCTCTGAATTAATTACTGATACACACAGATTGTGTGGCCTTGATTGTTTAAAAAAGTGGAAATCTAATTCAATAACATATAAAACATAAAATTAATCTACTTTGCATATTGTAGTAAAATAAAATTACCTTTATTCTCTGAAATTTACTTACATGTGAACTAGATCCACCCGGTCCTAGCCTTTCAAAGACACTAGGTCTCCTGCTATCGGACGAGGAATCCCGGACTGATTTGGAGCTATCCACAGTGACCTTCCTCGGCATCTTCCTCCAGCTCAACACTACTGGCTTGAGTTACTTCAAGCAGTTTTCTATTAAGCATTTTCAAAAGACAATCGTTTAAAATCTTATTTAAATGTGTGCATGTTTATTTTGATTTTTTTTAATTTGAGCAGCACCTCACTAAACCATAAATGGAAATGTTTGTTGACATCCCATTGAAATACATGTTGATTTTTGCACTATGAGTTTCACTGAAAAATCTATAGAAAAAAACATTATTTCGAAATTGTTACCAAAAAAAGGTAATTCTAAAAACCCATGGAATTTAAAGTAGATCTGACTTTTGAATGAATTAAAATTTGAATTCATTGACATGATATATTCAATTAAGGTGCACAATATTTTATGTAGATTTAGATGGGAAAAATACCCACATTTGAGACTTTTGATAGATATAACATGTTACTCAAAATTTGAAACTCTTATCAAACTGAAATTTGAACTTTGTAAATTTGAGTGACAAATTAACTTTGATAATTTTTATGACATTTCTTCAAATAAGTCTACAAATGTTTTGAAATAATTTTTACATGTAGGTTTTTATTTTGTGGCATAGAAAGGCCATGGATATCAAATTCATTCACACCTGTTCTGTCCAGTGTCCATCACACCTGCCATTCCACAACACCTTTTCCTATCATCAGTACCAGGTATCATGAATAATTCTTGACATAACACTTGGTAGCTGGTGGTAAGATTTTTAGGCAATACTAGTAGAAAATGTCCAGGACTATTTTGTTCAGGTCATGTACAGTGTTGTTAGAAAAATGGAAAATTGGAAAGAAACGTGCTAAATATACATGTAGTCTAATGTTGTTCTCTTTGTATCAAAAGATGTTTGAAAGAGATCATTTGGTATTCCATCTATGATTTCCAGTGAATTTCAGTGTAAATATCTGTAAGGAACACTAGAATAGATCACTGCCATATGCTAGGCCCTTTCCACCCCGACGCGTCAGAACCGCTCAGCGTTGCACTGCCTTGTACTCAGTTCATCTACAGTGTACATTCCGTGCCAATCTCGCCGTCTTTGTAATACTAAACTCACGGTGAAAGCTACACGTGAACAGTAAGTAAATCCACATCGATGTCGCCATAAATTGTATTTTTTTCACATCTCTCATAATCCGATCGTTGAAGTGGTCGGATGAGCTTAAAGAGGAAGATTTTAGCAAACTCCAAAGGTGGTTTCCAAGGTTCACCGTACGTGAAAATGGATGAATTTTTCCCACTGATTTTTTTGTTTACTTATCTCTCCGTAGGGGAGATTGCCTCCCGTGTATGGCTTGATGTTCAAAGTCATATTTCATAAAACATCAAGCCCGTATGGCTAGATGCGCACGAGCGATACCAGGTTTCTTTGTGAACAAAAATTTTATTGGCCGAGTTTAGTCTAACCATTGGAATTGGTATTGACAGAATAAAAGCAACATGCAATGGCAAAAAATCGGCGGGGATTTCTTCGGTTTTGTTCTTTTTTGTTTTTAGTTCCAGTTCTTCCTAACGGCCCATTAATTTTTTTTAAAGGCTAAGATTGTGATTTTTTAGAATTTAGAGCTGAATTGGAAAGGAAGTACACTGTACATTAGATCTAGATCTAGAGTAGATGCTCCGAAGTGCGGCCGGTATCCAGTGTGCGGCCAGTCTATCGTTTGCATTGCAAAATCACTTTAAAATACATACTGTATATCACAAAGGGTACATTACCAAAGTCAAAGAAAAACAGCAGTGGCTATGAAAAAAGTATCCATAAATACCACAATTTTAGCAATACAATGGCGTTCCCACTACGAAAAATTGAAAATTTTTGCGTGTTGTTAAGATAATAGGGTTTTGAAAAATAAGCTGAATTTCAAGAAATTTTCAATTTTAGATGGCGATTTTTCACGTGTCGCAAGCTCAAAAATGTCCAATCACTAGTTGCACACATCGGCGCGCCACGTCGAAAGCTCGGTGTGAATGGCGATGTCAGTGTCAGATGTCGCTGCACCGGTGTGCGTAGCATGGAAGGCTCTTTGAAGAGTAAAAAAAAAAAAAAGCTGACACTACTCTTCACAGAGCCTGGTTTTTAATCTCGCTCTGCAATAGAGCAGCCATTTTACTAGAGTCTAAAGGACCTTGAAAAATCACCTTTACCATGAGCCAGCTTCTCTCATCTCATCTCCTCTTCACCATAGCTTTAGAATATTAAAACCTATTTTTTTACCCTAGAATTAAAAAATATAGAAAACAAAATGTGAAATATTAATTTTAATGGTTACCGGTAGTCATAGGGCCTCACACGCATCCTGACCGGACTCGTCTCGCGCTCGTAGCGGTCTTGTCTAACGTATGGTGGATCTGAAAATTGCGTGACTGCAGGTCGACGACATTATGGGACATTTCCGGGTTTATGAGCACAGCGAAGCGGCGAAGGCTTTTTCAAGATGTCGTTCGGACTACCGGTAACCATTAAAACTAATATTTCACATTTTGTTATTCGATATTTTTCAATTCTAGCATGTGTCTAGGGTAAAAAATGGGGTTTATTCTAAAGCCACTCACACTTTATGCGAGGTTTCTGGTGAAGAGGAGATGAGAGAAGCTGGCTCACGGTAAAGGTGATTTTCAGGAGGTTCTTTAGACTCTAAAATGGCTGCTCTATTGCAGAGCGAGATTAAAAATTCAGGCTCTAGTCTATGAAGAGTAGCGTCAGCTTTTTTTTTTTTTTTTTTTTACTCTTCATAGCATAGAGCCTTCCACTTCCAGGCTACGTTCGGTGCCCGATCATAAATAGAGAGCTTACGAAACAGGACGGGAGAGCGAACAGAACGTTCACTCGAGCGGAAAATCGATCTGCGCATGCGCCAATGCGAAACTCTCTCCGTCCCGTTCATTTTCAGGACGGTATTCAGGCGAAATAACGTCCGGTCTCCTAACAGGACGGATCTATGCAATTGTGTA
Source organism: Heliocidaris tuberculata (assembly GCA_025618425.1). NCBI lineage: Eukaryota > Metazoa > Echinodermata > Echinoidea > Camarodonta > Echinometridae > Heliocidaris > Heliocidaris tuberculata. The sequence continues at coordinate 24,536,199 of CM046850.1, forward strand.
CACTGGATGTGAACAAGACGCACGTGTATGACAGCTGACAGCAACTTATGTTGATACGCACGATCACCCAGTCCAAGAAAAGAATTGTTATATTTAACTGTTAGAAGTTCCAGTTAGTTGTGAAATATGGCTACCAGCACAAGTACTTGCTCGATGAGTGAATTTGCAGATTTAACTTTGTGTCTTTTCCAAATAAATTGTTTCTAAGTCCAACAAGTTAATCAAACTTGAATAGGCCTACTACTTTACTAGTTCAAGTCACAGTTCAATACATGATGGTGGGCTTTATGACTGTGTCCGTGCACCCAACATTTCACTTTAGTCTTTACATTGACAAGCTTTATGTTTGGTGTTCCCCTAATGGCTTACTTCATTTTAATCTTCATGTTCTGGAGGGTAATTGTGCCGAAAATCTCATCAAATTCTAATGTTATTTTCACAAGAAAAGGCGATGTTTACATGGTGTCAATTTGACATTGCAAAGAAAATGTCTGCGCACTCATTTACACGCAGTTTGGGTTTGTTTGTATGAAAGGTGACATTTTCAAGGCCTAGATGTTATGTAAAGTAGAGCTTTCTCATCAGTTTTTCATAATTTTTGCACATGCATATCACTATAAATGATATTAAGATTATGTGTAGAGAGTATAGAGACACTGATTTTCCGTTTAAAAAAATGGCCTTTTCCGTTTCAGAAAATCTGGAATTCCATTTCAGATGGGCTGAAAAACGTAAATTCCGTTTTGCCATAGACTTTGTACACATGAAAAAAATAAATTCCATTTACATTAAGATTTGCGTACAAACATGAACTTGTAGGCCGGTACAAATGTTCTAACATTACAGAGTCAGTTAAAATTCAGGTATTCGACTTGCATTTCATAATCATGACTGGATCAAAAAGGATCTTACATGACAAATCATGAAAATCTGTGTATTACCCAGGAAGCAGATTATTTCAACATGATGCACAGAACTCTCACGATTTCTGAGCACTCGATCTATTGCACCGTCGAGTCGTCGCGAAAACATTTCAGTCTTGGCTGTCATGTCATCGATCGATGTCAGGCGCACACGCCAGCCTTCTTCAAACTGTACAACAGCGTGTGTACAATCTTGCCGCACTTAGCGCCCGCTGCTGGCGTGTGCGTGCCTAGTTTACGTCTACGTAATACTAGGCGCACCGCCAGCCCCTTTACTAAAAATGTGCTGGCTGTGTGCGGCAATCCCGCCTTACTTCCCTCCCGGCCGCATGAGTATGCGCCTAGCTTGCATAATAGGGATTTGCTGCTCCTATATTGTACCGTGTTTTTGTGTCACGATCTCCATTGGTCCAGCAAAACAAAATGGTAGCGCCCTGTCTCCGAAGAATCTGACGAATATCGCTAAGTATTCGGAGTTATTAACCATGATTTTAGGCCCGATATTTTTTCACTGCATAACAAATCACAAGAATATTGTAAGTTTTACGATTTCATTCTTGAAAAAATGAAAAATTTTGAGGTGAAAGGGGTTTTCTGCGACTTTCCGTTCCAAATTGCATTTTCCGTTTCAAATGGTCATTTCCGTGAATTCCGTCCGTTTTCCGTGATCGCGGAAAATCAGTGTCCCTAAGAGTATGCTTCCCTTTTTGACGTTTGGATTTGTGCAGTTGTGCGTATATGGGCAGACATGGGGCACCAATCAATACTGAGGCGTATACTGTTAACGGCGGGGGTCGCGCTCGCGTCGCCGTCCATTTCGCATCGTAACTAAAGTTAAGAACAGGACGGGAACGGTGTGCGAGGACGGTCACGGTCGGTCGATTCCCCCGTCGCACTGCCCCTCCGTCCCGTTTCGTAAGCACTCTAATAAGTCATACTTACGAAGCCCCGTTAGGGCCAAATTGACAACGTAAAAAAAAATATATATTACGTACGTACGTAATATACTACGTACGTACGTAATAATTACTACGTACGTACGTAATAATTACTACGTACGTACGTAGTATTTATTACGTACGTACGTAGTATTTATTACGTACGTACGTAGTATTTATTACGTACGTACGTAGTATTTATTACGTACGTACGTAGTATTGATGACGATCAATATGGCGGCGGCAGAGAGGGACAGACTCGTGCGTTTACATTTTGAAATTGGATTTACTCAGAGGGAAATACTGTATTATTTAATTTCCAAGCATAGAATAGTAATAAGCAACAGAACCCTAAAGTGCGTCTTAAAAAGCCTTGCATTATTTCGAAGAAAACCTTCAAATATCCTTGACGTTGCACTCTACATATTGAACATCCTATCAAATACTGCACGGATATCGTTGGATGCACGCAAAATGTTTGATGTATCTAGAGACAGGGGCGTCGATCCGTTTTTCGGATGGGGGGGGGGGCAAGACAGTCTATCGTAACGATGATCATTTCCGCACTAAATTCAATCATCAACAGGGGCGGCGGTGCGTCTTTCAAAGTGGGGGGGGGGCACGAACAAAAAGGGGCACCTACAAAGGGTGGAAACAAGGCGGAAAATACCACTTCGATACATTAGTATACCGGTACATTCTGATCAATACACAACCGAGGATCATTTTCGACACGCTATTGTTTCTATCTTAACATGGTTCTAGATAAAACTACTTTGCAGTTGAGTGTAATTGCCTGATTATTCATTTGCGAGCGAGCAAAAAATTTAAGATTTATTTCTAACGCTGAAGGCAACGGGTGTTGAATTATATACAGCGATTTTCCTAATATGATAAGAAGATAATAGTAAATGCGAGCGAGCGTAGCGAGTGAGCTTTAGAAAAAATTTAGAAAAAATTTGTCCTCGTTCCTTTTATAATTTAGGAGCACTGTTCATTCTTGTATAATTTAGGGCATTGGGCCCCTCCTACCCCCTGCTCTACTGCCTCACTATTGTGCTGATATCAGTAGAGGAATGTATTATTATGAAGCCTCTCTGATTATTTGGAGCTATATGTATAAGGCTCCTTTGTGGACTTCATACATACCCATATACTTTTTTTATATACCAGTATCTACCGATGTCGCATTTATCAGAAAACAAAAGGGGCACTAATTTCTGAGGTTGAAAGGGGGCACTCATCTGAAGGTAAAAAGGACACTTATTAGAAAGAAAGGGGGGCACTATACGAAGAAAAAGGGACTTATATCAGCTATGAAAAGGGGCACTTTTGGGGTACTTGAAAAAGTGAGGGGGGCACTGTGCCTCTGCCCACCCCCCCCCCTTCCCCGGAGCGCTCCCTCTGATCATCATAGCATTGATAAAGATATGATGGTAATTTGAACTTAAGTGAAGTATGCATATATCATGAACAGAAAATGGAATTAAAGATCACATGGAAAACGACAAAATGATGGGAAAATATATTTTACATAACAGAGTAGAGAAGATATAACACAAAATAATGGAAAAAAATAAACACTAATAAAATATGAAAAAATAGAGAAAAAACTGAATAAATATAAAAATTTAAACTTTGAATTGAATTATGTATGTTCAGAACGTTTTTTAATAGCGTCATGATTTTTTGGAACGCCTCTTAAAAACAGCTTCTCCACGGTTACATGACGCAGTAAAGATTAGAGAATTTGCGCGCGGAGTGCGCGGCGAAATTGAAGTCTGATCGTGTAAAACCTTTTGTATTTCATTGTTTGGAAGGTTTCATTTCCTGAGTTTTTTTTTTTTTTTTTAAAGCAGAAGTTTCTGCATTTATTAAGAAATAAAATACAAACATTGTATACAATAATGATACAAATCAGAATTGATACAAAATAATGTGTGACAACTGAATTACAAACATGAATATACTTAAATAATATTGAAATTATGGAGGTAAGTCAATAAATCGAGATAAATGCAGGGGCCAGCTATCATAAGCAAAAATGCTTGAGTGGATAGCAGCCGGGGGATGGGGGCTACATGATACCTTAATATACGAGTCGATATATTGTATGGGTGTCACGTATAAGGAATCAGATATATTTCCAGAAATTATAAGAATCTGAGTTGGTAAAAAAAGAAAAGGTGTAAAAAAGAAGAGGAATTGCAAGTGCGTGCATGTGAGTGAGTGCGGGTGAAAAGTGTGCGAATCGTATATCTTCTTAAACTAGTCATCTTTACAAATATTTGGATAAAAGGTATTTTTTCATTAATGCTTTGAAAGAATGAAGTGATGCAGAATGTTTAATATTGTCAGGTAAATCGTTCCAAACATCTGGGCCATGGTGTCTTATCGATTTATGGGCTAGAATTATTTTTGGGTTGGTTAAATGGAGGTCAGAAGAGTGTCGTGTAGGAAAAGAATGAATATTTCTATTGTACGTAAAAATATTACGAAAAGGCAATGGTATAGTATTTGTCGAAAATTTGTACATAAAGATTGCAGTTTGAAAGAGGTGAATATCGGCAATTTTTAATGTTTTTAATTGATGAAATATTGGATCAGTATGGGCTATGTAATGTGAATGAGTACAAATACGGAGTGCTTTCTTTTGTATCAGTTTTTGCATCAGTTTTTTCCTTATTTTATCTTACACCTCCGGATTTATTGGGGGGGGGGGCAAAATGATATGTTTGCCCCTCCAATATTTTCTTTGGGGGCAATCGCCCCCCTGCCCCCCCCCCCCCAAGATCGACGCCCCTGTCTAAAGGAAACGTACGCCTGAAGTACATCCATTCATTTTTTTTCCTTTTTATCTTTTTAAAGTGTGTTTAGCCTCAGAACACTTTCTACTGAGAAAACTCTAGTCTGTTTTGTTTTAAATAGTAGTAAGGGCAGATCAGATTTTTAGTTCTTTTTTGGTAATGTTAATGTCTTCCTATCTCTTTTGTAGACAAAATAGTGATTGGTTATTGAAGAACAGTAGAAGATTTGTCTGTTTTCTTGTGAAATGTAAAGAAAAGTATGGCACATCTGTTTGTCCCAAATGACATGCATAATTCATCTAATTCAGTTGAAAGGGATAAATCACTGTCCATTGTCAGTATTGTTTTACTGCAGTGTGGGAACAATTCCATGAAATACATGTTCACTATTTGATGGGGCAATTAGAGAAACAGAGTGTGGAATGTAATATTTCGGACAGAATTACCCAAATGCAGATTGCCATGTACAACTTCTATGTTTTGTGTCTTTACAAAGAGCTCTAATATTCACGTTCATTATCAATATATATATATATATATATATATATATATATATATATATATATATATATATATATATATATATATTAAATCTTTATGTTATTAGTGTATGTTTTTGTGAGTATTTGTGCAGCATGTTATTTTTAAAACATTCACATTTACATTTTTTTTCCAAACATAAATTTAAGGGTTAAATACTATTTACCATTGTCTTAGGGTGAGTGAAATGCAAACCTGCTGAATTGAGGATTGAACTGTTGGTAATCTGATGTGTCTGTACTGTGTGTGCAAGGAACTGACATAAAAAGTCCACGAAAAATTGTCTTACATTGAAGATATCTGACTTTCTGTGAGAGCGCTTCTAATGAGGCGCTTTCACGGTAATATTTTCCTTCTATTTTCATTCATATCTTTGCCTTTGTAAATCTCTTCGATTTGAAAATTTCAAGAGATTTTTCTCAAACAATGGACAATTGAACTGATATACAAGTTAACAAGTTGACTGATTGACATGCCAAACTGTTTTAAATTGTAACTTTAAAGTTGACAACTCACTCTGAAGTTGATTGCATGGAAACCTCGCAATTTGCCTGCATTTTGTATGCATGCCGGTTATGGTTGCATATGTACGAAGCCCCAAAAGGGGCGCTGATTCAATTTTTCAGATGGGGGGGGGGGGATGTCAGGCTCAGTCTGACACTGAATTATGTAAATATTTTCATGTTTGCTACATGTATTTTGCAAGACAAAACAGTTCAATCTCCTTAGGCCCAATTCAAAAATTAATCTTTGGGGCTCCAGCGTCAATAAGTAAAAGTCAAGTTCTTCTGAGAAACAATTTTTTAAAATCAGAAATGGCGCACCCGGGGCAGGGGGCACAGTGCCCCCACACTTTTAAAATACCCCTTTCTCTCTGATAGGTGCCCTTTTTACTACTGGAAGTACCCCTTTCCCCAATAAGTGCGCATTTTCCCCTTCTGATAAGTGCCTCATTCTAAATCTGTTAAGTGCCCCTTTTCCCCAATAAGTTCACATTTCCCCCTTCTGATAAGTGCCTCTTTTTAAATCTGATAAGTGCCCCCACTTTACTTTTGATAAGTGCCACTTTTACTAGTTAATATATGCCCTATTCCTCTTCTCACAAGTGCCCAATTTTCACCCCTTGTAATGCCCCTTTCCACCTCTCATAAGCGCACTTTCCTCATCTAATAAGTGTACCCTTATCCCTATATTTCCCTTTGTTTCTTACAAAAAGTGCCATATCTAGCTTCAAGAATCAGTGCGGCTTTATGTAGCAACATGTACCTACCCATATTACTACAACTACAATGTAAGCCAGCGGAGCTGGAAGCAGAGTGGGACAATGCTCCCCCCCCCCCCCCCCCCGCCAAAGGAATTCATATTCCGTAACTTACACAAAATAAGGTCAATATTTTCAGAAAATGTCCCAAGACTATAGTAGGCCTATGAAATCAAGCAGATACCATAATAATGTTGATATCTCCTAAAGAAAAAACGACAGGGTTAATGTAAGAAATGAAAGATCATTCAAGATCATTCGACATTTCACCCAAATTAATTTGTCATTTTCATTATATCGCTCTGAATAATGCATAACAACATGAACAACATTAGTTAAGATTTAGTGACTCGCGCGTGCATCATTAGACAATTGCACACACAACTGCTAATTGTGGAAACTCAAGCTGAAGCAGAACCACCATAAGAAGGTGCTTGATAATAATACCAATGTTGCTTTATATGCACCCCTTGCAGGTGCCCTCAGGTGTCCTTTTTTGTTGGTACCCCCCCCCCCCCCCCCCACTTTGAAAGACACTCCGCTGCCCCTGGCGCAGAACTTAAAAATTAGGGGAGAAAGCAGATTTTGTGAAGAAAAAAAAAAATGTTAGACGAAAATCGGACATATAACAAAATAACATGTGATTTTTTTTAAAGACATGAATAAATATGAACAAAAATGAAAATCACTAGACAACTTAGTCATGAGTTTTGACGTCTTTCCCTCACGACCACTCAGTGATCTCTACGTAAAAAAAAAATTATATAGAGATCAGTGCTGACGAAAAAACAATTCTCTGTTTACTACAGGCCTATTAATGAAACATTTTACGTTTTGTCCAAGAATAGGCCTATGATTTCTTCATAAATTGAATGCAATTATATTTTACTCATATACTTTTGCATGTGTGTGTTAATACAGAAAAAATGAATTTCTTGATATTAACAGCATGAAAATATAAATTAAAAAAAACAAAACAATGACTAGGAATATGTAATATTTTGAAAGCAGTCTCACTGACCTTTTCCCCGGATACATGTAAAAACATATTACTATAATCGTCTATAATTAGATTCAAGTTATGAGGAAATCATATTCTGGGACATAAATTGAGGATATGAAGGCCAATTGACGGCTTGTGATGAGGATATCAGATGTTACAAATTCATGACAAAGTGGTCAGTTTGTGTAGTGATTTTCTTTGTTTTCAGTAGTTTTCAGCGTTTCATAACTTTCAGACTATACAGTGTCAGATAGTTTTTAGAGTTATAAAGATTCATAACTTCATTTTGTTCGATTTTACTCGCGAACAAAGTCGAACTGCTTTATTCTGTTTTGATTTGTATCGGGACCGGACTTGCCGCTGGGAAAATGAAGCGACACACACACATATCCACCATATCCACCAACACACGTCACACACACATCACACAAATGTTGAGGATTCTTCACACTAGACAAGCTACAGCCCACAAGCTCACAATATTGTGGCAAATCAACGGGAATCGACGGATAATAATAAGGCAGCTGTGTAATTTCAAAATGTGGATATAGACCTTTTTCACGTATTATTTATTACGTACGTACGTAGTATTATTACGTACGTACGTAATAAATATTACGTACACGTGTACGTAGTAATTATTACGTACGTACGTAGTATTATCACGTACGTACGTAGTATTATCACGTACGTACGTAATAATTATCACGTACGTACGTAGTAATTATTACGTACGTACGTAATATTTTTTTTTTTTTACGTTGTCAATTTGGCCCTAACGGGGCTTCGTACATACTAGATCTAGTCTAAACAAATCAGAATCGAAACTCACCTCAAGAAACAGTATCACATCACACTACATTGAATTCACACATGACATAAAGACTACATAATGGTACATTTTAATACGAAAAAAACCCCCCAAACTTACCGATATCTCCTCATTTGAAGACTGTTTTCGGATTGTTCATGCACGCTCCATTGATTGCATATTGGAAGCTGAAATTACTGCATGCACAAAATGCTAGATGCTATGGGAATGAATTTAATGGTGTCTTTTAGATAGTAAACGAAAAAACAAATTGAATGTTGTTGTGGATTGGTTTTAACGGCGCATACGCCAAATTAAACAGAACGTGGTTGTTGTTATATTGTTATTATCTATTTTTATTTGGCAACCAGAAATATTAATAATTAGTATTTTTCCATAGATTTAAAATATCATTCTGTTTTTTGGAAAGCACAAGAGAGACAGCCAAAGATTAGTGGATTCAGATGTCAGGACACAAAATGTCAGACACTTGAAGTGCTCCGCACTATCGTACCCAAGGGGGGGGGGGGGGGGCAGAGTACCCCCCTGACAACTTTTGACAGAAAAAAATAAATTTTCCCCCTTTTAGACTTTTTTTTTTTTTTTTGCTTGTTAGAGAAATCTGGACCCCTATAAAAAAAATTTTTTAGCAAATTTGAGAGAAGATAACGGCTAGTAGCAAACATTTTTTAGGCAGAAAGCTATATTTTTCGACGCCCAGACTGCTTTTCAATTATTTGGACACAATACTGCACTGTGAGGGGTGGATGCAGGGAGGGGGGTGTCTCCCCTCCCGTGCGAAGCGCGAAAGCTCTGAAGTTTTATAGCAAATTTGAGACAAAGACAACGGCTTGTAGCACCTTTCTTTAGGTGGAAAGTTAGTTTGACGCCCGTACTGCTTTTCAATTATTTGGACGAAATACTGCAGTGTATGTAACAGGGGTGGGTGCAGGGAGGGGGGAGTTTCCCCCTTCCCGCGCGAAGCGCAAAAACTTTGAAGTTTTAGCAAATTTTGAGAGAAAGATAATGGCTCGTAGCGCCTTTTTAGGCTTTTTTTTCACACTCCCCCGCTTTTTCCCTCTCCCTTTTTTTTTTATTTTTTAGTTGGAATTTGGGGGCGACCGCCCCCACCACCCCCTGGCGACGCTTCTGTTGAATAGTTCGAAATTCGACAAAATTCTAATTAGTGCTTTGTTTCCTGGCAGAAGTTTCATCAGGATCTTACTGAATTTAATTCAGAAATTATTGCCCCTATATACGTGGAAATGATTTAACCCAGGATAGGGGCCAAATTTTGATAAATAACTGTAGGCCTACAAGCAAGGGGAAGCGACGGAGCTCGTATGTCTTCTTCTTCTTCTTCTTCTTCTTCTTCTTCTTCTTCTTCTTCTTCTTCTTCTTCTTCTTCTTCTTCTTCTTCTTCTTCTTCTCCTTCTTCTTCTTCTTCTCCTTCTTCTTCTTCTTCTTCTTCTTCTTCTTCTTCTTCTTTCAGCCCTTTTTCAATTTTTACCCCTAAAAACGCTGGGAAAATAATTATAAATGATATTTTTGGTCGATCGAAAGACTGGCTTGAACGTGAGGGGTAATCCTTTTTAATGACAGTATAGCCTTTACTCATGTACACACCAGTAAAATTTTTAAGCCATTTATAAGTTTCTACATTTTTCATATGGGAACAGCAACATTTATCAGCCAAAGTATGTGTCCAACTAAACTGCAAGTGCAAAAGTCAGGCAAAAAGATGGATCCGGAGTGTATAGAACTGCAGGACAGTCATTCCACTGATGTTTACTTATGTACACGACTTTAAAACAAGAACAAGAAAATGTATTTAGTCTGAGTAGGATTTCTATCAATATTATGAAGCCAGTATATAAAGTATATTTGACGCTTGATCATAGACCCAGGTGTACAGGACCTTGACCTGACTTCTGACTCCGGAACTTGACTTTTAAGTTCAAACGAAGGGATTCAGCACCCCAAAACCTTCATATCACACTGTAATCACTAAATTCACTATCTATGAAGTTCAGTCAAATTTGACCTTGAAATTACCTCTATTTATATCATTTTATACACTCTAAAAAAATCCCGGGTCAGAATTGACCCGGAAATCAGTCCGTTGGGGCCACACTCCGTTCCGGGTCAAAAATGACCCGGAATAAGGTCTGATGTGACCATTTCTGGGTCAGATCTGGTCCTTTCTGTGTCACATCGGACCTTATTCCGGGTCATTTTTGACCCGGAACGGAGTGTGGCCCCAACGGACTGATTTCCGGTCAATCTGACCCGGGATTTTTAAGACTATACATTGGACCTACTATATATGATTCTAAATGTAACACTGATGTCTGCAGCAGATAACTCATTTGACCTTAGAAACTGACCTTTGACATCTTTAGTACCTAAGGCTAAACATGACCTTAAACTGCAAAAAATAACATAAGAAATGGATCCTACGCCCATCAAAACCCTTAAACAGAGGTGTCATACATCAGTATCGGACATTTCGTTCAAAAAGTCAGTTTTTAGTATGGTTTTATGCTGCCATTTTGGATTTATGCAAATTATGATAATTGCCCAAAGTTGCTCTTACGGCAACACAGCTGAAATTGTTCGGAGACCACATGCATGGGTCAACATAACAATGCACAAAAAAAAAAAACAACAACAACAACAACAACAAAAAAACTCCCGGGAGTGTATACGGCATCCGCGTCCATAAAAAAGAGTAAAAAGAGTTGGGTGTTTTTTTTTTTTTTTTTTTTTCTTTTCACCATCATACGGGTAACTCGGGGATCAAAAACAGGAAATTCCTGAAAAGGGGGTATCAAATTCACTAATATTGATGAGAAAAGATCCTCGAAAAGGGTAAGAAATTTTACAGTACATTCGGGAGGCGGTCAAAAGTAGCGAATCTGAAAATACACAATAAAAAGAATCCACAGAGGTTCTTTTCAATTTTTTCAACGAAAATATCATTCTGTAATTCTGTATGGCTAAGTAGAACCAATCCTCGAATAGGGTGTACAATACTATGCAAGATCTTTTTTAAAAATCCCTGTTAAGGATCTAAAAATCAGAAACGGGTTTCCATGAATAGGGTATCAAAAACCTCTCGACTTAAATCCTCGTTTAGGGTGCTTATCAGAAAGTCATGGACGCGGATGCCGTACAGGCCTCAATGAGACATACCCCCGGAAAAAAACTTCATCAGTATCAGTACGGGACATTTCGTTCAAAAGTTGACATCTAAAACGGCTACCGACAACCATTTTGGATTTATGCAAATTATGCAAAATGCCCAAAGTTGCTCTTTAGGCAACAAAGTTGAAATTGTACAGAGACCTCATGGGACAACAAATCAACAAAACAAAAACAAAACAAAAAACAAAACACACACACACACAAAAAAAAAAAACTTCATTGGAAAGAACTTTTCTAGCTTCATAAAATGTCATGCCGACCAAATGTGTCAAACGAAAAATACTTTTCAATTTCAATTAAGAGACAAGTAAAGAATGCCCTTCTATTCTCTGCATGATGAAACGCAAGGCTGATCATTGTCAATATACCTGTAATGTATTTCAATTTATGCATGTTTCTCTCCAGAATCCTTAGTTACCAACTATGGCATCTCTATTATATGGATGGAATCGATTTTGCATACATTAGTTGTTGCTATGTCGGGCAAGCCTCTGACAAGCTTTTGAGTCGTCAAGAGAAACAGGTCCGTATTGCATGGTTCTGCCTGCACTCCCTCATTAATTTTCATGTTAAAAAGTATTGATATTTTGTCATTTTTGTGCGGTTTCTGATTACACGTTCTCTTCAACCTTCTTTTACGTGATAAACTTGTGGGGAGGGGAGGGGGGGGGGGGACAAAGCACAATTTTAGGACAATCATTATTTGAGTCCCGGCCCGATTTCAGTATCATTTCAAGTTCTTGAATGGGGTTTGCATGCAGACTGCCCACGGGAAGGGAAATCCCCTATTTTGAGTAGTAACTCGCTCAGGAACCAAAAAGCGAGCGAGCGACCGCTTCATTCATGCAGATGGGATTCTACTTGAGGCATATTTTATTTTACAGATTTTTTTTTATTACTTCCATTGTCAAAATAATATCTTCACAAATAATCAAGGTAAGAAAACATAAATTAGTTTATTCACATGCAACTGATGCAAGAATCATAAATGCAAAATCATTACATTTGTTTGTACAATGAAATGAACTTTTAACAAATAAGTCAAACATAACGTTTGACAAGCACCATATGCATAATTATCATTGAATGGAAGTTTATATTTAAGATATTTAAAAAAAGAGGGGGAAAAGGGAAAGAAAAAAGGGAAGAAGAAGGAAAAGAAAGAAAAAAAAAGACAACAAGAAGAAAAAAACCTCTCCCCCCCCCCAAAAAAAAAAAGGGGGGGCTGGTATTGTTTCGCTCTATAATATTATGTCTCCAACTTTTTGGAATCATCGGAATTTATCGGAATCGTCTCGGAAATCAAAATTTTTCCACTTTCTAAGGTGTATTGAGAGGGTACCTCTCTCCAAAGTCAATTTTTTTCCTCCTCTAAATGATTCTTTGACATCATTGCTTTAAATTCTTTTACGGTCGGAGGTGTCTCTTTATTCCTACATTGATATACGTCATATGTTTAACAAATAGAATAAAATGATTTATCAAATTTTCTTTGCCTTGACTGTAATAATTTAATTTATGTTTCCTCTTCTCTCTTACAAAATGAACAGTAATTATTTTGAACTACTCCAAAACGATATACAAATGATGGTTTGTATAAATAATTTTATGTAACAATTTGTATATTGAAATCCCCGTATATAGCTTGCTGTTGCATTTTCTCGGACTAGTAAAGACTATTTTTACATATTTAATGGGTACATTAAGCGAATCTTTATATAACGTTTCCAGTATATAGAGGGATTTTCGGATCTATATTACAGGCTTTCAAGCGCTCCTACTTTTTCTAATTTTTCCTACTTTTTTGACAATCCTGCTACTTCTCCTACTTTTTCCCCAATTATCCTACTTTATCCTACCTTTTTTCAATTTCTCCTACTTTTTTTTCAAAATAATTCTGAGATATTCATGCAAGGCTATCATGCACAAGAATCTTAATGTAGCTTATAGGTCCCAAACAAGTAGTTTGTAAATTGAGCTTTCATCATCAGTAAGACCCATGTTACACTGACAAAATGAATATAGTATATATATATATAATTATATAAAAACTTTCAACAACTGCATTTTTTCCATTAAGGTCAGATCCCTCTATTTCCACCCGTGTTAGAATTTTTTTTTAAAAATCTTACTTATTTGTAGTTCATAGACTCCTTTGCATTTACATGTAAACTGAAATACACTCTTAATATATTCACGAATGGTATTCTCTTCCCCAAAGGAAGTCTTATGTTATAGAACCAACATAACATACGCTATTATCCTTATTGTATTTCAAAACAATCTTCTTGAATTTTTCAATTAAAACATCCGATCATATATCTGTCCATCGATTCTATATATATTTCGAACAAAAATGGTTATGTCATCAGCGTACAATATTTGCTTAACTCAATAATTGTACCACATCGAATTCCTAAAACCTGATTATTATATGTGCAAGAACTTTAATACAGAGAATGAATAAATACGGCGATAAATGATCACCTGACCCCCTCTCTATTCTATTAAAACGCAACTGAGAGCATTATCATCACATTACCTTAATCTATTTGCAAAATGATTGTCCGAATCCAAACTCTTTAATACTTTTTGTAAAAATACATTCAGTTTCAGTTTCAGTTTATTGTTTCATATTTCACATTTACAGTGCTTTTACATGCAGTATAAATGGTACAAACAAGACGGATGGTACAAACAAACATGAAATATATTGTCAGAGAAAATAAAAGAAAGTGAGTACCTCATATCTATACGTTTACATGCATGTATTAACTGAAACGACTGGCTAGAACAAAAGTGAAATATTGAGGAGCCTAAGGAGAAAGCTACGCTTGTGAGTTATATAGGTTCCAAAGAGTAATAAGATTTACAATTGTCTTTAAAAATAGTGGAAACGAGCAATACATGATACTGCAATATGAGTATATAAATAAAATTCTTGTGTCGCAGTAATCAAAATTGCATTCAAAGAAATAGTACTGGATGGTTTTGTCACTTTCATTACAGCAATAATATTACAATTTTTTTACATACATGTGGAAAAAAGTCGAACGCTTTTTTCAAATCCACTTCCACTAAAAATCCTGGTATATTGTGTGTCGTAAAAAATAACATATCGCCAATCAACCTTATTGCTTCACCAAATTTCTATTTTGCATATTATGTATCCAACTTGATCTGGTAAAATAACCTCTTCTAAAACCTCCTTTATTCTAATTGATAAAACTTTCGAGAGAATTTTATAGTCTACATTCAAAAGATATTAGTCTATTATTTCTTATCATCAAGGGGTCTTCTCTTCTTTTTCAATATACCGCTTGCCTCTGAGATGCAGCTAAGTCATCATGACAAAAGGCTTCGTTTAAGGCTGCTATACAACTAAATCCCCTTTATACCACAGGCCAACATATATGAAATTCAATTGTTAAGCCATCATTACCAGGTGACTTCTTATAAGTGTCATTTGCTTCAGTGCTGCTATATATATAAGCATTCCCCTTCCGTATATAATTCCTTCACACTGCTCCTTTGAGCCTTTGCTTAACTTTGGTAAATCCTGCAAAAAGAAATGTAACTCTGATTCTATTTCCTTCTCTAATATATCTGGATTTGCACATAGTTCTGGATTTGCACATAGTTGAGTATAGTACGTTTTAATTTCTTGATTAACTGCCCTTTCATGATCATCACAACTTATATCTTCACCCGTTACAAACAATTTCTTTATCACGGCTTTCTTTTTATTCGACTTCAGTAATTGATTCAAATAATAAAAATTTCTTTCCCCATTCTCATTCCACGATAATCATATAAAGTGTCTACAATTTTCTTCGTTTACAATGTAATAATTCCAAAATGTGGGCGTAATAATCTTTCCAATTCCTGTATTTCTTTTTCTAACGTCTCAACTACATTGTCTTCTAACTTTTGCTTTCTGTTTAGAATATTTTTACGTAAAGCTCAGTGTTATTTTAATTTTGATGAAGTCCCACTGACTCGCTTATCTTTTATTTCTGATGTAAATTCATTCTTTAACCTATACTCCTGTTTCATTCCATTAACATAATTATCATCGTTACACAAGCTATACATTTAAATTTATAATATGATATTTTTTTTTCTTTTCGTCATTCTTGTACTTCTCATGAACAAAAACAAATTTATTGATGAATGATCTGGTACTACTGACGGGGTGATTTCAGATCTTGCAATATACCCGTCTAAGCACTCAGATAATCCAAACGACTCTGTATAAATGGATTAAAAAAAAAAAATTGTATGTAAATTAAGCGAGTTTCTCTCTCTCTCTCTCTCCAAATATCTCAAGATTACATGTATAAACTCATATCGATTGCGTGCAATTAACAGGGACCGCGGGGTTTATTGAAAGTGTGTGTGTGGGGGGGGGGGGGCGGGGGCTGATTTGATTTTCACTCATTATCACCGTGGTTTTCGAACCTTTTTCCCGAGATTTTATGAAACGTGTCTACTCAACAAACAAACAAACAAACAACAAAAAAAAAAAAACAAAAGTGTGTGGTGTGTGTGTTGGAGGGGGGGGGGGGGGGGGGGGGGAGGGGCTGCAGCCGGTACCGGTACGTATACTGGTATGAGCTGAGCTAGCTACATGTTGTAAGTTTTGTTGTAATTACCATGGAAGATATAGATACAACAAAAGATAAAATAATTTTCAGAATAATTATCTCAGTATCATCTTCAGCGCGCCGCAAATTAGGTTCATGCGCAGAGTGAACAAAGATACAACAAAAGTTACAAAAAAAGTTACAACAATTTTCAGTATACCAATTTTATCTTAACTGTGGAGGTACAACAATGAACAGTTTTCAGAATACCGCCCCTATACAGTGCGTCCCAGAAAAAGTTAACAGTTGGAAAAAGTCTACCCAAATAAATATTGCAAACTATTTAAAGGAAATTTTCATACCTGTGGATAGCTTATGGTCTCTTCTATTAAATGACACCAAAATATCTACCAATATTCTACGCTTGAGTGAGCAAAAGCCAATTTTGTGAAAAGGTACAAAATCCAGACTTGACAAGAATTGATATTGGCTCTGCAGGGGCGGATCTAGCTTTTTTCCAAGGGGGGTTTGAGGGCTGAGCTGGGTATTGCGAGGGTGTGGGAGGGGGGATACCCCCCTCCCACAGTAGGGAGATTTTTCATTTTTAGGGTTGCCAACTTGCGATTTCAAGCATACTTGCATGCTCTATTTTTTCTCTTTTTTGCCCAAATAATTGGGGGGGGGGGGGGACTACAGCCCCATCCCCCCCCCCCCTCCTCCGGCCCTGGCTCCGCGGTCCCTGGATTTGTCCCAACGGCGATGCAGAGGCGCGAAACGGCGATGTCTGTGAGCCGCGTAGCGTCGCGCCGATTTTTTGTTTGTTTGTTTGTTTGTTTGTTTTTTGCTATTTGAACCCCTGTATATAAGTGATGTTTTTCCTGGCATCTACTAACGCAATGGAGACCATAAAAAGCAGTCCATAATAACGTCTTTTTAGATCAAGTAATGCAGTTTAATACACATTTATATCCAGAGTTATCGTGTGTTTGGTTATCAACTTAATAAGTTACCAGATGAGTTGAATAATATTATATCTTCTCACAATATTTGCACTTGAAATTTTCTTTTCTCAATGAATGTGTTAATGAAAGTATTATCGATGAGTGATATAAAACAACTAAGCTATTGGCTACTATTCTATCACAATGATATGTGCATAGAAAAAGTAACACATTTCCCGAGGCTGAGCCTGAGACAGAGTGCTATATAGGAACATATTGTGTGAGTCTGGACATATTATGATGGCGTTTTCCTATGCACATTAATGTTCACTTGGTAGTCGGGGGGGGGGGGGGGGGGGGGGGTTAAATCCTATTGCCCGAGGCTGAGCCTGAGACAGAGTGCTATATAGGAACATATTGTGTGAGTCTGGACATATTATGATGGCGTTTTCCTATGACATTAAATGTTTACTTGGCAGCCCAAGGGGGGGGGTTTAAACCCCCTAACCCCCCCCCCCCCGTAGATCCGCCACTGCTCTGGCTGGTATCAGCCAAGCTGAGTCATGAAAGGGCTTAGAAATTTCCATATTCTGGTCAATAAAAGGCAATTTATGAAATAACAGGCTTTGTTATATATATATGTATGTCTTTACACATCCCATCAATATTCTATGCTTGAGCGAGCAATTAACGACTTTGTTAAGTGTTTCAAAATGTTTTTTTTTGTGTGAGCCTTAATTTCACCTAGATTGCTCACTCAACCATAAATTTTTGATGGGATATATCAGGAAATTCAGTGAACAAAGTCTGTTCTTTCATAAATTGTCTTTTAATAATCAGAATATAACATTTTTAAGCCTTTTTATAACTCTCAACTTTGCTGATACCAGCCAGAACATAAACAAACATTTGTGAAGTATGGATTTTGCACCTTTTCACAAAATTTGGCTTTTGCTCACTCAAGCGTAAAATATTGTGAGATATTTTGGTGTCATATAATAGGAGAGACCCTAAGCTTTCCACAGGTAGGAACATTTCCTGAAAATCATTTAGAAATCTTTAAATGGGGAGACTTTTTTCAACTGTCAATTTCAAACGGTTCTCAATATATCGTTCATGTCAAGTCTGAATTTTGCACCTTTTCCCAAAAGTGGTTTTTGATCACTCAAGCTTAAAGGTAACAGATAGTTTTGGGAGGCCCTCAAAAACTTTTCAGTCAGAATTTTTTTGGTGTTATTGCATAGGAGAGATCCTAAGTTATCAACAGGAATAAAAATTATGGAAAATAATCTGAAATATTGATTTGGGGAGACTTTTTTTTGGGACGCACTGTATATATTAATCATGTGTCATGCAAGACGTGACTCCACTGTATACTGTATACTATGTACGGTCGGCCGGCCGGAGTAGCAGCGTTTCCACTTCTCCTGGAATTCAGGAGTTTCCAGGAGTTTTTGAGGTTTTCAAGGATAATTTCAGGAATTGAAAAAATTCCAGGATTTTTCCAGGATATTTGGGGATTCCGTGAATAGACTAACAAAAATGTAGGCAAAAGTTAAACAAATAAAGAAAAGAAAAAGAAAGAATAGGAAAAAAAAACCAAAGGAAAAAAAAGGAGAAATATAAAATCCCAGTACTTTGTTTTTAAACATAAGAAGGCTTGAAGGGAGACTAATCAGAATGAGCACCGTCTGATTATGACTTTGTCCATTTAGACAAGTGCATGCAGTAAGCAGTGTGTGTGTGTGTGTTCTATGGTGCATGCGTGTGCGTGTTTGACACTTCTAAATTAACATTAACAATACCACAATTTTATTCAGAAATGCTGAAGGCTTGGCAAGATATGAGGAAATATAGATACTCTGAAGGGGAGGTTAATCCGGTTATATTTAATAATCATAATATTTGTATAAGAGGTAAAATGATCTGTGATATCGATCTATTTAATAAAGGCATACGCACTGTAAATCACATTTTTGACAATGGGCATATAAAGCCTGTGGTTTATTTTCAAAATCTTGGGATTAATGCAAATCAATTGCTCCAGATAATTGATATTGCTCATGCCATACCAATTAGTTGGAAAAATGCTACTCCTTCGGTCAAATTTATGAAAATTGATTTTTTTTTTTTTTACTTTAATATAAACATGAATATTGCTGGGCAGGAAACAACTTTTCAGGTAGTTAATCTAGAACTATTTATAACTGTTTTATCAACAATTTACATGAATCGTATAACTTAACAGTAAAGGATGCATGGTCACAGCAATTTCAACTTTACAAATAAAGAAATATGTACTTTTTTATCCGAGCAAGGAACACAACTCTCATTAGAAAACAAAGGGAATTTCAATTTATACTTTTACATGGAGCTATATATAAAAAAGAACATTTGATGAGGATTGGGTTTGTGAGGGACAATTATTGCTCATTTTGTTATAAGGAGATTGAGTCTTACTTTCATATATTTCTGAACTGTGCGAAAGTGAAACTGTTATGGCAATTTTGTATTGAATATTTTGGCTTGGCTGAATTAAAAGATATGAATTGGGGGGGGGGGGGGATATATACATGGGATTACCTGGTAATTCAAATAGAAATAAATGTGTAAATTCTTTGGTCATGTTTATTAAATATGCAATTTTCCATTCTAGGGCTCAAGGCCAGGTTCCTTCATCTACGAAAATACAAAAATATATAGCTGATTGTATAGAGGAAGAAAAAAATCTAGCAACGAAGACAGGGAAGTTACATTTACACTTACAGAAATGGGAAGAACTGAAAGTGAATAAGGATGTGATTGTGAGCAGGTATGATGTGTCTAGTGTTGTGCGTGTGTAAATCTTGGTATGTTTGTTGGATGTTAGTGAGTGTGAATGTGAATGCTGAGAAGGGGTGGGGGGGGGGGGGGTAAGTAGTGAAAGGGGTAACAAGGTATGCCGATGCAGGGTTTATATAAAAATATGCATTATGTTACTTTTCATGAATGATCATTTTCCCCTTCTCTTGGGTAAATTGTTAAATGCACATCTTATTATTTATGATATGAATATAACATGAAGAATTGTATTTCATTTAATTATACCGTAATTATACATTTTTGTTTACCCCTTTATTCATTTAAAGGAGATATTTATATGAACTAGGAAAAATAACAAAAAAGAAAGGAACATTAACATATTTTGAATGAAAGATCATTTACATTGAATATTATACATTGTGGGACATAGGGAGGGGGTATAGGGCGTACGTTAGTGTTTGTCAATATATTATTTACTTAGTGATTTCATTCCAACATTCTTCCATGCTTGTCTTGTGAATAATTTAACAGTATGGTATGAAAACGAAATGAAGATTTGTATTTGTTTGAAATTATTTGCATTTATTTTATGTAATGATCTATTTTGAATGAAATCTCTAATAAAATATTTTGAAAAAAAAAAGTGTGTACACCATAGATGTACACTATGTATGGGCACAACCAGACGGTTCATTGGAACATGATGCATATATGCAAGTGCAGTGAGGTGTGAACTAATATACAGTATATAGGGTAATGATCAGTGCACATTCTACAGAGATCATGTAAGGAAGGTTTGGAGGCGATCGTAGCTCATTTAAAAAATTTCAGGATATTTTTTGAAATTCCAGGAATTTTCAGTGTTCATTTCAGGATAATTCATTTTGAAAAGTGGAAACACTGGGCCGGAGTTCGAGTCGCATATTTATAATCAAGTGTATGTGATCACAAACAACTGTATTTTTTTCTGTAGCTTTATTCCTGGACTAGACACTGGTCTGTGTTCAACAGTGAATGATAATTTGCCTAGATTTTGATAATGGAGTGGATACAAAGTGCCAGGTCAGGTTTTATCAGTTGCAAATCCTGAAAAACGGAGTAATTAATCTAGCTGGTCAACAACAATCAGCGGTTGAGGTGCCGTGATTTGGAGGAGTTGAGTTGGCTTTGCCTTTGGCCGAAACTTTGCAGGTTGAACGCCTTCCCGGTACGTAGATAGCAATGGCTCCGAGCGGGGAGATCAGCGAGGCTAATGTGAAATCAAGTGGCCAAGCCTACTACGCTCTGTTTGTTTTCACCGTTTTGACAAGTGTTAATCAACTGCACAGGTAAACTCTCTTAATTTCTTCATAATCTGACTGAAACAATTAAAACTGACAAAAGAAATAGATTATAGACCTCTATATTATATGATTTGTTTGTTTAAATTAGAATTTTAGATCCGGATCCAGATTTTCTCTTCAGCTTCTATCTTATTATGAAAAATTATTGGCTAGAGAGAAGAATAATTCCACCTGTTCCTCCCAGAGGCGGCACCCCGGGGGGGGGGGGGTACTTTTTAAAGTACCAAAAATTGCCCTTTTTAATTCTAAAAAATGCCCCCTTTCTCTCTAATAGGTGCCCTTTTTACTATTGAAAGTGCTCCTTTTTGAAGTTTTTCCTTTTAATAAGTGCCCTTTCACTTATTCTGATAATTCTGATAAGTGCCCCGGCCCTTTCAAATCTGATAATTGCATTCTTATCTCTCTAATAAGTGCCTTTTCTCCTGATGAGTGCAATTTCACTTTGGATAGGTGCCCCTTTCTTGTGCCCTTTTCTCCTTCTGATAAATGCACCTTTTCAAATCTAATAATTGCCCCCTTTGTCTCTCTAATATGTGCCCTTTTCTCCTTTGATAAGTGCATTTTTACTTATGATAGGTGCCTCTTTCCCCTTCTAATAACTGCCCATTTTCCTCTTCTGCTAAGTGCCCCTTTTACTACATGTATATGTGCCCTTCAGGCTACTCCTCTTCTCATAAGTGCCTATTTTCACCTCTTATAAGATAAGTGCCCCTTTCCACCTCTGATAAGTGCCCTTTCCTCAAATAAGTGTCCCCTTTTACCTATATTTCCCAGTTCCCGCTGTTTCTTACTTGAATGAAGAGCCATATCTAGCTTCAAAGAATAAGTGCGGCTTTGTATGTACATGTAGTAACATGTACCCATATTAGCCATACATCTGGCTTCGCGGAATCCCTCTCGTACATGTACATGTATAGAACCTCAAAAGGCGAATTTTTCTTTAGGGCAGCCAGGAAATTGCCTCCATCGTCTGTGCCGTAAATGTAATTGGGAAAGCGATTGCGCAATGATATATTCCTCTATAGTGCAGGATTGTTCAAATGATTTATCCAACCTTGGTAATAATAAGATATAAAGCAGAAAAATAAGAAAAACAGGATGGTGAAAGTTTGAAAGAAATCGGACAAGGAATAAGAAAGTTATGGATGTTTGAAAAATGAGATCATTACATCTATGCGGGCAGTACTCAAAATACATGTATATTGGAGATAGCATGTATAGATTCTCTTGAAAGAAAAAGATCCTAATGAGTGAATACATTTTTTTTTTTTAATGACATTTTAGTCAATACGTGTGTTGGAGCAAAGAGGGGAGTTGTCCACAACTACATGTACGTCACAGTGACATTGCCTCTTCGGCCAATTTGAAATTCCCTTTTATGTATAGTGATAACAAGTGTCAAAAATTCATAACTTTCTTACTGCTTGTCCGATTTCGTTCAAACTTTCACCAATCTGCTTCTCTGATTTTTCCTCCTACTTTCAGAGCAACTTGCCATTAAGGTTGGCTTTCCCTCAGGACTTAAAAGAACGTGACAGAACTCTGTCACTCTTAGTCTGATTTGAAGTTTCACTTTCATTTGTTTGTCAAGTTTATTGTGCTGATCTATTCTAGTGATATCTTACAAGCTATATGCAAATTAACTGCTTAGAATGAGCTTGCTAAAACGCCCTTGTTGCCACCAGTGGCGGATCCAGGATTTTGTGATGGAGGGGGCCAAATGTTAACAAAATTTTCTGACAAGCAAAAAAAAAAAAAAAGGTTATCAGCATTTTGGGGGTCTCTTTTTACCTCAAAAAAATCTCTGACAAGCAACAACAACAACAACAACAAAGTTCATCAGCATTTTGAGCTGTATTTTATTTTCCCAGGGGAGGGATAGGCCTGGGCCCCCCACCCCCCCCCCCCCCCCCCCCCCCCCCCCTGGATCTGCCACTGGATGCCACTTCATCGGAGGACTCCCAGGAAGCTCAAGCTCCCACTTTAACCCTTTCGAGACAATTTACCACATTATGTGGTTCGGCTCAATAACTTTTGATTCAGAGCTCTAAAAAATATACCAGATGCACGAGTAGAAAGAGCAAAAATTTCTGCTCACACTATGTCCATTTTTGTTGCATGACCATATTGTGTTTGATGCCAGGAATTTAAAACACGAGAATAAGCCTTAAATTGGCAAGACATTGAGATGTTCTAAACCATTTTTTAAAATCAAAATTGGCAATTATTTCAACTTTCTACAAAATTCCTAACCAAATATTTTTTTTTCAAAGACATTACATCTTATTAGAACCATGTAGCACTAAAAGAAAAATATTATTGTTGCCAATTTAAAAACAAAATGTGATCAATTTAGCCCTTAAATAATTCCTGTCCTGAAAGGGTTCATAGAATCTACACTGAGGAACTGAGTCTTAACTTGCAAGCATGATTTATTTTGATGCAGCAACAAGCGTGCCCTGCAAATGAGCACGGAGTGCGTACATTAAGTTCAATTCCTTAGCAAGTACATCCTCACTTTAAAAATTACTGTATGCTGAGTATCCTCGTAGATCTGTATGTTTTAATTCTAATCAATTAAAGTGAATTTGGAATTTGACTCTCTTAACCCCTGCCTAGATGGCTGACAGTGACAAAAATTTCTGCTCCCCCTCTCCCTATCCCCCACCCCATCCCCTCCCCCTTCCCCAACATATTGTCTCTTTCTCCTTTCTCCCTTTTCCAATATACCTGTAAGTGTACTAGTATTACATGTACATGTATGTCTTTGAACATCTGCTAAACATACCTTCTTCTCATTGTATGTATAGGTTTTGTTCTGAGGTAAGTGGAAAAAATGGGGGCTTAGGGAAAATTGCCCCCCAAACTCTAAAGTGCTGAAGTGTTTGTACATAATTAATAAATGAATCATATTTTTGATACTGTAAAAACTATTTTTGTATGATAGGGGTTAGGGGAATATTGTTTATAAGTTTCCCAAACTTCCTTATAAATAGTCTCCCATTTCATCTCGATTTCCAAAGGTATATGAATATGATTGACTCATGTTACTTTTGTATTTTCTCATGTTACTTCTGTATTTTACTTTTATATTGTTTTTATGATTGAAATAAATAAAACTGAACAGAACAATGTTTTAAAGCAGGAGATTATAGAGAAAAATAGAATAAGGTCAGATTACCACTATTCTCAATGTAGCGCTTGAAACTCTAATGAGTCATGATAGTATTTTTTTGTCCTGTGCAGGTATTTACTGATAGCTGCCATCGAGCCAATGTCAAATGACCTCGAGTTTGGAGACAGGAATTGCACCCCTTTCAATGGGACGTCTGCCATCAATAGTTACATTCAGGAGTATGACCTCAACATTTCCACGGGAGACTTCTGTATGCAGGATGATGGTATCAGGTAAGACTTTTTAGAAACTACTCATGAACTACAGTCAAACCTGTACAGAAAAACAGCCCAAAGCAAGGAGCTTCAAAGCTCCTTGCCCAAACCAAGGGCAGGGGGTCTAAACTTTAATGCCTTTTTCAATGAAATATGTTTCAAAGGACACCAAAATACTGTGTTTATGGACAGATGGTCTTTCTATACAGATGGTTGCTAAAGCCAGTTTGACTGATATCACTATCACCCTAGACAACCATCCATGGATATACATGTACCCCCTCCCCCCCCCCCCCCCCCCCCACCCACACACACACAAGGACCCTTGGACAACTTCTCTCTATTCTGATTATCTTGAGGTAGTTTTCTGCAGGCAATTTAGGTACATGTATTGTCAAGGGGGCAGTTGTCAAGGGTGTTATTGCCCTTGGGGGTAAGATGGTTGGGGGGGGGGGGGCGTGGTCATCCCATAGAGGTACACATACATGATTGCCTAGCATTACATGTAAACAACAAGGAAAAATTAACATACTGTGTAGTTGATGACCATATACATGTACTGAGCTGCACTTTACAATACAGAGCTCTCTTATGCACACCTATTAATTACATTGTAAAGGTATAAAGGTTGGTACTTCACTTGGTCATTTCAGTTTGTTTCAAATGCAATCAACTCAATCAAATAGTGATAAGAAACCAACCAGCAAATTTAACGATACCTTGATGTACAGATTTATTCTCAAATATGACCTTCATACATTGAAAAGTAAAGAGAATGGAGGAAGAGGTAATTGAATTAATTAATTTCTAAATGTTTGAAAGTGGATATTTAATTTCCCTTGTTATTACGACTGTATTGTTTTAAACATGTTCTATCTAGTTACAGCTTGACATCAGTACAAGTCATGTAGCTATTTAAAGGGGTAGTCCACCCTGATAACAAGTTGATTTTACAAGAAGCAGAAAAGTTAAAAGACACAGATCTATGAAAGTTTGAGCAAACTTGGATAAAAACTAAGAGAATTATGAATTTTTGAAGTTGCAAATTTGCCCAGTACTTAAAAAAAATAATAAATTTCCACTTTTTCTAAAGAAAATATTTCATCGTACATGTACTGTAGATATAATTATTGCACTTATGGTTTCACACAAAACCTTTATGAAACAAATCTATTCCCTCATCAAAAACCAAGAAAATTAAACTTTGTGATTTTTCTGTACATCTAGCAAATTATGGGAGAGGAGCTCGCAAGATATGTACCTGTATGTCACAGAGTTACCAATTTGTGTTTGATTGATTACAACTTCAAAGAATCATAACTTTCCTATTTTTAATCTGATTTTGCTTAAACTTCATACACTATTCTCTTTGCTCTCATTTTTCTATTTTTATTCAAATCAACTTAATACCAGGGAGAGTCGACTTCCCCCTTCAAAGAATTTGCTTGCCATATAAATGTAGCATTTAATAGCAGTCGTGGTTGTATGTGGATATGCACACTGTTCAAAGTGCAACTCACCCACAATATGAACAATATGTAATGAATGTGTGAAGAAATGGGAGTCACCAAAGAAAAAGCGATAGACTCAGTAAATATCAGATAAAATATACTGTACTGGTATATGTATGATTCTCTTAAAGGGAAATCCAACCTTGGTAATAAGATGATTTGTGTGAAAGCAGAAAAATAAGAAAAACAAGATGGTGAAAGTTTGAAAGAAATCGGACACGGATTAAGAAAGTTATGGATGTTTGAAAAATGAGATCACTACATCTATGCGAATCTCAAATTGGCAATTTGGTGAGTCAATTGTGACATTTTTGTGGACAACTCTCCCATTTGTCGTACACAAAAATATCAGTAATTTGCGGTTTTATTCGAGGCGCTTTTACCCTCGAGGCAGTACTCAAAATATATAGGAGATAGCATACTGTTAAAGGTCTTCATGAGTGAAAAGATCCTACTGAGTAATGCATTTTGAAAAAAAGTGACATTTTAGTCATTTTGTGTGTTAGAGCGAATGGGGGAGTTGTCCACAGCTACATCACAGTGACATTACCTATTCGGCCAATTTGAAATTCCCATATGCATAGTGATTACAACTTTCAAAAATTCATAACTTTCTTATTGCTTGTCTGATTTCGTTCAAACTTTCACCAATCTGCTTCTCTGATTTTTCCTCTTTCTTTCAAAGCAACTTGCTATTAAGGTTGGATTTCCCTTTAATGCTGCATGGATTTGCAGGAAATGACATCTGCTGAAAAAAAAACCCCAAAAGATGATGTGACTTCCTGATCGGAGTACATGTAATAATACACCATTCACATGTGTTGCGGTAGATCGCTGCGAAACATCGCGGGGGAGGGGGGGGGGTGTTATTCATACTGCGCTTCACTTTCTGTATCTTATGACACACAGATAAGTGCGTACTAAAAGGACCTTTGTTGTGTCATGCATGATCCCCACTTGCCACTTATTCTAAAAGTACACAAAAAAACTGTCAAGCTTTTTTTGCAGAGCTGTTACCAGGGCATGTGTGATCGAGCTTTTAGAGGGGACACACTACCAAAAATTGTTTTTGTCTAATTTCCAGGCTGGTACCCAGTTTTTTTTAGTTTTAAAATTTTCCCTGTATAATGATGCACTTACAAGTAGAGAAACTGCAGTACAGTTTGTCCCAGAAAAATTGAAACCGGATTTCATGGCAGAAATTTTCTATCATAATGAATAATTTCCTTGATGAGATATACATGTATAAAAAGCTCTGCTTCTCTTCTATCATTCGATGCACAACTTATTCATAATTCACACACGATTGAATTAAAACAATGGAAAGTGGTGGTACCAAAATTTCATTTCCACGCACAAATTGCAACTTTGAGTGAGTTTTTAGGTTAGTAAACAAAGAAAAAAAAAAACTTCACAGAAAAATTCATAATTTTCTCTTTTATATGACACCTCATGCCTAGAAAATAAATAATGTATACTAAAGAACAAGTAAAATGAAAACATGCT
The DNA here is from genome assembly GCA_025618425.1 of Heliocidaris tuberculata. Lineage (NCBI taxonomy): Eukaryota > Metazoa > Echinodermata > Echinoidea > Camarodonta > Echinometridae > Heliocidaris > Heliocidaris tuberculata. Next base: position 24,563,768 of record CM046850.1, read on the forward strand.
TGATTTCTTCCCAAATGAGTGGATAGTTGAGTAAGAAGCCATTCAGCTTTCCTAACCTAGCAGCTGAAAATGGAATTAGTGCTTGGGTGAATTTACACAAACATGGGGAATGAAAAGGAACATTAGAGATGGTTGGCATATAACCCAAAAGGTGGGTTTTCACAGGGCACGCGAACGATTCGTGAAGGATGCTAATGTGGAAAAATGGCAAAGTCCAACTTTCGTATTTTAGGCTCAAAAAGTTCGCCAAACACGAGCGGGGGTTCGGAAGTGTTGTCAACTGTTTGGAAGAGTTGTTTTTAGTACGACGGAAATTTTGAAAAAGTTTGAAATTTTTTGTGAACGTTTCTAGCATCCCGGGTCGTGATTTGTTTGTGATTTGTTCTTAAGAATGTCTGAAAAGTTTCGTCATATGTGCATGACCAACTCATAACGTGCTTGATGTTCGCAAAATCTTCGTGAAACCCCAGACAGATTCCGACAGGTTTGAGAATGTCTTGCGCATGTTTCGTGAATGCAGCGAAATTTGTCCGATCATTTCCCAAACTATTCACGAACTGTTCGCGTACTTCCTGAGAATAGGTGACTTTGCCAAAGAAACCAACGCGAGCCTTTCAGGTCGGGGCCCTCTGTTAATTCACCTACTGTTCGCGACAATTAATTTGCAAATGTCACAAAGTATTCCCATACTATTCGTGAGCTACATGTACACATGAACAAAAACCGACGCTTTCGTGAACATTTTGCGAACGTTTGGCATACATAAAGCGCACTTTTCACGAAGAGACCGATCAACTAAAGATAGCTGTCAACTCAGGTTCACATTTTAGTTGTGTGTTTTTCGTGTATGTGGACTGGCCATACATGTACATGTAGTTCTGCAACGCTACACACGACATTCGCACATACGTTGTGAGAACTATACGCACAAACTGCGCAAGAATGTTTTGCGGCTCTATTTTCGCAAAACATTCGGAGAAAAAGTTCTCTGAATGTTGGATTTTGCCATTTTTTGACATTCGCATCCTTCACGAATCATTCACATGCCCCGTGAAAACCCACCTGTAGGGGGCAATAATACATGTCTGAGCAGATAGTGATCCAGAAAAAAATTTGCTTTTCCAGACCTTTGTGTGGGTAATGAGAGGGTAGAATGTCAGCTGTTTCTTCCATTCATATTTCCACAATTTACATATCATAATTTTCATTTAATAACCTTTTATTTTTTGATCCATTGTAGATTTATAAGTATTGGCACAATAAAATCATACGTACTAATTGCAAACGAGCAAAGCAAGCGAGAAAAAAATGGCCTCATTTCATCTTGATTTAAAGTGTTTTGATTCTTTGCAAAAATCATACTGACATGTTATATATTTGAAGATACTGCAGGAATATTTGAATTAGTTACAGAGGTGTTCAAAATCCCCATTGTTTGGCTTCATGTGTGCCACAATATTAGCAATGCTTATCTTTTTGATGCTTGGTTTAACAGCATTGTTATCAAATTATTCCTTGATTTAAAAGCAGTTTGGATAAAATTTACATGTACATAGAAATGATTGATTCACAGTGACTGAAATGTGATTGAAGTAGTGAACCTTTTTTTATGGTTGAAAATCTGTCGGGGGGGGGGGGGGGGACACGTTGTCCTACTTGCCCCCTATCAAAAATGCTATAGTGGCCCGATTATTATGAAGGTGTGGTACATTATGATTTATTACCAACGTTTGTATAATGATGATTTTTACGTGATTTATATTTATTTATTCATTTTGTCTTTTTAATATTGTGCTGCTGGGTTGGCCTGTTAAAAATACAAAAATGCTTTCCAAAGGTGCCTTGCAATTTAACAAATCATTCTACATGAAAATACAAAATACATAACAATTAGGTAATATGGTAATAAAATTACAAAAATGGAGAGTGAATTAATGGTACATATACATGTACATGTACATGTACATGTACATGTATGTATTATAAAATGTAGATATTTAAATAGTAATGTTATAAATCCATTGAGTGAAGATTTAAAGCTTTGCTTTTTAAAACTTCTAAAGGGATCTAAGCATGTCTGAGCATGCAGGGAGTGCATTAAACAAACTGGTTCCGACGCAAATGAATTTCTTTTATATTCTGTCCTTGGGCGGGGTAGTTGGAGGGGGCATTTTACAGAATAATTGAACTTGAAAGGAGCTTTTGTCATTTATCAGTTTATTCAGCTTCGTTTTCTTCTTCAGAGGCCCCTTTCTTATTTTCGTACTTGTTTTTCCAATATTATCATTTATGAAGTCATGATGGTTCTTTTTTTCCCTGTCTGTTAAAATAATCTGATTTTTGTTTCATAATTCATCTTCTTCATGTTCCTCTCTTCTTCCCATTCTTCTCTTGCCTCATAATACTATAGGCCCATATTTTATCTCAGGAACCACAAACAATTGCTTGACTATATGTGGAAGGTGTGGAATAGAATCATAGTCCTTACATATATACAAACTCCAGTTACATCTAATTAAAAATGACTTGCTCTTATAAACATCAACGATTTACGCAAATCATTCTGCACACCTATTATAGCCTTTCTGTCTTTCTGTAACCAGACCTATAGTACTGCACATACCCTATACATATACGTACAATTCGACCAAAATAGAATATAGACACACTCTGGTAAGTCTTTTCTGTTTTTTGTGTAAGGTTACCACCTTTGCGCTAACACAGTGATCTTCAGAGCTCTGAGGTAGTGTCCCAATATCTTCTAGGTGATTGAATTATCTACATGAGCAGGTTTTGCAATTACAAATTCCTTCGAAATTACCCCTTAAATTAATTTTTAGAGATGCTTCCATATATCTAATTGTTCAGGATGTACATGTATCATTCAACAACTGTACCAATTTTGGTGCTTTTAGACAAAAGTGCACAATTCAGCCTAATTTTGGAGCTATGCCACCCTACTAAAATGGTCTCTTACAGTCCCCATTTCAATGTGTAATAGATTTTTTAAAATTATTATTATTTTTTCTTGCATCAATAAGCAAATGCATTTATCTTTAATGATTGGTCTCCTATAATGGTAAAATGTATGTACATGTAGATTCAATTTTAGTTCTGAAGATTACATCATAGATATAGCTTACATATACATGTACATGTGTATCTCTGTTTACTGCTGTACATGTACATGTATGTATGTTAACCCTTTCAGGACAGGAATTATTTAAGGGCTAAATTGATCACATTTTGTTCTTCAAATTGGCAATAATAATATTTTTCTTTTAGTGCTACATGGTTCTAATAAGGTGTGATGTTTTTTAAAACAATTTAAATGGTTAAATATTTTGTTGAAAAGTTGAAAAATTGCCAATTTTGATGAAAAACAATGATTTTGAACCTCTCAATGTGTTGCCAATTTAAGGATTTTAAAGCTTATTCTTGTTTTAAAAATTCCTGGCATCAAACGCAATATGGTCATGAAACAAAAATACATTAGTTTGTGCAGAAATTTTTGCTCTTTCTACTCATGCATCTGGTATATTTTCTAGAGCTCTGAATCAAAAGTTACTAAGCCAAACCACAAAATGTGGTCAATTGTCTTGAAAGGGTTAACAGTGCCTTCATTTTTGTATCTCACAGAATTAACTTAGATTTTATGTTGTTGTTTTGGGGGTGTTTTGTATATATTATGCAATTGCATATTAATAGCCACTTCAGAGATCAACAAGTAATTGTTGAAAGCTGGGCAAGCCAGCACTCCCCACAAGGAGAGTCCTGGATAGGTCCAACAAATTGGTTTGCTGCTTCTCAGATAATGTTATATGCCTTTACACTATTCTGGTTATATTCTAGACAGGGAAAGCTTTTAATTCTTTATTTAATACGGAGCAAAGATCTGGACTGCTATATTGTTTGCAGTGTACTATACATATACACTGTTCAATGTGCCAAAAGTTGACTGTGGCCGTCTCCCGTTTGTTCCATTAGTAGACCAAAGTCTGAAGATTAATACTTTGAATTGTTGACTTACGATACTGATTTATAGGTTTGTTCACAGTCCACCTGTTCATCAAAATATAACCACTGTCAGAGTTAGCCATCAAAGTGAATGTTGACTCTTTGTTCAGTGCTATTGAAGAATGACTTAGTCAATTCAGTTTCAGTTTGTTTTATTAATTTGATTTGAGTCGTCGATATAGAATATAAAAACTATATTTAAACCCCTACCCTGATCACGGTAATCATGAAATTTACATCCTTGGAAGTCAATTTATATCCTAGGAAGTCAATTTATCTTGACAAGAGTTTGTTATTTTCTGGAGTTTTTGAACTGAGGAATAAAGTCTTCTTGGAGTTTTCTCTGAAATTTGCTCCTCTAAATTATTATGCAGGGTTTTTTCATGCATAGCAAGAATTTAAGTTCCTTTTAATTCTTTTTTCATGCATCCTCGATGTTCACATAAATCATTCACACTATATTCTTATTCCTTACTTTTGTGAACAGTTTTGGGGGGAAGTTGTTTCATTATTAAAAAGTTATTTTTCAGATTTATTAGAGTTACATGTACATGACAAGTAGAATTTTTTTTCCTTCTTGTTATTTCCATTTTCCAGCAATTTTGGTACTTTCTAATAGCTACTTATGATAATTGCCTAGCTCTGGGCCCCGTTGCATAAAACTTACCATTAACGGTATCTTTGCCATCAATGATAACTCCCATGGAAACCTTGATTTTGATTGGCTGTTGATTGATGTTACCATGGTACATGTACAGTGTGTTGATAGCAGAGTTACCATTAATGGTAAGTTTTATGCAACGGGCCTAGTGTTATTACTGCTTCAGTCTACTTGGAAAACTGGTTCAATTTTGTTAAAATATTTTTGATCTTAAGTTTAAAAAAAACAACTGATCATCAATATGCCAGTTTGTATAATGACATTTTGCGAATGTGCAGATTAAGTTCATTTGTACCGAGTACAATTGACATTTATATGCTGTCATTTTGTATGCACCACGATGCGCGCACCAGTATGTTTATGAGTTAAACAATTAAGTAGCCCGTCCACCAAAACAAATCAGTGTGCGCTTTATGAATTGGGGTCATTTCAGGGTCATTTGTACCATGGATTAATTACGAAGTGGCTTATTCTTTTCTGTCACCCCCTGTGTCCCAGATGCACTAATCACAGCAAGTTCCAAAATACGACCCTCTGTGAGTGGCACTATACCGGTACCGGTCAGGAGTACGAGATCCTTGCTGGTCCGGTCTTCATTATCGTTCTGGGTATCCTGGGCGTACCTGTCACCGTTCTGGCAGAGATGGGCCGCGTCAACCGTCGGAACGTTGTCGGGGTCTGCACCATCTGCTGGAGTATAACTATCCTCTGTACAGGGTTCTCTCAGACGTTGGCTGAAGTCTATGTCTGGCGCTTTCTCTTGGGATTTTTGTAAGTTTTGTTATCTATTTATAAACTCCCCTCCTAGCTCTGTGGTTCTACAGCATGCTCTGCTGACTATTTGTCTGCTTGGAGCCAGAAGGGCGTTATCTCATATACTTTAACACAGAGTTAACGCCCTTCTGGCTCCAAACAAATGACAGTAATCATGTTCCAAATTTCGACCTTGGACCTGACACATTAGCTAAACCTAACCCTGATCCAGTGATCCTAACCCTAAACTGAAGCCCACCTGAAACCTTAACCTTATATCTTCTACAAAATAAAGCCTGAGCAATCGTCACCGGAGCAAACATTCGGTCAGGGAATGCTGTAAATGCTGAATGATTAGTGATAATGATAAGTGGGTTAGTTTGAGGTGGAAAATAGGATTTTGAAAAAAAGTTGGTATTTATTCCCATACATTGTGCATTGATGTTTTACTAATTTCTCTGTCTCTCTGCTCTGTCTTTTTGCTCCATCTCTCTTTGTCTCTCTCTCTCCCTCTGTCTTTCTCTCCCTCCCTCCCTCCCCCCCCCTCTCTCTCTCTCTCTCCCTCTCTCTCCCTCTCTCTCTCCGTCCCTCTCCCTAGTTTTTGTCCTCTTCTCTTTAGAACTGTTCCATATACACTGATTTTATATTAGCAGTGGCAGAGATGTGTTACGCAATTCTATTCATCGGGGGGGGGGGGGGGGGGGGGACAGACAACCTATTGTCATGCCTCCCCCCCTCCTGCTGAAAAGAATTTCCTGCATATACATGTATCTGCCCATGTACATGTATATTAGTGACAACTTTTTACAGCCCATCAAATCTTGAAGCTTCTTGTGAAACCAGGAACTTTGTGCTCATTACACTTCCATGAATTTCATTCATGAGCGATTCCTATATTCAAAAGCTTCATGACACAAAATATAAATGAACGACAGCACAGATGAACAAGAGATCCATTGTTTGTATTGTGGAAGTTTCTGGTTTTGCTTGAATAGCTTCTATTTATGTCAAAAACCCCTATCACTATTTTAATTTCATTGATTAATTGTCATTTTTGTTGTTAATCAGTTCATAACAATAGTTTTAGATGTGTGTCTATTTTAGTTATTGCATAAGGTAGCTTAGCGAAATGTTGTGGCATGTAAAAACGCGGGGAAAGACGCATATGACAAATTTATTCATAATCAAAATTTTATTTCATAGAGGTAGAACCAAATATTAGGATGTAGAATTAGAATTTACCACTTTGAACACTTTTAAGCAAAATAATATGAAAACTTTTATTCTGCTAACTAAGTCTGGTTCTAATTTTAGAAGCAAAGTTAAAACTACATGTAGCAATTTTCCCACGTCTTTATGCCCCATTGTGTTTTGCTAAGCTACCTAAACTTTTGTACCACTCTAATACATGTGCATCTTAGATTTAAACCATTTCATGTCTTTAATATAGTGAAGCACCGTTCAACCCCTTTTCAATGACTCTACTTGGGACTTTCTTTGGTCCAGTAAGTATCCTCTTAGGCCTGTATTCATTAACTCTTTCAGGACAAAAATTATTTAAGGGCTAAATGGATCACATTTTGTTATTCAAATTGGCAACAGTAATATGTTTCCTGTTAGTGCTACATGGTTCTAATAAGGTGTAATGTCCTTGAAAACAATATACATGGTCACAAACTTTGTCGAAAAGTTGAAAACATTGTCAATTTTGATAAAAAACAATGATTTTGAAACTCTCAATGTGTTGCCAATATAAGGATTTTAAAACTTATTCTCTTTTTTTAGATTTCTGGCATCAATTACAATGATTGATTACTGGTTAATTTTAGATATATAATATTGATACACTATAGGCCTATAATTATGTTATCACCTTTATAGTTATCGTTATCATTAATTGCTTTATCGTCGATTTTGTTCTCGTTAATACTTGTTCTTTGTTCTTGTATATGTTATTGTATTTTATCACCCTGCCTCTTGCCAGTTGAGGAGGAAATATTCCTTTTCTTCTGGCAGAGGACCTGGATAATGTTGGTATATCAATGTAACTTCTTTGATTTTCTTTTACTGAAATAAAGATGAATTGTATATATATAATATTGTCATGCAACAAAAATGGACAGAGTGTGTGCATAAATTTTTTGCTCTTTCTACTCATGCATCTAGTATATTTTTAGAGCTCTGAATCAAAAGTTATTAAGCCAAACCACAAAATGTGGTCAATTGTCTTGAAAGGGTTAAAGCATACAAAGCTTTAGTATAAGTCCAGCCCCCGGCCAACTACTGTTGAGTTAGTCCACTGATTCATGTCTTGTCACCATTTTCAGCTTGTAAAATTAACATAATTCTGTTACTATTAAAATCATTTCAGAGCAATGTTATCATGGAATTAATTTCCATTTCATGACTGTCGCATGAAAAGGATTGCTCTTGAAATACTCTGGTATTTCTAATATTTATGGAAATACTTACAACTTTAGGACCGAATTCTGATGCTACATATATTTGGTCAGTCTCATGTACCCTTATCTATGTCCAGTGCTTATCATTTAACTTGCTATACATTAATCTTGATGATTCCAAACATCATAACACAGGATTGTTCCTATTTTCTACTTAATCAACTATTCAGAATAAATAACTTCAGTCAGTTTCTGTCAGAATGAATTTTAATGTGACCAGTATTCAGCTGTATCTTTAAAGAGAAAGTCCACCCTGGTATTAAGTTGATTTGAATAAAAGAAATAAAGAGAGAGAAACGGATTAGTGAAAGTATGAGCAAAATCCAACAAGAAATGAAACAAGTTATGAATTTTTGAAGTTATAATCAATCACACACAAATTGGCAACTCTGTGACATATCTTTCGAGCTCCTCTCCCATTTGCTCAGTACAGAAAATCTTATAAATTTTCATCTTCTAAGTTTTTGATAAAGGAATAGATTTGTTTCATACAGGTTTCGTGTAAATACATATGAGCAAAGATTATATCTAAGGTGCATGTATGATAAAATGTTTTCTTTAGAGAAAATGGAAATTAATGATTTTTAGGGTGCAGGGCAAATGGGAGAAAAGCTGGAAGATGCATCACGGAGTTGCCAATTTGTGTTTGATTGATTACAACTTCAAATATTCATAACTATCTTATTTTTTATAGTAATTTTCCGCAAACCTTCACTGATCTGTTTCTTAAAATTTTCTGCTTCTTTTAAAATCATCTTGTATTCAGGGTGGACTTTCCTTAAGACAGGTTCCCTTTAAACAAAGTTACTTGTACTTTTCCATGCATTTATAGGCCCAGAGCTATGTGGGACTATGGCAAATATTCACTTCTGTGTTAGTGTAAAAGGGCACAAAAATCAATGTAAGCAGGATTTAATTAGATAACCTGCTTTAGGGACTTTTCAAAGATAGTGGGATACAAATTTTGAGTTTCCAAGATGAAAATGAAGTATTCAAATTCTCATTTTCCCCAATAATCCACACAGCACCGATTGTAGGAAGTCTTCCAGGTATAGAAACGTGGGGTTACAAAGTCATCTCAGATAAACTTGTACGTGTGTGTGTGATATCCATGTCTCAGATTCTCTTTCATGTTTGATGTGACAGAGTCGTCGAGGTTTGGCCATGGGAGTGGCCGCTAGCGGGGCTTATCTAGGGTATGGTGCATCATATGCCTTCATCGCAGTCGTCGACCTAATAGGCTGGAGGTGGACTTACATCTCCACTGGCATAGGGGGCACTTTGCTGGGCTTTCTTGCCCTCGTCACCGTGAAGAATCCACATTCACATAAAAAGGTATAAGCGTGCAGGCAGTGCTAATACAACCCTATACTTCCTTAGCATTGCCTTATCCAGGAGGGGAGGAGAACAAGTCCCCCCCCCCCCCCAAAAAAAAGAAGTTATTATGATGTTTTCAGGTTCCCTTTTTTGTCCCAAATCTTTGCTTAGGAGGGGGAGGGGGGCATATATGAAAACCATATTTTGTGTGTGTACTTTATAAAGTAGATTCCAGATTGGGTTGAGTTTCAGGAAGGGAAGCCACATGCCCTGTAAATATCCACCCCCCCCCCCCCCCCCTTAAAAAAAATATTAAGCAATTGCAATGTTAACATCAGGGTTGCCAGTTTCAGAAGTTTTCAAAGTTTCAACTCAGGCTCATGTAAGTGTTTTCATGTCATATTTCAGGCTTTTCTAGGGTACAAAATAGCTAATTTTAGATGATTTTCAGGCCCTCCCATGAATTCTTCCTGGCACCCATGTAACATGGGAATTGAGAGATTATTAAGCCAAGATAAAGTATGTTTGCTTACCTAAAATTCAATCTACATTTGACAGTAAATCCTTACTATAAATTTTCTTTCCTAGGAGAATGAAGTTCTTGGATCAATGGGCAAGATCTTGAAGGCACTGGGTGCGGAACCCTGGTCGGTCCTCTTACCCATCTTCCTCGCCTTTTCCTGCAAGATGGGCTACCAGTACACCCTAAGCTACAACCTCAATAACTACTTTGTGGAATATTTTCCAAGCTTCCCTACGGACGTCTACCTGAGCTGGACCCTGGCGCTGACGGGGATCGTGGCTTTTATCCTTGGGGGCTTCCTGAGCGACATCGCAGGCAAGCGGGCAGGTGCCTTAGGAAGGCTCTGGACTATTGTCATTATAACGGTAGGTTGATCCCATTTTGTGCCACCAGGTATTTAACTCGTTTTGTGCCGCTATGTTTTTTGACAGTTGTGATGATTAAAATGAACCTTCAAAGCAAACAAGGCTCGATTCGATTGATGTCATTTTATGTAGTTGCACAGGAACACTGCACGAAACCCAGGTTTCTCACAATGTCTTGGAGCTTATATTCCATCACAAAAAGATCATTTATCACTGAAACATTTTCACTTTACCATTATTCTGTGCGTTTGTTCTCCAGATGATCCAGATTCCCTTTTACGTATTCTTCATCCTCCTGTCACTACCAATCAACATCATTCTCGGTGCTTTAGGTATAACCATTGGAGATGGCTGGACCGGTATCGGTCTTTCGGCCATGGCGGATATAGTATCACCCGCTATACGAACTGTCATCTATGCCCTCTTCTTCTGCGTGATGGATGTCCTTGGCGGGTGCGTCATCGTTGCTGTGACGCCACTGACGAGCCTTATAGGATTGAAGCACGCCCTCTTGTGGTTAGGGACGGGGATGCTTGTGGGAGGTGCGCTGCTGATCTTGGTGGGGATTCTCGCCCTTGTGTTGCTCAATCGGGCCAGGAGCTGCCGTGTGGAAGGGGTGGAGGAAGATGCCCTCTGTAGTCGAAATGGTAGCCTAGTTGATCATGAAAAGACCCCTTTGATATCTGAACAAAGCACTGAAACATAGCCAAGACGGGACCAATGCTGTTGCCAACACTCTATTCATCCTCGTCATACCAATTTCCTACACCTGTCCATTCCGTTATCAAGACACTGTAGTGAAATACATCTAAAGTCTAACCCAGCGGCGTAGATAAGGGGGGTGCCTGTTGCCCCAAATCGAATGACCCCCAGTTAAAAGTTAAGAGGAAAAAGAAAGGCAGTGGGGGGAAAGGATGTCCTCTGCACCCTTGTCTTCACTATTGGCCTGGTTAAAAATATTTTTTTTAAACATGTAAGTAATTGGAATTTTTGATGTTAGCCCATCAAACAGAAAACACAATGCAAAAGAAGAGATATTGGATTACATCTTCAGCTCTTATTCTCTTATTACAGGTTTCAGTTAAATCAGTTTTTGTCAACACAGTGCATACATATTGGAGTACCTATCTATAGAACCAAAACCTTAGAAGAGGAACAGTAATTACTGCTAGCCTAACAAATGTGTTAGTTACTCACATTACATAATTTGGACATGCATAAATTGAAAAGAGGGCTTAAATGAGAAGTGTGCTAATATGAGGCTTTCTTGAAAAATGATTTTACCCTTTTCAAAGAACCATGCTAGGGAGACCTCCACTGGGTGACAACTAAAAATTACTGGACCCATCATTTTTGCAGATTTCACAGGAATAGTGGTTACTCACATGAGAAAGCAGCAGCTTTGGTTTCATTCTGACTTGCAGGACTTATGTTCTTTATGTTTTTTCATTGAAAAATGATCAGAGGACCTTTTAAATTTAATTTTTATTTAAATCTTGGGAAAATACTGGATATTTTACTTCCAGATAAGCAATCTAAAAATGCATAAATTATAGGCCAAATATCACAAAAAAGTGTAAAAATTGATGATTTTTACCATTTTATAACCTTGAATAATGTTTTCTCAAAGTAAATTAAACCACTGGTGATAGCTTTACCAATGTTTGCACAAGTTTCTGCAATTATGTAGCACAAAAAAATTATTCATAGCTAAATGAAATACCAAATTTAAACTTTTAAGGTCCATGTCCACCAACCTGTGGAATTGCCCATATTAACCCTTTCGAGGCAGTTGACCACATTTTGTGGTTTGGCTCAATAACCTGTGATTCAGAGCTCAAAAAAATATAAAAGATGTATGAGTAGAAAGAGCAAAAATTTCTACACACACTATGTCCCTATTTGTTGCATGACCATATTGTATTTGATGCCAGGAATTTTAACGAGAATAAGCTTAAAATCCTTAAATTGGCAACACTAGAGAGGTTCAAAATCATTGTTTCTGTATCAAAATTGGCAATTTTTAAAATATTTCGACAAAATTCCTAACCATGTATATTGTTTCCAAGGACATTCCACCTAATTAGAAGCATGTAGCACTAAAAGAAAAATATTATTGTTGCCAATTTGAAGAACAAAATGTGATCAATTTAGCCCTGAAATATTTCCTGTCCCGAAAGGGTTAAGAGGTTAAACAAAAATAATAATATACATGGATAACAGACATGTCATACAGGACACATCGCACAGAATCACCAAAAGTCATTTTCCAGTTCCTGTATTGGTAGGAGAGTTCTAAAGTATTTTCTTCTATATGCCACTGTATGTGTACAATTGTTGGCCTGCTAAACAGGTTCACTACATACAGATTTTGGTAGCAAAAAGAAAATTGGCATGAAGCGTGTTAAAGGTAATGTTTAGTTTTGGTAAGCCCTCCAAAACTTTTCGTCAGATTTATTGGATTTTTGTAGATGAATAGCAAGATGCTAGCAATACAAAGATGCTGCGAAGATTTCACGTCCTAAAGTGGCATATTAAACAGATGAGAGACAAACAATAATTTAGGTGCCGGGTCAGGGATATAAACTCCCAACAAACTTCAGCGTGCACTATACACATACACGCATTCAAAACCTACACACAGTGACACACATGCTATCTCCTTGCAAAGCCTCAAGATTGTTGTGCGGGGAGCTGTCGGGATGGAAAGGTCCTAGCGTAGGGTAGTATATTGCCGTGATCTAGCTTTCTTTACATACATTTACTGTAGAGTTCACCAGAAATCATTGATGGAATACCAAATGATCTCGTACAAACATCTTTTGATACATGGAAACCACATGAGACTATATTTAACAAGTTTCTTTCCAATTTCCTTTTTGCTTCCAAAACTGTACATGAGCTGAGAAGGATAGCACCAAGAAGGTCACCAAGAAGAAGCCGGCAACACACCCACCTGCTGCCGAAATGATAACTTAAGTCTCACATTGTTCTCCTTGTAAGGCTTGTATCAAAGGATACATATATGCCTGATTATTTGATATTCCATCTTTGATTTTCACATATCTGAAAGAACGCCAGATCACGACTATATGCTAATGGAGATAACATGTGTGTCTCATACACAAAAACCCTCATAGGTTTTACATGTGCTGTGCATATTGGCGCTGTTCCAGGCCTGGTATCTAAATTATTTTGCTATTGCCTCTCATTGCCTACCAAGGTGGAAAGAACTTCACAGCATCTTAGTATTGAGAGTATCTGGCTATTTATTAATCTAAAATCAAAGAAATCTGATGAAAAGTTTTTGAGGTCTTGCCCAAATTATACATGACTATTAAAAAGTAGAGGGAGAAGGAATTCATAATTTTAACATGTGCTGCATATTTATCGTCCAATCTTTTCCAATCCAAAGCTATCTGTGAAATATTTGGTATATTACCATGTTTGATTAAATCCCACCCCTAAAACAACAAAATAATGTGATATAGATTATTGCAAATTAATCATGTCGTTAAAAAATTTGACTTCATTCATCAATGACATTTAGATATCAATACGTTCATTATTGGAAATAATTCAAAATTTTAACCTGCGCTGCATATTTATTGCCCGATTCTGTCCAATTCATTGCAATCCATGAAATATCTGATGTATTACCCTCTTTGATTGTATCCCACCCCAAAAAAGAACAAAACTATGATATAATATATATTCATATCACATAGATTTTTCTTCTTCAAATTTAATCATATGTTGTTATAAAAATTTTTGACTTTATCCATCTTTGCCTTTTTTATATATCTAATATGTTCATTGTTGACACAACCTCTAAAGGTTTATACATATACTGCTTTTACTAGATTTTATAAAACATATTCTCAAATGTGTATGGGCACAATTTCACAGGAGGGGCATGGGCGGGGGTGCTGTTGTCTCTTGCCTGAATATTGCTTCCCTGTTTCTAAATCTTGCAGGTGAGCAAATCAATCAAAAAAATTGAAAACTTTATAACACCTTCTCTTGATATGTTGCATATGCATTTATAGCATTTTAATGTAATTTTGTCATTGAAACATACTAAAAGTTACACACAATCCACCTTGCTGCCCAAATATGAGATAATGGCTGCCTACCCCCACCCAAAGGGATATGAGTACATTATTATATTTTTAGAAGTTGGAACACTACATGATAATTTGTTACCCATGATGATATGATAATATGATGTGCTTTAATATTCTAGAGTGTAAATCACATAAAAAGGCATTATTTACATGTATTTGTAGTTGCCTTACAATATCATGCAATGATAATCTACAACATTTTCATGCAGAAAGAGTATGATATGAAATATGTGTGTTATTACACTACATGAGTTGCCCTATTTTGTGCATTTAGATATTTAGATTTGGATATATCTTTGTTCATTTGTAATTAAATTACAGTTATTTTTCTTGAATTTTTTTTTCTTTTTTCTGTACCATAGGCATTAGAAGTATAAACAGACAACCCTTTTTATTTCACCTTATATTTTGATAATATGATAGGCTTTAGTATTCTAAAATGCAAATCACACATAAAGACTTGAAATGTATCTGCCTTATCATGTCATGCAATAATATTTTATGAGTTTTTATGAGCAGGAAGAATAAGATGTGAAAGATGTGTGTATTATACAACATAAATTGCCATGTTGTATGTATTTAGATATCTAAGTTATATATGTTTATGTAATAGAATTGATGTTTTTTTTCCTTGTGAATGTTGCCTCTGAATTGGACTTTTAACATTTTAAAAAGTACAGTACTGTAACTGCACAGATGTGTGTGAATATACAAATGTATACTACTATGTGTTTGTTTTTTTTAATGCTGTTTGATAAATGTTTATCATTTAGACTTTTGACAATAGAAATCTGGATGCAATATTGATAATAGTAATAGTGATAATAGTAGAAATATTAATATTTGTATGAAGGGTGTGTATGATATGAAATTTGAGGTACTATTCCTCTTTTTTTTTTTAATAATTCTTGTATTCCATGCAACAGCAGTGCATTTTTAATGCTCATTTCATGAAGTCATTGACTTTCAAAAAAGATATATGTATATATGTATTTATATAAATATATCAACGATTGTGAAATATCTATACAAAGTATAGTTTTATGGAATAAATCATTTTCTAATCCAGTGTGATTTGAAATGACTTGTGTCACTTCTTTGGTCTCCAAAAACTTCTTTTCAATAGATGTTTTTTTTCTTTCCGATATGAAGACTTTCCTCTTTTTTTTGTTGTGGCAAGTGATAAACTCATCTGCCCATCTATACGTCACCAGAAATATGGATCTATTAAGTTTGCCCAATAGGGGCGTAGACAGAGGAAGAGATGGGGTGCCACCTACCCATCCCATTCAATTTTTAAAATTTATTATTTGTAGATTTGTGCTGGGCTTTATTTCATCATATATTCATTGATTTGAGGTAAGGTTAGGTAGTGTTGAGTCTGGGGTTGTAGTGAGGAAAGTGTTAAGGGTAAGAAAATGATTAGTTTCCTTTTCATTTCACTTCTTTTCTCTCTCTCTCTCTCTCTCTCTCTCTCTCTCTCTCAGTAGCTCTCTCCTTCCCTCCCGTATCCCTCTTTCTCTCCCCCTTCCCCCTCCCATCCCTCTTTTCCTTCTTTCTCTCTCTCCTTCCCTGTCCCTCTTGCTCTCTCTTTCTCTCTTGCTCCCTCTTCCCTCTCCCATCCCTCTTTTTCTTTCTTTCTCACTCTCCCTCCTTCCTCCTATCCCTCTTCCTCTCTCTTTCTCTCTTGCTCCCTCTTTCCTCCCCATCCCTCTTTTCTCTCTCTCTCTCTTTCTCTCTCTTTCCTTCCCTCTTCCCTCTCCGATCATCTCTTGGCATTTTCCCTTCTCCCTTCTGAAACAAACTAGCTTAAAATGAAAAACGAATAACATCTGAAGACTAAACAGGAGAGTTTTCAAAAATGATGAAAAGAAAGATGACAAGAGAACAAGTCACAACCGTTCTGACAGGTCATTAATATTATAATCATGCAAATTATTTTTTTATTCAATTTCAATACTGTACAGTACAAAGGTGATTCGATTTTCGTCAGTCAATTCTCGTTATTTACAACGTCTGATCCTGTTGAAGCATGATTATATACAATATATCGTGATAAGGAAATTATTAATTACAGTTTTTTCAAAAAGTCCCAGAAAAAAATTTCAGTGGCAAATACCGGCAAAGAAAAGTCAAAGTTATGCAAAAGGCTCGCTCATAATGATTTTTGGAAAACCTTTAAAAACATTTTACATCGTATCTCATCTCCCTCCCCCCCCCCCTCTCTCTCTCTATCTATCTCTCTCTTTCTCCGCTCCCTATTTCCTCCACTCTTTATTACTCTCTATCTTTCTTCATTTTTGTCCCACCTTTCCCCCAAACTTTTTTTTACTGAGTTTTTGTTTCTTCTCCTCATTGATAAAAAACACTCCGAATATGTTTTTTTTTTACATACATAAATTAACAGGATACAAAATGTACGATATTATGGATAAATATCTGTACAAATCGTATGCATTAAAAAAACATTATCAGGTTATAACAATCTTTTATCTCCAGTAGCATTAATACAGGACGCGCGGGGTCACAGAGGGGAAAATTAAAGAAAAGGGAAGTGAGGGGGAGCTATGTAAAAAAGAACTCGGACAATTGTACACCTTCCACACCCTCATCTCCCTCGACGGCCCTTTATCTTAAGCATTTCATTCACCTAGTAAGATCAGTGCCCACCCCCAGGACACCTATGCCTCCTCGACAATGCAATGACAGGACTTCGCTACATGATCTTTCCATGGGCCAGCCTATACCAAATAAACTTGAAACAGGGATTTCAAACCAATTATTCCAACTTCAACAATGATGGCGCTAGACCATAAAAAACACCCGTTCGGCCCTTCAACTATCCTCAGGTTGCTATGGGAACAAACTTTCAACCAATCAGAGAAATCTAGGCCTATTTGGTCGACGTTCTGAAATATCTTTACTTAGAAATAACTGTTTGTGTCATGCTGAAGCATCAGGGCCCAGTTTCATAAACTTGTTAACGATAACAACTGCCACATTGTTATGACAAACAAGTTTTAGGAAACAGTGCCCTGATCCTTCTAAAAGATTGAGATCAATAACTGCCCCTAGCCTGCCCGCCTATTCAAACCAGAAAATTAATTGTGACTTGTGTAAGCTACTATTATCAATATCTTTGATTATATTTCATGAATAGCATGTACAATGAAAAAAAAACCGCTGCAAAGTTGTGTTCAAAATAGAATGATAAAAATCAATATAATATGATGTGAAGATAATTCACTATGCACCTTTGCGTGCAAGGATTTACGTCAGCAGAATGTACATGTTTACAGATTGTTTCCATAGTGAAAGTTAAAAATCAGTGTTGGATCCTGTCGACGACGCTAAAACAGTTGGGCCTACTGTCGATGTTCATACGGTGCAAGCGAAGTTATTGTAGCTAGTTTTACTCCTTGTACCGTGGTACTCCTTGGTTGTAGGAACTATGGTGTGATGAACGCCTGGAGCCCCAAAGCGGCGGCGTGCTGGCGTGCCTTTAGTCTGAGATCAGCAATGCTCGAACTCTTGCTTGAACTAGTCACCGACGCGCCTCGAGCCAGCATGGACCCCATGAGCGTGGCGAGCGGGAAGGCATAAGGAGGCGGCGGAAAGAACATGAACGGTGGAGCGTGAGCGAGCAGTGACGGGGGCGGGAGCGGGTGGTGCGGTGCCGCCGTCGCCGGGAGGGCCCGGTGGGGTGAGAGAGGGGAGGCGATGGACGATGGGGAGGAGGGAGAGGGGGCGGAGGGGGATTTGATGTTGAGTTGGAGCTGTTCTTGAACGCGTTCGAAGGGCATCCGCAGTGATCCCATGCTTAGGTATGGGGCTACACGACAGGTGTCGACAGATGTGCTGCTGCCAACAGGAGTACCTGAAATGATAAAATAAAAAAAAATTAAAAAAACCAAAAAATTGAGTCAATTATTGATTGTGATGATGCTGCTAGATGAAGAGGAGGAGGACGAGGAGGTGGAAGATGGTGATGATAGTGTTGATGGCGGTGATGAGGCTCATCATGATGATGATGATGATGATGATCTTGTTGATGATATATGGAGAAGGAAGAGGAGGGGGTGAGTACTGGATGGTGATGATAATTATGATGATGATGATGATGATGATGATGATGATGATGGTGGTGGTGGTGATTATGTTGAAAAGGAAGAGGATGAGGGTGGTGGTGGTGGTGGTGGTGGTGGTGGTAATGGAGGAGGTGGTGGTGGTGGTGATGATGATGATGATAGCGATGATGATGATGATAGCGATGATGATGATGATGATGGTGGTGGTGGTGGTGGTAGTGGAGGTGGTGGTGATGATGATGTGGAGGAGGAGGAGGATCCGATGATGATGATTATGATGACGACGATAATAAGGTGAATCAAGGTGCAAAAGAGAGGATGAAAAGTCACAGAAGAATTAGAAAAGGAAGAAGACCCAATTCCAAACGATGAAGAAAGGAAAGATGGAGATGAATAGATGAAACAAAATAAAAATAGGGAAATGAGAATAATTTGAAGAATAAATAGATGAATCAAAACTGATTTTAAATAGTAGTAGAAAGGACAGGAAAGAGAAAGAGCTGTAGGCCTATAATTTATTTGAAAATAGAAATAATCCAAAAAGGTAAAGGATAAGAACGAGACCCCCTAGAAGGGAAGGGGGGGGGGGGGGGTGACAAAAATGAAGAATATGCTAGAACAGATGGTCAGTACGAACAGTTTCATTCAGAAATAAATATGATAATATTAGGAAAAAGAGTTCAATAATGAACATCTGGTTCATCACGCCATTCAAAATGGCATTTCTAAAAAAGTATGATGAAAGGGGCAAATCCATTCATTGTGATCAAAGGCTATAGTGACTAATATTATGTAATCATAACTAGTCTATGCTAAATGAAAATGACTTCGCTCCTCTTTACTCCAACCCACCGACCCATTTCCTGGTCTCCCATACCCCTCCCTGCCTCACACCTCCCCCCCCCCCCCCCTCTCTCTCTCTCTCTCTCTCCGTATAACTCTTCATCTTACTCGTGTCCAGTTAATTCAGTTCATTCATATTTTACATGTCATCATCCTCCCTCTTCCCCTCTTTCTCTCTCTCTCTCTCTCTCTCTCTGGCACCCCTCATCATTTTAGGTATACCTCTTTTCCAAGTAATGAAAACGCCCCTCCATAATCACAAAAACCAATTTCTTTAAAAAAAAATTTAATACAAAATTTTCTGTAGAATAGGATACTCAGTGGACACCCTTTACGCCAGCTATACACCTCTGCCCGTGCCCCACTCGTGTGTAACATAATTTCGCTTCCTCCCGTCATACACTTCACTTTGGTAGATGAAAATCGGATCAGCAAAGCCCCTCTGTGTCATCCTCATCACTTAGATGTAATCTAAGGATTTAAGCTTGTCACCCACCATCCAATAATCTAAGATTTTCCGCCCCCATTTGCGCGCGAACTGAGTTGGGTAGGTGATAACACGCGTGAGTAATACGCGTCGTGCATGATGATGGCAGCGATTTCGTACGCCTGAGTGGGTACTTATGTCGTCCTATAATGTCTTTGTTTATCGGGCGTGTAAAGAAGACACCAGCAATATGTTAAAGGGTTTGTTTGTTTTTTTCCTTCGGAGGAAATTCCAATCTGATATCGTCAGAGATGAATATTCGAAAAGCTATAACGATAGACGATATAGATGATCTGATCTGGGATCTGGGATTTTTGAAAATTCTTCATCGCTATAAATACACACAATATCGAAACAATAAAGGCCCATCCGTTGGCATGGTTGGCACGAGGGGGTCCGCTCGCTATTCATAAGGACCGCTATTCATAGATAACCGCTATTTATTTAACACGCGTTATGAATAGCGGTCCTTATGAACGGAAGTCCTTATGAATAGCGAGGTAATTTGTCTATGGTTTGCTCGCTATGTAGAAGGACCGCTATTCATACAAAACCGCTATTCATTTAGTCACGCGTTATGGATAGCAGTCCTTATGAATACGTTGTCCTTATGAATAGTGGTCCTTATGACTAGCGAGGTTATCCCGGCACGAGGTGGAGGAGAAGGGGGATAAGTCCAACATTTTACGGGAAAAGGGGCGGTGGCGCAAATCAATTTTTAAATTGGGGGGGGGGGGACATTCGCCTCCAAAAATCTCTGACAAGCAAAAAAAAAAGAAGAAAAAAAAAAGGTTATTCAAAAAAGTGGGGGGGGGGGGGGGGGGGGGGGCTGCTGTCCCCCAGCCCCCCGTCTCGTACGCCTATGTAGGCAACGATAAAATAAGGTGGTATGACCCCCTTCCACACCCTCCTTTCACCCTGAGCCATTTTCTCTTGCATTTTACCCGCCTTATAATCATGATAATTATTTCGGCCTCCATGATGTCAGTGCCCCTTAATCGTTGCGGACTCATATTACGCGACTATACAAATATAAATTGGTTATAGGTCGAATATCTATTTCTTTTGTAAATTATTTCCAACCTAAAAGAATTGTTTATTGAAAGGAATGAGGCCATGTGTTTATACGTGATATAATTATCAAAACTGCTAGCAGATTATGATTTCAAAAAATGAAAAGTCACACTTTCATGATCCGATATTTTGGATAGACCCTTTTTTCCATATAGATATGAGAATATGTTTCGCAATTACACGTTAGCGAATAATGCAAAAAAATGAAATTTGTTTTAAGAATACAGACAGAAAATACAAGTTTTTTTTTTTTAACCGATGAAAACAAAAGAATAAATGACATTCCCCCCCCCCCCCCCCCCCCTCTAAATGACCATGATGACGAGATTGATAAAAAATCATCAACGTCTATTAATGCGTTATTCAACACCCGTGACTGTGCAGGAGCGTTTAACAAATTACATTCTTACACGACACACGTCAGAAGTAATAAGAGGAAACATTAAAATGGTTTAAGGGGCACATTAAAATGGAACGCCCAGCAAACAAGAACGCGACTTGAACATTAAAAGGCGCAGATCCTAGACTATTTGAAAATAATTTGAAAATAATTTGAATTAGAGTTAGAGCACTCCATTTAGAGCAACCACAAATCTATTCATAAACGAACAATAGCCGTCGGAAAAGCAAATTTTCACACTGTTTAATTGGAGAAAGTGAGAAGGGAAACGAAAAGGGGGACGTCTGCCAGTGCTGAGTGTCTATAAAAGGGTAAGAATTGGAGCACAGACGGGGGAGAAATAGTCGCCGAAATATGAGATGGGGTGCACTGCAACTCATGTGTAGCGAGCGGTGATTTGAAAAGAGTAGGCGCGTGTATATTTGCCATGTTTTCGGGCGTTTTGGGGGGCTTACGCCTCACGGTGATTATTATAAGCGACGAGCGCGTCAGCCTTCATTGAGCGGAACATATTGTGCATTTTTCAACAAAAGTGAAGGATTATTATCATCATCAACAAATGTTGGGTGTCCCCTCAAGATAAGAGTAGCTCACTTTTCATACATTTTAATTCTCATCGAATTGTATTTACTTTAAACGTCAGTGGTTTAACGAAATAAGTACTCCAAAATAGTTTAATGATTACAATTATGACATTCAAGTGAATACATCACTTATATCTCAGTTTTAAACAGATGACGAGTTTGAATGATCGATCGAAAATAAAAGAGGCTTCCAATGAAACTTATTCAAAGAAACTTAAACACTCGATTATAATTCAACCTTGTATTACTATGGCACTGGTAAGACAAAAACATTGTTTCCATTTTAAAGTGCATGACATTGTACTAGGTGTAAAAAAGAAAGAAAGAAAAAAAATGACACTTTTGTTCGTTAATAACTCAAAAATTATAACTCGTATCGGACTGAGATTTCCACAATTTAAAGTTGAAGGATGTCAAATTCACTGGGCGTTGTGGCGTGCGCCTGTAATCCAGCTAACAGTGGAAGTTATAAACTGATTCAGCGGACCCAGGTTCGAAACTGAGTCACGTCTTTCGGATGGTGACTTTAAAGGTCGGTCCCCAGACGTAAATAATCATATCTGATTGATACACGTCTGTAAAAACCCAATTACACACACTCATTTGGAGTAAATTTCATGACATCTCTTTGAATACTTTTCTGAAAACAATTGTCATTATTGATTGCAGCTGAAATTTCTGAGAACCTCTTTTAACCACTAATCATTAATGATATTGGATAGTAAAAGGTTGGCAAAAATGACAGGTGGGATGTACAATGGCTATTGTTGTGCTCTGAATTAATTATTGACACACAAAGAGATTTTGTGGTCTTAATTTTTCAAAAAATCAAAATCTAATCAAATATTCAGAGCATTACTTTGAGAATATTGATAACAGAAATTTCACAAAATTTATTTCAAATGAATTTGACATCCTTCAACTTTTCATGTTGAAAAACTCAGTCTGATACAAGTTTTAACTTATGAGTTATCGACGATCAAAAGTGTAAACTTTTTTTTTTAACACCTAGTATAAACATTGATTGGTGAATGGAGAGCCCCCCCCCCCCAAAAAAAAAAGTATCATGATAGCGCTTACAAAATTGGGAAAGAAAGCGAAATGTAAATAATCATATCAAACGAGTTAAATCACATTGAATTACAGCGCGGGAATAGGTACGTTTAGCGGATTACCTGAAGATTCCATAAAAAGACATTATAGCGAGAAAAAAAATCTGATCATCTTATTTCATTCTGTTAAAAAAAGAGGTCGCATTTTCAGTCAGGGTTTAAATGATTCTGAATATCCTGTTTTCTTTCGAAACTTGTTCTAAGGATTTCGAATAAGGCAGCCCATGGGAAATCAGACCATCTGGCTTGTGAAATGTCTTCAGGACTTGCACTGATTCTATCCAGATTATGAAGTGCCTTTAAATAATCATCCACTTCACAAACTGAAGCAAACTATTTTGTTTCTAGGTTGTCATCTTCCAAACGTTTCCGAATAGAAAAGTAAACGTCCCCAGTGGCGTATCCACCAAACGGCTGAGCCCGCTTATACACCCCTACTTCCCCCAGATTGAAAGCCCGGGGGGAAAAAAAAGAGAATTGTCAAAGTATCAATATATATTTTTTTACGTTCAGGCAAACTCGATCATGATTTTGTGTTTTTCTGTTCTTATATAGCTGCTACCAGAATAAAACACATTTTCTGTAAAAAAAAAAAAAAAAAAAAAAAAAAAAAAAAAAAATAATTCAAATAAAAGCAGGTAATAATCAATAATTATTTGTCACGGATAATGGCTGAATTTTTTTTGGTAAACATTATGAATACCATTTCCTTTGAGGATGAAAATGACGATGATGGATGGTGGTCTTATCTACCCTGGATAGCCCCATCAGTATTAATACTGCTCTGTCAGCGCAGGGGACCCTTGCAATTATGAACAGGTACCCATTGATAAACCTAGTTCAATTATAGGAACAAAAATGGTTGTGATTGAAACACCTCGTCCAAAGATGTGAGCACCGAAAACGGATGGAACCCATGACCTCTCGAATGCGAGTCAGGAGCCTTCAATAATATACAAGTATCACAGTTCAATAACATAGAAAAATGGTACTATATCATCGAGTATTATGTGCATGGATGGGAGTCATAAATAGTCTGTGCAATCCCATCAGGGTGGCTTGAATTATTATAGTTAGTCTATTGTTACGATTAATTTTCTGCTTCAAAACAATTATCAATTTTCTCGTTATCAAAAAAAAAAAAAAAAATGAGGACTATTCTCTAAAGTCAAACTTGAGCGCTTTTTAATAACCCCAAGAAGGACTGCAGAGGATCAAATAACAGGAGATAAAAACAAGAAAGCTTTAATCAAATTCCCAATCGAGTAGCAGTAGCTAGCTATCTGCTTGGTTTTAACAAGCTCACTTTAGTAAAGTCCACTTCGGGATGTGTGATTGTCTTTTTTGGAGCGCGCGTCACGGTTCGATGTAATAAGAAGACTATCGAATAATACGATTAGGCCGACATCACACTCACATAAGAGAAGCTGTGATTAATAGAGGGGAGAGAGAAGAAAGAAAAACAAATTAGGAACGATGAGAAAAATAAAAGAACAGGGGAGAAAAAAGGGAGGTGCGAAGAGACAGAAGATGGGAATAACGATGCCGTAATCTAGTTATCTGTCCACCGGATGACTGCCGGGCCACGTTGCCGGAGCGGCGGGCGAGCAGCGCATCAGCAACCCACCCCCTTTCCCTCGGAGACGACGGGGTAATTGGATTAGTAGCAAATTTAATGGTGATATAATGGGGGCTTAATTGACACAAAACTCACTTAATCGTCGGGGCAGAGCGCAAATTGATAGAATCAAGGGAGTAAAATAATCCGCACCCGATAAATTGAAACCGTTTTACTTTATTCCTTTCTCTCATTTCCAACACAATCTCTCTCCCTCTCTCTCTTTCTCTTATTCTCATCTCTCTCCCCTTTCTCTATTTCACATAAAAACTCTCATTTATAACATTGCGTCCCATCTCTCTCTCTCTCTCTCTCTCTCTCTCTCTTCACCCTCTTGTCTGTTTCTCCTACTTGTAACAAATCTCGCGCGCTGGACCCTCGAAATGAGATTATAACGCACACGTAACGAGATTATACAATTTGACAAACCAATAAGGCCTCTATTCGGGGACTATTACGCACAGATTAAAGAGCCCCTTAATAAGATCATCCATGGAAATACCGTATTGTTTTCCAAGATTGAATTTATCAAGCCCCCATAGCCACCGACCCGCAGGGAGTTTTTGAGCATCGATTTTGAAGTGATTTTGTTTAACTGGAATTTTGGTGGCACGCTAACCCCCCCCCCCCCCCCCCTCTTCCCACTTCTTTATCAAGTATTTGTTGTCGAGATTAATCTGTCTGAAGCGATACCCCCTTTCCATATTTTCCCCACTTTTCTGGGACACTTGAATCGCCTAAATTCGCATCTTATATTGGGGCAGATTAAATTTGTTTTTGGGAAAATCTAATTTGCCGTTGTTGGTTCTACAAAGTATTGTATAGCTATAAGAAATTTCCTATTTCACTATCCTCTTTTCTCTCAATCGTGTAGATTGTTCAGAAAGCCTAATACAAATACAGAAACATTGCCTATATACCGAAAGGAAAAACGAGCAAATTTTCATCGTATGCAGTTTTATTATATTTGATGGAAATTTGTAGAGTGTTATAACTCGATTTTGTAATTATGACGCTATTTGTTGTTTACTTATAGTATTTCCTTAAAGAAAACCAAAACCCAAGGAGAGAATCAATGTTATTGGAAAGTGAGAATTCAGAGAAGCACTTTACAAAAAGTTTCATTAAAATTGGTTAAAAAATGAGAGAGTTATGGAAGTTTGAAAAGTCTCGTTTTACTTTCTATGGGGATCCTCAAATTGGCAAAATTGCTTCAAAATGGCTGATTTTGTGAACAACTCTCCATTTGTTTTGTACACAGATTTTCAGATTTTCCCCATTATCTCTCAGGGTGCTCCTTGTCTCCTCCTGAACTCAACATATGTGGTGTAAAATACATTTTCCCATTATATATGTTGAGCTCAGAAGGAGATTAACTGCACCTTGAAAGATAATGGGGAAAATCTGAAAATCTGTGTACAAAACAAATGGAGAGTTGTTCACAAAATCAGCCATTTTGAAGCAATTTTGCCAATTTGAGGATCCCCATGGAAAGTAAAACGAGACTTTTCAAACTTCCATAACTCTCTCATTTTTTAACCAATTTTAATGAAACTTTTTGTAAAGTGCTTCTCTGAATTTTCACTTTCCAATAACATTGATTCTCTCCTTGGGTTTTGGTTTCCTTTAATCATAATCTATTAAAACATTCTCAACTCATCTTAACCACCATGACCACGTCAGTCTAATGTGTCGTACAATGTTTGTTTTAATTTTTATTATCATTCGGCATCCTATATCAAATAACACTCTATATGGATATGAGAAAGAAGTGTAAATCATTCCATTGTTATTTAGTTTTGGTTATAATGAGGAAAAGAAAAAAAATAGCATAAAAGCTTAAACTCAGTCTCTATAAACAATCAGAAACACGATAAAAACTACTTTCGAAAAATAAACTCAAGGGCAATTTCAAAGGCCTATTGTACTGCCCATAGAAATCTTGTTCGGATTACGTAATACGCCACTGTAATGTTCGCACATTTCTAAAGGTGATATTATAGACAGGGCTATTGAAATTGTCTTGAGTTTATTTTTCGAAAGTAGTTTTAATCGTGTTCAGAATAGTATATCCTAATAAAATAAAGTCGAGGACAAATCTAAAATTTTAACTTACATTGTAGCTTACAGCAGGGGCGGCGCCAGGGTATTTTGATAGGAGGGGCAAGACGACCTAAAGATGACGTCATATTTTTCTCTATTAAATAACAGGGGTAATATAGAGTTATATGTTTAAGACCTCTCTTTTTAAAACTCCTCTTTCTTCTTTCTTCCCTTTTCTTCCCTTTTCTTCCTCCTTTTCTTCTTTTTTCTTCTTTTTTTTCTTTTTTCACTACTTGAAAAATCATAGGGGGGCGGTCGCCCCCTCTGCCCCCCTGTAGCGCCGCCCCTGGCTTACAGCCCTTACTTCAAAGGGTTCCAATTCTTCTTGAAAAAAAATGCAGTGCCATCTCTGAAACTATATTAACACTCAGATAATTATATATTTTCAATAGATTCCTGTAAAGAACACGACATTCGAGGAAGCTAAAAGGGGGACACCCTCGCGCTTTTGCAATACAGAAACTTTGCACTTTGGCGACGCCCTCTTTATTCGAGTTGAATAGCGACAGAGCTAGAAAATTATGCATTTTTGTAGTGTTGAACTATGCATTTTATAACATTTTTGATCACGCAGGCAAATCTAAAGTCTGATCTCGATATCCACGCATTTTCACTTAATGGAGCTGGGCAGCGATTAACCGTCATTTTATAGACCATTTTGGGGCGACTTTCTAAATTTCAAAGGGGGGGGGGGCGAGTACGTTGAAAATTTTTCACAGAGAGGATGTCCCCCATCCCCTTAATATAGGATCTATAAGGTATTTGCAATGTATAGTTGTTCTAAACACACAATGGAATCTTAGCCAAGATATACTAGTCGGTTTACGTTATCTTAAGTTATGCGAGAGAGCATAGCGACCGAGCTAGTGGATTTTCCACTCTGAATAGTGAAACGCTGCATTCTAGAGCACTTAAGAGCCTAAACAGTAATTTGCAACTTTTCCCTCAATATGTGATATGCAATGTAGGGGCATTTTTCAAAATTTAAAGGAGAATGATCCATCTGAAAATTTTTTCGAGGGGACGTGTGCCATCTTTCCTTTTTCTAGTTTTTCCCCATTTCACTTTTTATTATTCTCTTCCTTATTTCTGAATATTTATTCTCTCTCTTTCACCAGGCCTCCCCCTCTCTCTCTCTTTCTCTCTTTCCCTCTCGACCCCCCCCCCCCCCTCTCTCTCTCTCTCTCTCTCTATCTATCTTTGATCTTACTTAGATGGTAAAACATTCTGGCCTCAAATCTAATTCGACATCCGACCATTTTACAAGATTAAATGCCATACCTATATTAACGCGTACAGTTTGAGAAAATGAGGCATTCAATATATTCCCTATCTATATCTATTTTCTATCGAAGTAATTTCTTTTCAGACACTTTTATCACTGTGCCTTGTTTCAGAAGGCCTGATTTACAATACGTTAATGAATGCACATATGTCATTATTGAATTTTTAAACAAATCTGGCAAAATGTTTAAATGTGAAACTGGACATTTTCAAATGAACATTTCTAAATAATTATTTTATTACCAGCAATTTAATCTAAATTATCATCATTTTCTAAACAATTATATTAAAAAAAAAAAATAACTTACCCCTACCATTATGGTTTTCTTGCTTTCGACATTTAGCCCGTCTATTCTGGAACCACACCTATAAATGAATAAATGGAAAGAGGTCAATATTTTTATTATTGATTTATTAATTTCCACTTTTGGAAAATCATCAAAATGTTGCTTTATTATTATATAAATCTTAATTCACATAACTAAATTCTGGAAGTCACATTCAATCAAGAGTTTATTGACAAAGTGCGATAATATATTGATATAACCATTACAGTATCATCTCTTTTATTAGCGTTGCAAGGGCGTAGATAGGAGAGAATTTCCCGCCCCTAAATTGTTTATGTAGATATTTTGAGAATTGTCTGCATATTTGAAATTCAGTCGGTACATCCATTATCAATCTGCAAAGATGAGACAATATATATTGTGGTTTAAATTGTCGGCATATTTGCTTGGCTGCCCCCCCCCCCCCCTTCCCTGTAATATTGAAAAGCTGGCTACACCAAGAATTTATGCAGGAGTGAATTTGTGAATGCAGGTCTATTTTGAAGGGGGAAAATGAAGCTTTATAAGTTTTAGGCGATATTTCTGTTTTTATATTATTTTGTCGCGTTTTATTATTTATTCATTTTTTTTTGTTGAAAGAAGAACACGACATTGAATTCAATTAATTATTCGCCTTTGCTGCTCATATTTCCAGGTAGGAGATTGGTGGTGTGGGGGTGGGGTGGGATGGGGTGGGACTTCCATGAAGATTACCCAGTGGGAAATACATGTACGCATAAAATGACACAATTTGTTCTATCAATCATTTCGACACAAACCACCCACGGTCACACAAGGCATCATTTCGCTGACGTAGGACAGCTGCGTCAGTGACAGGAAGGCATGTTGTCTGACGCGCCATAGGACACCATAGAAAATGAACAGGGAAAGCAGGCTGTTGAATCACTAGCATAATAATTTATCATGTGCCTTCACAGAATTGATTAGCGCAGGTGTAAACAGCGCAATCAAAATGATACTTCGTGTGTCACGGGCATAATTATAATATTATGATAGCCAACTATTATCAACAAGCCTAATTATTGATTTTACCTGTACTCGGGCTTCTGAAAGTCCCAGTTTCCTGCTCAACTCCTCCCTCATAAACGCATCCGGGTAATGCGTCTCGTCGAATAACTTCTCCAGCTCGCTCAACTGTTCGGCGGTGAAATTCGTCCTGCTCCGGCGCTGTTTCAATTTCCCAGCCGCAGCAGCCGCAGCCGCCGACGGCGAGTTGACGGTCGACAAAATCCCAGCAGCCGACACGTCGGCAGACGGTGAGATCACACGCGACGGCGATGTCGAATCGCACCGATCGTCTGTGTTGTGAGAGGTTGCAGAATCGCAACCCGCGTCGCTTCCTGCTTTATCAAGCGGTAAGACGCCGTCGTTGATGTTGATCGTCACGGGAATCGATATATCGTCAAGCGTGGACATGCATTCAGGCGATCGTCTGGTGACGGAGAGAGGAGTGGGTAGATCAGATAGCGTGTGTGGATTTGATCGAGGAAGGTTTGGAGATGGAGTATCGGCAGGAAGTGTGACGTCATGATCCGTGACGAGTGCTCCCTCGTCTCCTCGAGTGCTGTCTGACGTAACAATAGCTACACTGTCACTCGGTGAACCACAGTCTTTAGACTTTGTTTCATGATCCCCTGTAGCAGTTAAACAAATAAAATATGAATAAATGAAATAATGTGATCTTTAAAAAAAAAAAAGAAGAAGAATATCCTCTACCACCTTTATCATTTGCTGATGCAGGATCGCTATGACTTAGGATGAGGTGGGGGCACAAGGGCACTAGTAAAGTGATCCAATAAAGACAGAGGAAGTGATGGAGGGACGGGGAAGAGTGTCTGAGATACCCCTTCTTTTTACCGGGGGTGCCCCCTCATGTGCCTCAAGGGACTCACTGAAGTTGATACAAGAACACAACATGGACATGACGGAATATTTGAGAAGAGCAGGTAGAACATGTCGAAGCTGTCATCACAACGATTTCAAAACGTGAGTGTCTTCCTAGAACTTTGCAAAATGAAAAAGTTGCAATGAAAACAATGTCCTTTCATCAAAATAGAAAGTATGATAACACCCCCCCCCCAAAAAAAAAATGAATGAATAAAATAAAATAAATAAATAAATTTAAAAAAAAAAAAAAAAAAAAAGAAGAAGAAAGAAAGAAGACAAAACAACTTACGCCTCTTGTGCATCGGGAATAACTTTGTTATCTAAAACATAATTTGCGGGCACAGGCGCATAGGGACGGTATTATGTGAAGAAAAGTAAAATTTGAAACTTGAACATAACAAACCCTATTATGTCAGTGTGTTTCATTCATTATCATTGACTGACAGATTTGTAGGCCAACCATCAACAAAGCAGACTGAAAACGGAATTTCCCTCAATTTATCCTATATTTTTGTATCCTTATGTTTACATGGTTTAACTTGAGGTAATCTTTGAAAACATTGTCCATGTCGGTGTCGGTGCAAAAATACACAGGAGCGGTGAGCGATTTAGCTCTCGCAAAGTATAAAGAAAAGAGATCTGTAAAAAGAAAAAGAAAAAACTACGAACAATAAGATACATTAAAATCACTGTGATGAAATTTCGCTATGATAATAGCAGAGCTATAAGAGCTCCGATAATATCTAGTTATTGTTTTCAAGTTTTTTCCTACTTTTTCTCTTATCTTCTCATTAAAACTGAACATTTTTAAGGGCGACTCTTCGATACATGCATGCAATAATTTCACGACAAAGATAAATGAAAAAATATTTTAAAAGTACAAAAAATTGTACAACACAATCGCAAAGACTTTCGAAAAATCAATATCAATACCCTATTGTATATAGAAATCATGTTCGCATTACGCAATGCGTCATTGTATAATTATGTTCGCACATTTCAAACGTGATGCACAAGGCTATTGAAATAATTGCCACAGACTGATTTTTTGAAAGTCTTTGCGATCGTGTTTACACTTAGATAATTCGTTTCAATTATTATTCAATTAATTCATTATTATAGATTTGCTTTAGATCCCCATTAATAAAGAAAGGAAAATTATATCAGTGTTATTGTAATTTCATAAACAATAACGGGTGCTATGTACGACACTGCTCATAATAAGCCAATGGAAATTGTCAGGTCTCTCACTGAACGTAAGAGTACATTATATGATAATAAAACAAAATAGATGAAACTTTTATTTGTAAATGAAATACAGTAACATCGATGCATGTTTTGACATGAATTGTGTGTTTGTTTAAAGGTAAGATATCCAAATGTTTTTTCCCCCAGTTATGTATCGATGCACATTACATAAATTCTTTTTGAATATAATATGGACATTGTATTTATGAGGTCGCGAACTCATGCTGTGCTTATGACGACCCCTTTATCTATAAATTATGTATATTATTTCATGTGACCTTACATGTTAATAATAAACATCAAATCAAATCAAATTGAATCGAATCAAATCAAACAGCTGTTTCATGATAAAGACTCTGGTAAACATGGTTAAAGGAGAACCTTATTTGGCGGGAAGGAGAATTAGGCCTATTGACCGAATGAAAGAAAACCATTTTCTGCCGTTGGGCCTGGGGCTTTGTCAATCATTAATTCAGGAATAATTGGATGTGATAGTTATAAAGATTTTTTTAAAATCATATAGTTTGAGAAATTTGCCTTACATTCTTATGAGTATAGACTGCTTGGATGCTATGAAGACATGCATGGAAGATGTTTATTATTGTGATTACATTTTTTAAAAAATTACTTGAAGATAATAATGTCGACTCCCAAAAATGTCATTGTGTTATCAATGTCAATCATAATATTATTCAAAGTACAAAGTCTCTGCCTGGACATCAAACAGAAAATCAAAGTTTTTAACTGTCACGCTCTGCATGCATTTAGTCATTTTCGAAACTTAATAAAATGGATAGCAAATCGAAAATAAAGTCTTCCTGATTACAGCGAATATTGACAATGTTACCATTTGAATATACTTTCTTCATCCCTGAGGCTTTTTATTAAAAGAAAACATTTATCATAAACAGAAAAAGAAATAAGCGTGCCATAGATTCACAATGGTGGCTGACATCAGCGTTTCTTTCCCGATTATCAACTTTTCCAAGTGAGGAAGCAAAGATTTTGACCATTTTTTTTTCTCGTGACATCGTAAACGTCATCAAAAATATGTACTTTATAAGATGCAAATGTTGCAAATATACCGCCTCGCTGCCCAAATATGAGGTAGCGGTTTTCCAAATATGAGGTGACTGGTGCCCAAATAATGGTACGTTACTGGTACATGTAATTTCAAATTTCCAGTGGCAATACTTTTCTTTACCGATAGGTTACTGCTTCTGATTTCTTAACAAATAAAGCAACGTGGAAACTTAATTTAAGTACGGACTGAATAATAAAGTATCTTTGAATTTGACAACATTTCTAATTATATACTCGTTCCTGCAACATACTCCTAGAGAATGATTAGAATACGATTGATTCAACCATTTTCATTCTGACCCGAAAATGTTAATCATTAATAAATGCCGGCTTAAATGTAACTAATCTAAAATTGAAATGAAAGAAATCTGAAAATAAAGTGCAGCATAAAAAAGAAGAAAAAAATGATAATTTATTACCAGTTTCGTCTGTCTTTGATCTCTTCGGGTATGTTTCTTGGAGGGTGCAATCAACATTTCTTTTTCGGACGGTCAGCGGGAGTGGCTTGAGTCCCTGATGGGCCAGCGTCCCGTCACTTCCCCGTAGCACACCCGTGTCACTCAACGCGACACCCTGCCGTGGAGAACATAGCTTCGGTGGACTTCCCAGCGACTGACCGAGCGCTGTCAGTCCGCGGCTCCGGGGAAGATATGAAGAGAGCGTCGTGGATGACGAAATGCCGCTGACCGTGGTCGCATGCCGACCCTTTCGCTGTGAAGGACACGGGCCTGAGGTTGAGGCGAGTGTCCCCGCTGGGTTCCCGATGAGACTCAACCAGGCACTGCATTTCTGAATGCTAGCCAGGGGTCTTCCTCGCACAGTGGATGACGCGGTTGACGAAGGCGAAGACGACTTCGGGACGAACTTTGCGTCATGTCCTTCGAAAGATTTTTCAACAAATGCTTGTAATCCTTCCATGCCTATATTGAATTCCTATTGTCCTTCTAGAACTTAATTTCTTTATATTTCACAAAATATAACAAATTGTTATTTTTCAGCGAGTGAATAAGAATGATACCACCGGATTAACAGTTATGACCAATGTCGTAAAAAGTTATAAAATAAATATCGGAAAGATGTTAAGTCGAAGACTGTTTTGAACACTGAACCGGTAAACTTCTCAAAATAATCACAAACATGCAATTTAGCATGAACACAGAAAACGTAGTTTATTTCCTCCTTCTCTATTATACATGATTATAATTTATATAGACCTTCTGAAATTCTGATGCATACAAATTTTACAAGAACAAGTCTACATCTACCGCGGAAAGTACGGGCCTCCAAAAAATGGCGCCTTTTGCAATGAGTTGTGAAGCTGAGAGGAAAATGACTCGTTTTCTCTGTCGCATCTTGCTCTTAAATGTTTGCGACCGGGTCCGTAATTACTTGAATAAATGGAATTTGCGCGGTCATTAGCGCATGATCCAAAATAAATCAAATTATCAGCGTCTTCATCTTGCAAAACGTATCAGATTTTGACCTTTGTGCCGTATTAAGGTACAGCACAGAGAGCGAGAGAGAGAGAGAAAAAAAGACTTTCCGAGGCAGAATCGATGAGAGAGCATGGGAGAGGAGAGCTAGAGGAGAGAGAGAAAGAGAAGGAGAGAGAGGGAGGGAGACAGACAGAAGACGCAAGAAAAAAGGCGAAAGGGTAACACACAGAGTAAGATAAGATGGCTAAGCAAATTATAGCCATTAAACGACGAGATTGTGCTGTTTTATGGAGCAGCGGAAATAAAATCATCGAAATGTCTTAATTTCAGGATGAAAAAACAAAACCGCGTTGTCGCTTGTTCAAATTTGTCAGTGATTTTTTTCTCCCAGTGCGTATCCCGTTAGGATTAAGTGAGTCGTTTAAATGGCAATTGAAAGGCATTATATGGGATGTAATAGGTACGCATTACAAGGCTATCCCCAGAGCTGTTATGGCAAAATGCGATGATTCAATCAATTAAAGCCTGTTTAAAGTTTAAATGACGCAAGTTGTTGATCGGATTCTCGACAGCCAATCGTGGCTGTAGGATGGGAAAGCAGAGAGGGAAGAAGAGATTAAAAAAGTAGAGGAGGAGAAGAAAGAGAGATTAAGAGGGGGAGATGAGTTAAGTACATGACTGCATTTTATTTTCAGTTTGAAATGAAATAAATTGTTTTTGTTTTATGTTGATAAATACAATTTAAACACGACGAACGATTAAAATGCAAATTGTATTTGGATCGCAAGAAGAATTTCTTTAATGCCGGGATAGCAAAAAGAAATGAAAAAAAAAAAAGAGAAGACATTACTCTCATTACTCGTTGCTCACACACACACACATACGCACATCTAACCACACACCCCCGCACACACACATACACACACACACACGCACACGCACACACACACACGCACGCGCACACACACACACACACACACACACACACACATATATATATATATATATATATTATACATATATATATATATATATATATATATATATATATATATATATATATATGTATATGTATGTATATAGTAGGGAAAATACAGAAATATGTTAACAAAGAAAAAAAAAGCACAGATGAAAATAATAGAATAATAGCTAAATGTTATAACAACGAATGATGCAAGGGAATATAATATAAAGAGGAAGACAGAGGAAGAGGATGAGAAAGAGAGAACGAAAAGAGCGAGAAAGAGAATCAGAGATTTTGCGATCAATCCACTTAAACCAACAACGAATTTAAGAGCGATTGAAGGGAGCCCCCTAGGGACGGGATCGCGTATCACTTTTCGCGCGTCATATTTGCTTTTTATTGTGCTCGCTTGAAGCTAGCGGCGCGGCGAAATTTGGTTAAAGCGGCCGAGCTGCCGTGTGATTGAGTTTTAATGTGCTTTCTCAAAAGCTTGGGATAAATTGATTCCTGCAAATTCAATTACGAGATAGGCCAGCGGTGATGTCCCTTCTTCTATCGTTTATAGGTTTATGAGATTGCCAAGGAAGTGATTCCCCTCTTTCTCTCTCTCTCTCTCTCTCTCTCTCTCTCACTTTTTCTCTCACTCACAGCAAGTCGTTTGAGTTCTTTTTGCTTTTGCCACTTTTCTACTCATTTACACCTCTCATCATGGGTACAATGTCTTACAATCAGTGACTATTGGTGTCATATTTTTCTCCCAAGATTGGCTGCCATCAAATTAATCAAACATCGACAAGCAGCTAGCGGATACATTCCAACCACTAAAACCCTAAGCTTTCGAACAGCACATCAAGGGGGGGGGGGGGGGGTATGTAAGGGCCTACAGCCCCCCCCCCCTCCATTATAGCTAGGCATCCAATAATAGAAATTCATCGATGGTATTTAGTTAGTTTGGGTTGAGGGCTGTGCTGGTTGGTGTTTCATCCAGGCGCATCCTAGCCGTTGATTTTTTTTTTTAATTTTTTTTTGAGGAGGGTGGGGTGGCAAACAATATTAGGGCACAAGCATCACTCATCTCAAATGGTTTTATGTTATTTTTTTTAGTAGCTCCGCGGCATGCTGCAATAAACTGGTCAGACCTCACCGATAACGATAACAATAACTGTAGCAATAAATCGTTCCCAAATTGTATAACAGTTTAAATGTGGTAGATAGATTTTTTTAATGTTATTGTTATGGTATATAAAACCTCCACCGATTTATGTTATTGAGCCTCCCCCAACAATTTTAGTGTCTCTCTGGGATCGCTCGGCGACCATTTCGTTTTTTTAGGACAGACCTCAACGATAATGTAAGCTAATAATTGCACTCCTTGAATACAGAAGAAAGGATTGAGGCAGTGTCAGTAGTGTGTGATCGACATGCAGAACCAACGTTATATATATATATATATATATATATATATATATATATATATATATATATATATATATATATATATATATATATGTATGTATGTGTGTGTGTATAAAGTTATTTTAAAGTTGAAAGATGTCAAATCTATTTGGAGTAAGTTACATTATTCTTAAAACAGTGCTTTGAATAATTAATTAGGTTAGATTTTCAATTTTTGAAATATCAGGGCCACAAAATCTTGTGTGTCAGTAATTTATTAAGAACACAACAATTGCCATTGTGCATAGCACCTGTCATTTTCTACCAACCTTTCGCTCTGCAGTATCATTAATAATTCAAGACTCTGGGTTATAAGAGGTGCAGTGGAATTTCAGCTGCAATGCACAATGGCAAGTGTTGTGCTATGAATCAAAATTGTATTCATACACACAAATTTCTTGACTTTGAGTTTTTCCAAAGAAAATATATAATTGAATATTCAGAGCGTTATTTCAAGAACAGTATTCAAAGAAATGTCATAAAATCTACTCTATGTAGATCTGACATTCTTCAACTTTACAACGTGAAAACCTAAGTCTGATAAGAGTTATTATTTATGAACTATTGATGATTAAATGCGTCAATTTAAAAAAAAAATTACACCTAGTAATTATTGAGGTAGGACTCACTATCAGTCTGGGAAAAAAAATCGAAACGACTATTGTACTCCCTAAACAACTACATATCCATAACTTTAACTTAATTCTACTAGGTGTTAAAAAACTGTTGACACTTTTGATTGTTAATATCTCAAACATTTTACCTTGTATCAAATTGAGGTTGTATTCAGAGATATGTCACAAAAATTGCTCTTAATAAATTCTACATCCTTCAACAGAATCTAAAAACCTCACTCTGATACGAGATCTGATTTTTCAGTTATTTACAATAAAATGTGTCCACAGTTCTTTTAAAACAATGACGTATAATGCCGATGGCATAATGTTCTACCGTCCGAGACTTGAATG
The DNA here is from genome assembly GCA_025618425.1 of Heliocidaris tuberculata. Lineage (NCBI taxonomy): Eukaryota > Metazoa > Echinodermata > Echinoidea > Camarodonta > Echinometridae > Heliocidaris > Heliocidaris tuberculata. The sequence goes on from CM046850.1 coordinate 24,600,974, forward strand.
GCGAAAAATAATAAGAAGGAAAAAAATCAAGGTAACACAGATCTCGAAAGACAATTTGTATAGTGAGAAATCAGATATCGTACGGTGTCCGTCTATAGGTGACAAAGGGGTCGCAAATGGTTGAATAACTCTCTATTGGGTATTATCAGTCGGCTGTCTATAGAGGCTGTCTGAACCGGCCTGTTTGGCTTGAGTGTGAACGAACGAGAGCAGTAGAGTCTTAATGTTATAGTATTGCAGTTTAGATTTTGTTAATCATTCCATGCAGGAAAGACTGTGGATGGGTATCAAACATTATGGCAAGCATGCTGCGAGAGAATTTCCAGAGTTGGAGGGGCCATTTGGCCATTTTCGGCGGAATTCTGGTCCTGATACCGGCTGGGGCGGAATATTCATACGGTAATAAATTAATTACTCCTCTTGATGGATTTATTATCTTTCCTGTTCATAGTTTTACCTATCTTTGAGAGTAAAACTGTTTTTTAAGCTATTTTTGTTGGAAATAGACACTTGCCATCTCTTTAATCATACTAACATATTCACAGGAGTGGAAATCTACCTTTTTTTTCCGGGGGGGGGGGGTGGGTCATAATATTTATTAGGGATCAATTCATTTGGAGTGGTATCCAAGCTCAAAATAATGGAATCCACCCTGAAGAGATTTAATAAACCACTCTCAAAAGAATAATTAAACCACTCCTTTGGAATGGAGTGGACTGCATTATACTAAGGAATGGATTCAACTCAAAATGAAGTTATCCCTAATATGACTTCTAAAAAATGGGGATCTCCATTTCTCTACATTAAGAGAGCATTACATTCGTTATATTTCATAAATTTTAAATGTATTTCATGTTTTGTAAAGTTTTATTTTGTTTTATTTTCTGTAGGACTTACTTGTAAGGCAGAAACCCGACTGAATGTATACTTACCCTGTATTTTAAATAAAACTTTACTAAATGAATAAATATATGATACATGTTACTAAACAATGAGAGAAATAGAGTCGGATTCCATGCATTCTCACAAAATGCATCTTGTTTCGGGGCTACTCTGGAAAAAGCTATTATCGACGTACTAGTGATTTATCTGTTACTGATTGTACTAATACAGTCGGAATGTATATATGTCTGCATCTTTTGGTTTCTGCTTCTGCGCATTGCAATCAAATTCCATTACTGGATATTGTTATTTGTTGGTATGCAATATGCATGCAAGCGTAATAAGCAAACGGAGAACTATTTGTGGAAAAGGCTGCATACGTTTTGATCAACTTTCAAGTATAATATTATGCACAAACTCAAACTCATACAATTATGACTGAACATAGTCATTTAACAGCTTTTTACTTTTCTTCCGTACTCTGTCGCTCGCCCCCCCCCCCTCTCTCTCTCTCTCATTCTTTTTTCCCCTCCCCCTCTCTCTCTCTCTCTCATTCTTTTTCCCCCTCCCCCCTCTCTCTCTCTCTCATTCTTTTTCCCCCTCCCCCTTCTCTCTCTCTCTCTCTCATTCTTTTTCCCCCTCCCCTCTCTCTCTCTCTCTCATTCTTTTTCCCCCTCCCCCTTCTCTCTCTCTCTCTCATTCTCCCCCCTCTCTCTCTCTCTCTCATTCTTTTTCCCCCTCCCCCTTCTCTCTCTCTCTCTCATTCTTTTTCCCCCTCCCCCCCCTCTCTCTCTCTCTCATTCTTTTTCCCCCTCCCCCCTCTCTCTCTCTCTCATTCTTTCCCCCTCTCTCTCTCTCTCATTCTTTTTCCCCCTCCCCCCTCTCTCTCTCATTCTTTTTCCCCCTCCCCCCCCCCCCCCCCTCTCTCTCTCTCATTCTTTTTCCCCCTCCCCCTTCTCTCTCTCTCTCTCATTCTTTTTCCCCCTCCCCCTCTCTCTCTCTCTCATTCTTTTCCCCCTCCCCCCTCTCTCTCTCTCTCATTCTTTTTCCCCCTCCCCCCCCCCTCTCTCTCTCTCATTCTTTTTCCCCCTCCCCCCTTCTCTCTCTCTCTTTTTCTCATCCCTCTCTTATAACCTCTATTATACGTCTATGGAATTAACCCTTTCGAGACAATTGACCACATTTTGTGGTTTGGCTCAATAACTTTTGATTCAGAGCTCTAAAAAATATACCAGATGCATGAATAGAAATAGCAAAAATTTCTGCACACACTACCTCCATTTTTGTTGCATGACCATACTACATTTAATGCCAGGAATTTTAAAAAAGAGAATAAGCTTTAAAATCCTTAAATTGGCAACACATTGAGAGGTTCAAAATAATTGTTCCTTATCAAAATTGCCAATTTTTTTTAACCTTTAGACAAAATTCCTAGCCATGTATATTGTTTCCAAAGACATTACACCTTATTAGAACGATGTAGCACTTAAAGAAAAATATTACTGTTGCCAATTTGAAGAACAAAATGTGATCAATTTGGCCTTTAAATAATTCCTGTCCTGAAAGGGTTGAAATGCAGAATTTTTATCTATGGAAAAACACATGACCGTTGCCACCAAGGCACGTTCACCAAAGACCGGCTCACTCGAGGCGTCATTTTGGTGACGTTATAGGACCGCGTCTGCGGACTGCGGTCTTTCGCGCGCCATGAAAGAGAGACGTCGTTTATTAAGACTGCAAAATGAATAGTGCAAGCAATACTTTCAGTAATTGGCTGACGAGTTAATTTCCTTCGCAGGCTCGGTTAGCGCAGGTACTGACGCAATCGAAATGACAAACTCGTGTGAGGCGGGCTTTACACACACTCCCTCCCCTCGCACATCCATCACATACGCAAACAGTGAGATACTGACTCCTCCACCCCCCCCCCCCGAAGTTGACTCTCTCCCTCTTCTTCCCGTACTGTATCTTCCTCTGCCCCCCCCCCTCTCGCTCTCTCTCTCTCTCTCTCTCTCCCCCAACCTTATTTTCTCTCCATCTCTTCCAGTCTCTCACTCTCTCTCCTTTCTTTCGATCAAATCCCCGGTCTCCCCTTCCATCTCTCTTCTAAAAACATTACCCCACCCCTCTTCCGCTCTCTCTCTCTCCTTCATCTAAATCATTTTGAGAAATTGATAATTTCTAATCTCTTTCTGCAGGTAACATGGTGCCCTACATAGTATCTTACTTCAGATACAAAGGAAAAGACCCATACCTAACTTATCAGGTAAGCAAAGGAACAAAATTATTTTCATCATGGGAGGGGGTATAATGTTTTATTTTCTATACACTAACGTGGAACACTTGACAAACGTGTAACGAGAATAGGCCAGTTCGTAATTAAAACATGGTACAAATGATCCTGAAATGACCCCAATCTGAACGGCACACATCTCAACCAGCGGTAGAGATCACCGATATCTAGATAAAGCAACGGCTTCTGTAGTCTGGGAGCCTGTCCCGAAATAGTCACCCCATTTTACATATGAGATTTGACCCCTTAAAGTTACTTAGACTATCCATGTCATTCACAAAAAAGCTTGTCAGCTCGAACAAAGCCGCCGGGTTTGGTCCCCAGAGCCCCCAAAAGGGGCCCCAAAGTCGGGTCGATTTCAACCCATCTAACATATGCGCCAAACTTTGTCAGAAGGAAGGTGTATGACTATACATTACCAAAACACCAAAACTGACCAAAATTTTTCATCGGGATGGGTTGTCAGACCGCCCCTAAAAATTGGGGCAAATTTTTCCCCTTAAGGCCCATGGACCAAATTTTGTCAGAAGGAAGAGTTATGGGTTACATTACAAAA